>JAEAOA010001337.1:792500-852500 GCA_016746295.1 Potamilus streckersoni
TATTTTTTTTAAAAAAATGTAGGGGCCTCCAGGCCTGCAAGGACCACCAGGTGAAGCTGGCATACAAGGTGAAGCCGGTCCAGAGGGCCCTAAAGGAGAATCTGGAAGACCTGGTGGTACTGTAAGTAGCAAAAAAGTCATTTTGATCCTTAAACAGTATTTTATTGCTTTTAGTTTGCCTCTATGATGAAGACGTGTATATTATGCATCCACAATTCCAGAATTAGACATAAAGACATGTATATCATGCATCCACAATTCCAGAATTAGACATAAAGACATGTATATTATACATTCACAATTCCAGAATTAGACATAAAGAGATGTACATTATACATCCACAATTCCAGAATTAGACCCAAAAAGACACATATATTATGGATCCACAATTCCAGAATTAGACATAAAGACGTGTATATTATACAATTACAATTCCAGAATTAGACATAAAGACATGTATATTATACATCCACAATTCCAGAATTAGACTTAAAGACATGTATATTATACATCCACAATTCCAGAATTAGACCAAAAAAGACGTATATTATACATCAACAATTCCAGAATTAGACATAATGACATGTATATTATACATCTATAATTCCAGAATTAGACCAAAAAGACATGTATATTATACATCCACAATTCCAGAATTAGACATAAAGACATGTATATTATGCATCCACAATTCCAGAATTAGACATAAAGACATGTATATTATGCATCCACAATTCCAGAATTAGACCAAAAAGGACATGTATATTATGCATTTACAATTCCAGAATTAGACATAAAGATGTGTATATTATACATCCACAATTCCAGAATTAGACATAAAGTCATGTATATTATACATCCACAATTCCAGAATTAGACATAAAGACGTGTATATTATACATCCACAATTCCAGAATTAGACCAAAAAAGACATGTATATTATGCATCCACAATTCCAGAATTAGACATAAAGACATGTATATTATACAGCCACAATTCCAGAATTAGACCAAAAAAGACGTATATTATGCATCCACAATTCCAGAATTAGACATAAAGATGTGTATATTATACATCCACAATTCCAGAGTTAGACATAAAGACATGTATATTATACATCCACAATTCCAGAATTAGACATAAAGACATGTATATTATACATCCACAATTCCAGAATTAGACATAAAGACATGTATATTATACATCCACAATTCCAGAATTAGACATAAAGACATGTATATTATACATCCACAATTCCAGAATTAGACTTAAAGACGTGTATATTATACATCCACAATTCCAGAATTAGACATAAAGACATATCCATAAGTTACAGCTTCACGGCATCTCAACCATTTATCCTTGGTCTCAAGCAACATTTTGGAATCTATACCCTGAAAATGGGGCTAAGGGGATTAAAATGGGGCTAAGGGGATTAGCTAACTTAGCATGTGCCTTATTGTTGTGTTCATGACTACCAAGGCATTTTGCATAATTTGTAATTTAGATTTTGATTTCCTATATCATACAAGGAATCATTGAAATTGGTGTATAGGTATTGCATGTGTTTATTTCATGACCACTTTGATTCTTCTACACATACCTATACAGACAGCCCTTACAGCAAGTGCAGTTGAAAATATGAATAACTTAATTTATTCAGTA
Source organism: Potamilus streckersoni (assembly GCA_016746295.1). Lineage (NCBI taxonomy): Eukaryota > Metazoa > Mollusca > Bivalvia > Unionida > Unionidae > Potamilus > Potamilus streckersoni. The sequence continues at coordinate 794,166 of JAEAOA010001337.1, forward strand.
ACAACTTTCCATGTTAATGAATATACATTGTGTACATGGATAATCTACCCTCAAAAAGTTAATTGTGCATTGTAATTGTGAATTAGAATAGAAAGTAGGTGAATGGACTACATGCATCTCATGTGAAACGTCAGCTGTAGTGGCTATTCAAGGTGAACATCACCTAATTGATGCAATGAACTATGCTTCTGTCATGCTGACTGTCACACCAGCTGGCTTAGTAGCTCTGACTTTCACCCAGTAAAATCTGACTTCCAGGAATCAACAATGATAATAGTTTTTATTTAATAAAATCTGACTTCCAGGGTTCAATAAAAATAATAGTTTTCATTCAATAAAATCTGGCTTCCAGGGTTCAATAAAAATAATAGTTTTCATTCAATAAAATCTGACTTCCAGGGTTCAATAAAAATAATAGTTTTCATTCAATAAAATCTGACTTCCAGGGTTCAATAAAAATAATAGTTTTCATTCAATAAAATCTGACCTCCAGGGTTCAATAATGATAATAGTTTTTATTTAATAAAATCTGACTTCCAGGGTTCAATAAAAATAATAGTTTTCATTCAATAAAATCTGACTTCCAGGGTTCAATAAAAATAATAGTTTTCATTCAATAAAATATGACTTCCAGGGTTCAATAAAAATAATAGTTTTCATTCAATAAAATCTGACTTCCAGGGTTCAATAAAAATAATAGTTTTAATTCAATAAAATCTGACTTCCAGGGTTCAATAAAAATAATAGTTTTCATTCAATAAAATATGACTTCCAGGGTTCAATAAAAATAATAGTTTTCATTCAATAAAATCTGACTTCCAGGGTTCAATAACAATAATAGTTTTCATTCAATAAAATCTAACTTCCAGTGTTCAATAAAAATAATAGTTTTCATTCAATAAAATCTGACTTCCAGGGTTCAATAATGATAATAGTTTTTATTTAATAAAATCTGGCTTCCAGGGTTCAATAACAATAATAGTTTTTATTCAATAAAATCTGACTTCCAGGGTTCAATAAAAATAATAGTTTTCATTCAATAAAATCTGACTTCCAGGGTTCAATAAAAATAATAGTTTTCATTCAATAAAATATGACTTCCAGGGTTCAATAAAAATAATAGTTTTCATTCAATAAAATATGACTTCCAGGGTTCAATAACAATATTAGTTTTCATTCAATAAAATCTGACTTCCAGGGTTCAATAAAAATAATAGTTTTCATTCAATAAAATCTGACTTCCAGGGTTCAATAAAAATAATAGATTTCATTCAATAAAATCTGACTTCCAGGGTTAAAAAAAAATAATAGTTTTCATTCAATAAAATCTGACTTCCAGGGTTCAATAATGATAATAGTTTTTATTTAATAAAATCTGGCTTCCAGGGTTCAATAACAATATTAGTTTTCATTCAAAAAAATCTGACTTCCAGGGTTCAATAATAATAATAGTTTTCATTCAATAAAATCTGACTTCCAGGGTTCAACAAATATAATAGTAACAATAATAAAATCTGATTTCTAGGGCTAAACAATGATAATTGCTTCTGATGCAAATGTTAAAAACATTCACTTTTATAAATCAAAATGAATCTTTGTTTTCTCATTATGATACCATTACTTTGTTTCCTATAACAGAATCTTATATGTTGTGTCATGTATGCCCTGTGACACTGGCCAATATTTAGTTGTCAAAGACTACTCATGCTCTGTGACATTGGTCAACATTTAGTTGTCAAGACTACTAATGCCCTGTGACATTGGTCAACATTTATTTGTCAAGACCACTCAAGTCTAATATTTTTTCTGAATGATATTTAATGATTACAGTAACTCCAGGTGACTACAGTTTCTCAGCTACCTAATAAATGGTTATGCTTGGTTGCTTCGGTATTCACTGTTGAGATTCTGGATATATTGCAGTTTTGGTATGACCAAAATTAAACAATTTATTTGAATTGGTTAAACAAATTTGTGACAATATCAGTTGAAAGAAAACAACATAATAATTATTAATATATCATTATTTCCTTTTTAAAAAATATTTTTTGAGAAAAGTTTGATCATTCCCACTGTACAGAGGTTGTGTACAATTCCATCAATAAATCAAACCATATATTTCCAGTTTCATCAATAAATCAAGCCATATATTTACAGTTCAATCAATAAATCAAGCCATATATTTACAGTTCCATCAATAAATCAAGCCATATATTTACAGTTCTGTCAATAAATCAAGCCATATATTTACAGTTCTGTCAATAAATCAAAAAAATATATTGACAGTTTTTCAATAAATCAAGCCATATATTTACAGTTCTGTCAATAAATCAAGCCATATATTTACAGTTCCATCAATAAATCAAGCCATATATTTACAGTTCTGTCAATAAATCAAGCCATATATTTACAGTTTCATCAATAAATCAAGCCATATATTTACAGTTCCATCAATAAATCAAAAAAATATATTGACAGTTCCATCAATAAATCAAGCCATATATTTACAGTTCTGTCAATAAATCAAGCCATATATTTACGATTCCATCAATAAATCAAGCCATATATTTACAGTTCTGTCAATAAATCAAAAAATATATTGACAGTTCCATCAATAAATCAAGCCATATATTTACAGTTCTGCCAATAAATCAAAAAAATATATTGACAGTTTTTCAATAAATCAAGCCATATATTTACAGTTCAATCAATAAGTCAAGGGATATATTTTCAGTTCCATCAATAAATCAAAGGATTATTTTCAGTTCCATCAGTAAATCAAGAGATATATTTATAATTCCACACAAAAAATGTGAATAATAACAATTTCACTTTCTAGGGAGAGAGAGGATTTCCTGGATCTCAAGGTCCACCTGGTGTAGAGGGAGAACCAGGAACGTCCGGTCCCCCAGGTCCACCTGGCAGAGATGGAGATAGAGTAAGTGAACCTATTTCCCATTGCATTATTTTCTTTGATGATAAACCCATTAGGTCCTCCTTACCAACTGTAATTAGTGGAGGAGGATTTATTATTGGATCACCTGTCAATATTGATGATGTTTTTGCCATGAAGCAAAGGCTTATTATGGGATATAATAGCAGTTTGATCAATTCTTTAATTTGTATGTACCTGTCATAAAACAGAGTTCATCATTTGTCATGTCCATCAATCCTTGGGACTAGCCATCCATCTATCTGCATGTTCCCAGAGTGGCTGAGTGGTCTAAAGTGCTCACTGCCTTCTCACCTCTAACTGCATGGGTTTGAGTCTCGGGCTCTGCCAATGTGGGAATGTGAGAAAGCTAACCGATAGCTTCTCATGGGTTGGTTATTCTTTCTGGGTTTTCTTGGGTTTTTCCTCTGCCATTTATACTGGCTGTCATGTATTGTCTTCCTCCACCATTTATACTGCCTGACAGGTATTGTCCATCTTGAGCTGAAAATGGCATTAAACCCCATAACAACAACTGTTCCCCTATGATCACATAGCAGTGTCATTATGTACATAATTAAAGTCATTAAAGTTGTGTGAAAAATAGTCTCATACCAGATAAGAATCTCATACCTGATAAGAATTTTAAAAATTATGTGTTTTACTCCTTCAATTCAAGTTAATTGTATTTTATAAAAATTGGATGGAAATGTTGTGAACCATGCAAAGCAATAATTGTTCTACAGGAGTCTTAGTCATCAAGATGTTAATTATGCCTTTGTCAATGCATCAAGTGACATTATGCCTTTGTCAATGCATCAAGTGGCATTATGCCTTTGTTAATGCATCAAGTGGCATTATGCCTTTGTCAATGCATCAAGTGGCATTATGCCTTGTCAATGCATATAGTGGTATTATGCCTTGTCAATGCATCAAGTGGCATCATGCCTTGTCAATGCATACAGTGGTATTATGCCTTGTCAATGCATCAAGTGGCATTATGCCTTTCTCAATGCATCAAGTGGCATTATGCCTTGTCAATGCATCAAGTGGCATTAAGCCTTTTTCAGTGCATCAAGTGGCATTATGCTTTTGTCAGTGCATCAAGTGGCATTATACCTTTGTCAATGCATCAAGTGGCATTATGCCATGTCAATGCATCAAGTGGCATTATGCCTTTGTCAATGCATCAAGTGGCATTATGCCATGTCAATGCATCAAGTGGAATTATGCCATGTCAATGCATCAAGTGGCATTATGCCTTTGTCAATGCATCAAGTGGCATTATGCTTTTGTCAGTGCATCAAGTGGCATTATGCTTTTGTCAATGCATCAAGTGGCATTATGGCAAAGACTATCTCAGGGTATATTTGATTGTAGGAGTTAATTTGAGGTAGTTTTCCGACAGTTATCACATACTGTCATCTCAAATCTGCAAACAACATCTGGAATTTGAACTGTTATAAAAAAAACTATGAATCAAATGTGGCATCATACAGTATGAACTGTACTTAACAGAAGCTGCACCACTCTGACTCTGACAACTTTGGAAAATTAAAATTTAAAATTTAATTGTTTGCATAATTTGTATCTGTTTAGTAAACTTGAGCATTTAACCAAATTATGTCAAATATACCAATATGCAGCTTATCACGAATTGTCATACTGTGTCATATTGTATCTTATTGTGTCATATTGTATCTTATTGTGTCATGCTGTGTCATATTGTGTCATACTTGTATTCATTACAAATTATGGCATACTGTGTCATATTGTATCTAATTGTGTCATACTGTGTCATATTGTATCTAATTGTGTCATATTGTATCTTATTGTGTCATACTGTATCTTATTGTGTCATATTGTATCTTATTGTGTCATACTGTGTCATATTGTGTCATACTGTGTCATATTGTATCTTATTGTGTCATACTGTATCTTATTTTGTCATATTGTATCTTAATGTGTCATACTGTGTCATATTGTATCTTAGTGTGTCATACTTGTATTCATTACAAATTATGGCATACTCTACCTGTAAGTTGCCTCTAACTTCAAACTGCATAGATCCACATCTGCCATAGCAAACTGCACTATAGCAAACTGCACTAGCATTATGTGGTCTGTGCAGTTTTTGTTAGGCATAGCTAGTACAGTAAACTATGATCTATCATCACACAATGTGACAGATGGTCTGTATCTGTGTTGCTTGTGGTTTGAATTGACTTAAAAGGGAGTATAGATGGTACACTTTTTTAATAATACAGTATGCCACATGCCAAAATGCAGTGTTGTTGGCATAGATTCAAGTCTTGATTGAATTTCATATCTAATGAACACAGCTAATTGCTAATTAATATCTAATACACACACACACACACATTGGTCCACTCTCTGCATGGTAAATCTCTTACAATGTATCTTATTCTTACAGGGAGCCCCTGGTGAAGCTGGAGGGCGTGGAGAAATCGGACCAGCTGGCCCATTAGTAAGTTTGTTATGTATTAGAGGGTCTCTCCTTGGAATAGCTGTATCTCATTACAATGTATTTAGAAATTTTATTTCTATTGGTCAATTAATGGTTGAAAGACAAGAACATGAATCTTGGTATTATAGTTCCTTTTACAAATATTATTATTTGACAAATTGTAATCAATCCAACTATACTTCAGTTTGTTACATATGCAATTCTTGCTGTAATTAAGTTCTGTACATAACATGTTTGGCAGTTATGGACCATAACAACCTCATTGTAATGTGATACTGTATATATTACAGTTGCAGACCCGCCAACCCTTACAATGTTTCCATAAGTCTTGCAAAAATGACCCTTAAAATTTGGACTTATGGAATAAAAACAAAAACTATGGAAAACTTATTGTTGCCAAAAAAATCCAGATAATTGGTTCATCTGTGTTTGTTTTTGATCCGGGTTTCATAATGGAATTAGTGGAATTTGTCAGGGAACCAGACTAACTGTGCAGTGGTACCTCAGATGTTTAGACTGCATATTTTTCATACAAAGCATCTACATGATCAAACTGTTCATTGTATAATTTATTTTAAATAGCATCCAGCAGGCATTACATGTTGAGGATGAAAGGGAATATAAGCCTCTTAAAACATGTTTATAATCAGCAGAGAAAAATATAAAGGAATATTTAGATTCTTGTGAATAAAATCAAGAAGGGACACAATTACGTTTATTGGACTTTACATGCAAGTTTGAGTGGGGGGATATGATTGCAGTTGTCATGTGAAATTGAAAAACATTTCAAGAAATTATGTCCTGTTAAAGATAGCAGCAAGCCATTGAGCTGCATAGGTTTTGGAACTGTAACTGTACTAGTGGTAAATAAATTATACTGGTATTGTACACATTTTTCAGTGGGACATAATGTTTACCATTGCTGCATATTTCAGATACCAAATTTTTAAATATGTTTTCCAGCTTTACAATAGAAGCTTATGATATTTTGTTACACCTTACTGAAAACTGGTTAAACTTAATGGACCCAATTCAATTGATTTACTAAGATGGTCTCATCAAGGTCTGCAGTTGGAAGTTATGGATCCCAACTACCTCATTATGTGATTCTGTACAAAACACAGCAGTTATGTACCCAAACAATCTCATTATTATGTGATTCTGTATATAACATGGTTTGTAGTTATGTATCCTAGCAACCTAATTATAATGTGATATTGTACATAACACAGTTGGCAGTTATGGATCCTCACAACCTCATTATAATGTGATATTGTACATAACACAGTTGGCAGTTATGGGGGCTCATGAAATTGGTAAAATTGACAAAGCACCTGGGACCATGAAATTTATCCAATTCACACAGAAGATGGGTCCCATGAAATTGGCAACACCGACACAGCCTTTAGGTCCATGAAATTGGCAAAATTGAAACAGCACCTGAAGTCCATGAACTTGGTAAAACTGACACAGCATTATAGTCCATGAAATTGGCAAAATTGACACAGCACCTGGGGCCCATGTAATTGGTAAATTGATAGAGCACCTGAGGTCCATGAAATTGGTAACACTGACAAACCACTTGTGACTCATAAAATTGGTAAATTCACAGCACTTTTAGCCCATAAAATGGTAAAAGTGACAGTGCCTTGGGCCCATGATATTAGTAAAATTGACACAGTACCTTGTGCCCATGAAGTTGTGTAATATCAGAGTGCCTTGGCCCATACAATTGGTAAAATTGCATGAAATCAGACTGACTTGGTAGTTTGCTATTCAAGAAAATGAAGACCACTGGATTTTCTTATTGATTTTGTTTGTAAGGTAAGCAGGATCTGTTTTGGATCTTTAAAATAAAGTCAAATGTCTTTTATAAGAAATGTCATTACACATTTCCTTTTCTTTGTGTGAAATGGGAATTTCAGATCAAATTATGGAAAAATAGACATAAATTTTGGATTGGGAATGGAGTCCATTTTCAGCCACAAAATTATTTTAGGACAATCCTTAATTTATAGATATTGAAGTCTTTTTTACTCCTTCCATTATCTGTTCAGACACCAAATTTGACTTTGTCTGGTCTCAGTTTAGACACCTGATTTAGACACAAAAAGTTTAATTGACTTTGTAGTCACAGTGCAGACACATGATTTAGAATTATGTAAAGTCTAATTGACTTTGTCCAGTTTCAGTGCAGACACATGATTTAAACACATGTAAAGTTTAATTTACCATTTCCAGTCTCAGTTCATGCAGCTCATATAGACACATGTAGTCTTATTGACCTGTCCAGTCTCAGTTTGGACCTGATTTAGACATATATAAAGTCTGCTATCTTCAGTCTTAATTCAGACAACTGACATAGACACATATTAAAGCAACTTTGTCCAGTTTCTGTTCAAGCAATCACTTTAGACACATATAAAGTCTAATTGACTTTTTCAAGTATTTTTCCAAACCATTGATTTCAACACATATTAAAGCAACTTGACTCTTTTGAGTCTTAGTTCACACAACTAATTTAGATGCATGTAAATTCTAATTAAATCTATCTAGTCTCCATTAAGACACAATTTAAATTGCTATTTAAATCATTTGTAATTAACTAAATATTTGTTGAGTGTTCCTTAATAGAAACTTGAAATAGAGGTCACTTTGGCATCTGTATGCATGTCTGTTATGTATGTCTGTCTACAGCCTAAAAATAAAGGTCAGTGCTAAAGCATTTTTGATGAAGTTCAATGTCAAATTTGTTACTTTCTTATGAAAAGAAATTAAGGCTGGGCAATTGGAGTTTCTTGCTATTCCATAATTCCCATGACTTTGCTGGTTAGTCAAATCCTTCCAGACTGATATATTTTGTTTTATGATTTTATTATATGTTACAAATATAAAGTTAACTTTTATTCCCAGTACTTTCCAATATTAAATTTTTGAGAAATGCTATGATAATTTCAGAATTATAAGATAAGATAGAGATAATTCCGTTAGTCCAGATGTTTTCATAATCAGACAAATGGAAAAAGCACAGTACTGCACGATGAAGGAGATAACTCTGTTAGTCCAGATGTTTTCATACATCAGACAAAAGGGAAAAGCACAGTACTGCACGATGAAGGAGATAACTCCGTTAGTCCAGATGTTTTCATACATCAGACAAAAGGGAAAAGCACAGTACTGCAATTACTTTTTATGAATTTTAATATAAGTGATCTCACTGGAATAAAAATGAACATATACTACTATTACTCTAGTAATTATCCATTTTTCTCTCTATCCATCTGTATATTATCTGTCTGTTATTTGCCCCTGATATAACCCATTCGTTTCTACTGTAGGGCCCACAAGGACCCAGGGGACCAAGAGGATCATCAGGAGCCAAGGGAGAACCTGTAAGTTATACAATATTTGTTAATGCATTTTGCACAATCATATAAGACATTGTTAAATCATGCCCTATGTAGTCTGTTATTTCTACTTATAACTTGTACAATCATATAAGACATTGGTAGATCATTCATGACCTATGTAGTCTGTTATTTCTACTTATAACTTGTACAATCATATAAGACATTGGTAGATCATTTATGTCCTATGTAGTCTGTTATTTCTACTTAAAAATTGTACAATCATATAAGACATTGGTAGATCATTCATGTCCTATGTAGTCTGTTATTTCTTCTTATAACTTGTACAATCATATAAGACATTGTTAAATCATGACCTATGTAGTCTGTTATTTCTACTTATAACTTGTACAATCATATAAGACATTGGTAGATCATTCATGTCCTATGTAGTCTGTTATTTCTACTTATAACTTGTACAATCATATAAGACATTGGTAGATCATTCATGTCCTATGTAGTCTGTTATTTCTACTTATAACTTGTACAATCATATAAGACATTGGTAGATCATTCATGTCCTATGTAGTCTGTTATTTCTACTTATAACTTGTACAATCATATAAGACATTGGTAGATCATTCATGTCCTATGTAGTCTGTTATTTCTTTTTATAACTTGTACAATCATATAAGACATTGGTAGATCATTCATGTCCTATGTAGTCTGTTATTTCTACTTATAACTTGTACAATCATATAAGACATTGTTAAATCATGCCCTATGTAGTCTGTTATTTCTACTTAAAAATTGTACAATCATATAAGACATTGGTAGATCATTTATGTCCTATGTAGTCTGTTATTTCTACCTATAACTTGTACAATCATATAAGACATTGGTAGATCATTCATGTCCTATGTAGTCTGTTATTTCTACTTATAACTTGTACAATCATATAAGACATTGTTAAATCATGCCCTATGTAGTCTGTTATTTCTACTTAAAAATTGTACAATCATATAAGACATTGGTAGATCATTTATGTCCTATGTAGTCTGTTATTTCTACTTATGACTTGTACAATCAGGTAAGACATTGTTAGATCAAGTCTTATGTAGTATTTTTCTTTCTATTTATAACTCTAAGTAAACATTATAAATCCAGTTCCTTTACACATTATGAGATAACACATCAGGATACACCATTGAGAGCCATTCATTGTCCAAGCATAAGTAAATCAAACATTTCAGTTGTTAAAACCTTAAAATGTACTTCCATGTAAAGCTACAGGTAGACTCTAAAGTTTCATTCTTTGCATAAGGTTCCATTTTATAAAAAAAAGAATTTTCCTGGTTTCATTCACTGTTTATCCTGGCTATTTAAAAAGGATCTTGTATATCTTAGGTATTGTTAAAATAACGTTTAATTCCCTTTATTTTGGTGTATGATTGATGGGTGTAATATGGGTTTTAGAATATACAGTTTGACCTATAAAAAAGCTTTGTTTGGTCTTTTTCATTTAGTGCTGATAACATTTTTACTTTTTATGTTGTTTGTAACTCATTCATTTCATTTTTAGAATTTGTTACTGTCTAGTTTGGTAAAAATCATTTTCCATGTTTCATTAACTACTAAAGATATTGTACTGTATAGTAAAGGTCATGAAGGCTTTTAGCACTAATTATTTCAGTAATGGATTTAATTTTTTAGAATTTAATTTTACATACCTATAAATGGCAATTATTTACTTTATCTGGATCCTCATACATTTATTTTTGTTATGAAGATTATTATTTACATGCCTGAAGAAGTACAAATGGCAAAATCAATGTTAAAGTATGTTAACAGTTTTGGACAAAACCAACATAAATGTGTAATCCTGTACAATCTAGATCAAATGTCGCATGCCGGATTGTCACAATGCATGTTGATATTAGTACTGCCCTATTTATGTGAGGGTTAGACTCAAGCTGCTCTTTTCTTGACCCAGTTTATTACCTGGCCACCATTGTAAAAGTCCATAAGAAAACTTTATATTCAGTTTATCAGGAAGCTTGATGTTTATTTTCATAGGAAGCATGATGTCCAATTGATCAGGAGCCTGATATTCAATTTATGTGTCACTCTACAGTTTCGTATTTAGCTTACGGTCAAAATTTTAAAGGAAAAGAACTTCCCCTGGTTTCCTAACTAGTTATACTGGCTATTTAAAAAAGACTTATCAAGAAATGCTATAAACTAATTTTTTAACATATTGTTGAAATATGCACATATTATTTCAAGTGTTGTATATTTCAACATGACATTAAGAGTTTATTTTATCATCACAGCTGGTAGCTACAGTACTCAGTGTAGATTAATTTGCACTCTTATGTCAAAGTTAAGTATTAGTTCTGACTTCATGCTTGTAAAGTATATTCTCAGTTTTATGAGTTAAATTAATGAACTAATTTAAATTTACTTTTTATTATTCATTATATATTGTTTTTTGACTTGAATGGCTTAAACCCCACATAGGAAAAATTTATGATTAAATTAAAACTAGTTCCTTAATATTTTTAAAATTGTAATACATTTTAAAATGAGGGAGTCTTTTTTTTGTTCACTATCTAACCTACAGCCCTTTTATAAAAAAAAAAAATGTTAAGGTTGGTTCTTCGGTATGTGATAGGAGTACTATTGTCAAGACTGGTACACTGTCCTTTTTATTGTACTTGTCATGTAATATTTTCATTTCATTTGAATATAAATTGAGGGACAGTTTTAAAATTAAGTTTTCTTTTCAAATAGGGAGAGCCTGGAACTGCAGGAACAGATGGACGACCTGGAAGGGCTGGTTTACAAGGTCCCACAGGAGCACCTGGATTACCTGGTGCTGAAGGGCCTAGAGGAATAAAGGGTGGAAAGGGAGAACCAGGTTTCCCTGGAGAGTCAGGACACCCTGGAAGCCCTGGAGCAAGAGGTGCTCAAGGACCAACAGGAGAAGTGGGACCACCAGGATTAATGGTAAGTCTTATATCTCTTTCTTTCTAATTTCAGACCTGAATAATTGTTTTCTGACTGGCAGGTCTGGGATCAGTAGGACCTGACATTATTCCTATCTGCACAAGCCAAGCATTGGTCCAACAGATAAGTTAAACTGGTACCAGTCTACTGCATTCACTCACTAATTGTTTTCTGACTGGCAGGTCTGGGATCAGTAGGACCTGACATTATTCCTATCTGCACAAGTCAAGCATTGGTCCAACAGATAAGTTAAACTGGTACCAGTCTACTGCATTCACTCACTTAACACAGAATGACTAGTAATGGGTAGTTAGAGTGCTCACTCGCTTGCTACTGAAATGACTAGTAAGGGTTTGCTGGAGTACTCCTTCACTTGCTACAGAAATGACTAGTAAGGGCTTGCTGGAGTACTCACTCACTTGCTACAAAAAAAGACTAGTAAGGGTTTGCTGGAGTACTCAGTTGCTACAGAAATGACTAGTAATAGTTTACTGGAGTACCTACTCACTTGCTACATAAATGACTAGTAAGGACAAGTCAGAATTTTTTCCCTCACTCACTGTAGAAATGCTATTAAGAGCTAGCTGTGGTACTTGCCAAATTGCTGTAGGAATGACTAGTAAAGGGTAGCTAGAGTAGTCATTCATTTGTATAGAAATTATAAAAAACATTAGCTGGAGTGCTCACTCACTTGGTATAGAAATTACTAGTAAGGGGTAGCTAGAGTACTCACTTGCTAGAGATGACTAGTAATGGGTAGCAAGGGTATTCATTCACTCATTTGCTTAAGAAGTGACAAGTCCATCTAGAGTACTCACTACAGAAATAACTATTAAGGGATAACTAGAGTACTCACTAGAAGTGACTAGTAATGGGTAGTTAGAAGTCTCATTCACTTGCTACAGAAATGATAGAAAGCAGTAGTTAGAGCACTCATTCACTTGCTACAGAAATGATAGAAAGCAGTAGTTAGAGCACTCATTCACTTGCTACATAAATGACAGTTTATAGAGTAGTCAACATTCTGCCCACAAGTCTTGGGGAGAAGTCATGCATGAGTTCAGTTTGAAACAAAACAAAGATGGCACCTAGTGTACATGTCATGACTGAGATGGCCTACCACAATGATTTGTGTAAAATAGTGGATGTACGTTACAAATCCATAGACTTTAAATGACTCACATTTTCTAGCTGTTTGTGTGGTGGGTCTGGTATATTTTAACCCAATAAAAATATACTTGCTCTAAGAAATTCATTTTCTTTAAAAGAAAAAAAAATGTCCTAGATCATGAATGAAATCTCGGGCCCACTACAAAATAGTAAATAGTTGGTCCCTAAATTCATTTGCCAGACAGTAGATTGAATAAGATTCAGTATTTATTGTACTTAAGACATGTTAAAGTAAACAATAATTTATGTTAACTTTTTCTTTGATGTTCACATTTGTACTGTCATCTTAAGAGAGACTTTATGCATTTTTTAAGTAAATGAATTAAAGATGATGATGATGAATGATGGAGGGGGCATTATGTACAGACTAATTTGATTTGGCTGAAATAAGCCACCAGTGCAAGACTTGCATCCATTAGCTTTTACCACTTTGTGTGTTACAACTGAGCGACTGCAGTAGATGGCCAGGTACCAGCTTAACTCTTTATCTTATGCTAATACATATATTTGATGCTAAAAATAGCCTTGTAACCCCAGACATGCATATACAAGCTGTTAATAACAGTCTCTGTCCTGGCTGGCTCATACATGCACTTCCAAGATTTGGGAAACCCCAGAGAAACAATATAAACATTTTATGTTAAAAGTTTTGCATTGGATGAAATTTCAAACATACAGTCTTTTTAACAATATTTAGCCAATGTTAATAACTCTTTCCATAAAATGATGATTATTAGTTTTACAGTATATAAGCGGGAATTTCCATTGAAAACAAGGTCATTTGTCAAAGTGAAACAAAATGGTAACATTCATGCATTCTGACGATTCCAGCAAAAGTTTTGAAGGATTTGAAATTGATGACATTGCAAATGACATTGCCATGATATGATTAAAGATGAAGCATAGGAGTGGACAGGGTATAAGTCTTGTATTGACACCTGACTTCTCAGTTTTCTCTGAATCTGAGGATGAAATGCATGACATTTTTTTCTGGTCGGAACACATGGGACTGTTGCATGTGGACAACTTTACAGCAGGGTCACCATTTAATTTAGATGATAATGCAAATGAGACAATTTCTTTTTACAGTTTTATCCCAAAGAAATATTCCAATTGTGCAAAATAATGGTAGGAAAAGTAGTCTAATCTACATTATAAACACAACAAATACCTTGAGGTATATTTTTTATTTTGAATATATGAATACAAACATTGATTCCTGAGGAATATATGTACTTGTTGATGGAAATTAGTGGCACAAAACTTTGGTAAGTGTATAAAATATTAGTTTTCATTAAATGAACCAGTTTGCATAGGACAAAATTGATATAGAGAATGTAGACAGCATATGCACTAACTTGAGAAGCTCTCACTCAGGCAGATGTTATGATGCTCTGGGGGTAAAGCTTACTAACAGCAGCTAGAAGGGAGGCTGCTTAGCAGGCAGGGCAGTAAATACTTGTAGCAGGGAAAGAGTTAACAACAAAGTTTGATGGGCATCATTCAGTAAACCTGTACAGGAGATGCTTGGTTTTAGATGAGGTTGAGGAAAATGAGTGTTTGATTGACAGAGATGAACATTGACTGGTACTATCTGCATATAGCAAGCTAATTCTGCTAATTTTGGTAATAGATGATAATTCCAGTCTCTCCCTATCAAATAGTTGACTTTAACTTGTATAAAAATACTTTTGTTACTATTTTTAGATATTTAAAGGATTGATCAACACATTTATTAAATTCATTGGATCAACTTAGAATGATTAAAGGTAAGATGGACTAGAGCTTGATTACACATGACACTGGTCAGTGGCCAGAAAAGACCATTCTCTGACCTTTTCAAAATTCTTTCCTTATTAATATTCATTGGGTGACCTTCATGCATTGGGTTATTATATCTGTTTATAATAGATAAGAATCAGACAAGTAGGTCACTCTAGAGAGAATTATATACTAATTACAGGATACCTATATAATCACACAGGTGTCCCAATTAGAAGCTACACTGTCATCACATGGCATGGGAGATAATTTCCTACACTCTTTTATCATCTGTGGCTGAGATTTACTTGTTTTTCATGAGTATGTATAAACAAAAGAGCATCATCAACCACACCAGGAAACAATCTAAGTTAATTAAATGCCAATTTGGGTTATTGACAAATGATAGTGTTTGATATTTGGACTAGAAGTTTTGATTCGCTCATTCAAATTGCATGAAAGGTCACAATAGCATTGAAATTGTACTTGCACTTACATTGATTTGTTAAGCAGGTTTATCTAACTTTATCAGAGACAATGTCATCACAGGCACTCACAGGTGATAAAAAGCAAAACAGAAATCTGCTGGACAGGCTGTCCACATCTAGCATAAATAGCTTAGATGGCCAGAACCACTCAATGTAGTGTCTCCAATTATTATAGGACCATGTCACTTCACTTTGCCAATAAAATCATTGGCATGGACTCCCAAAAGGCATACATTGCATTTAACAATAAAATTATTGGCATGTACTCCAAAAGGCATACATTGCATTTAACAATAAAATCATTGGTATGGACTCCAAAATGGCATACATTGCATTTAACAATAAAATCATTGGCATGGACTCCCAAATGGCATACATTGCATTTAACAATAAAATCATTGGCATGGACTCCAAAATGGCATACATTGCATTTAACAATAAAATCATTGTTATGGACTCCCAAATGGCATACATTGCATTTAACAATAAAATTATTGGTATGGACTCCCAAATGGCATACATTGCATTTAACAATAAAATCATTGGCATGGACTCCCAAATGGCATACATTGCATTTAACAATAAAATCATTGGCATGGACTCCCAAATGGCATACATTGCATTTAACAATAAAATCATTGGCATGGACTCCCAAATGGCATACATTGCATTTAACAATAAAATCATTGGCATGGACTCCCAAATGGCATACATTGCATTTAACAATAAAATCATTGGCATGGACTCCCAAAAGGCATACATTGCATTTAACAATAAAATCATTGGCATGTACTCCAAAAAGGCATACATTGCATTTAACAATAAAATCATTGGTTTGGACTCCAAAAAGGCAATCATTGTTATGGACTCCCAAAAGGCATACATTGCATTTTAACAATAAAATCATTGGTATGGACTCCCAAATGGCATACATTGCATTTAACAATAAAATCATTGGTATGGACTCCCAAATGGCATACATTGCATTTAACAATAAAATCATTGGTATGGACTCCCAAATGGCATACATTGCATTTAACAATAAAATCATTGGTATGGACTCCCAAAAGGCATACATTGCATTTAACAATAAAATCATTGGCATGTACTCCAAAAAGGCATACATTGAATTTAACAATAAAATCATTGGTTTGGACTCCAAAAAGGCAATCATTGTTATGGACTCCCAAAAGGCATACATTGCATTTTAACAATAAAATCATTGGTATGGACTCCCAAATGGCATACATTGCATTTAACAATAAAATCATTGGTATGGACTCCAAAATGGCATACATTGCATTTAACAATAAAATCATTGGTATGGACTCCAAAATGGCATACATTGCATTTAACAATAAAATCATTGGTATGGACTTCCAAAAGGAATACATCAGCCTATATTGCATTTATAAGAAAAAAAGAAGTCACTCTAAACTTGTATGATTTTATTTTGCAAAGAATATGTTGATAATAACATTTTTTGGAGAACTTGTTAAGTTGGGTGTCATAATGAACTAATTTTCTCTTTGTAGGGCCCCACAGGACCAGATGGCCCCAAGGGGCAGCAAGGGCTTGCTGGGCTCAAAGGTGCATCAGGTGAAGTTGGTTTGCCAGGACTTCCTGGTCTAGCAGGAAAACAGGTAAAGCTTATTTTTTTTTATTCTGCCACCACTGTAATAGCAGAATGAGGCATTTTGTTTTTCACCTGTCCATCTGTAAGTCTCAGTCTGTCTGTTACAAATTTGATTTTATTGAAATAGCACAAAAACTTTAATTTCCCTTTAACTATAATAAAAAGTAGATAATCTAACTTGATTTTCACTTTATTAAAATTTTGTACATTTTTTTAAATTTTTGGACATTTTGAGGAAATCATGCTAGTGAGATTAAACAAATTCCAATTAAGGTGGACAGAGTTACATTTGATAGGCATATCTGTATCAGATTTTCAGAACATTATAGCAACTTTTTAAAAAATCTTTTGGGGCAAGAATGATCATAGTATGAATTTTTAAGCAATACACACCCAAGGTAGAAAACAAAATTTGATATTTTGATGGACTTGCTAATAAGATGGCTTGTTTTCATCGAATTTTCAGGATCTAGGGTGCATTATATTCTCTTTGATTGATTCCACCCCTGTGACAGCACGTTTGTTTCAGCTCCATAGTCCAAGTTTTCTTTGACCATTTCCACCACATTTTAAATATTTTGACATTTATTTTGGGGTATGGGGTCAGACCACATCTTCTGTCAAAAGGTTGGAATTTTCACACATGGCAAAGTCAGCATAGGGTAGCTGCTTGCTAGTTAGAGAAGCACCTGACTGATCTTATATCAAGCCATACCTGCATTTTATCAATAGGAATATAGCATTCATTATGTGTTTAATATACTGATAACAAAACTTAAGCATTGATACAATTTGATCAAATACACATTACTTGCATTGCTTGCCACTTGAGTACTCAAAACTCACAACCTATATATCCATGATATCAGTGTTCCAAAAGTCATGTGATACCAATAAAAACCTTCTTTCCAACATTATTTTACAAATTTTTTTTAAAAAAGATGGTTTCCAAGATATTTATTCTGAGTAACTAACAGAAACCTGGTGATGTTGAAACCAGTCTCATCAAGCACTTTTGGGTGACACTTTTGTTGGAATAATTTTTCTAAAATGTTGACAAGTGCTCACTGTTTGCTGCATCTGACTTTCTTTAGTTTGTTGAAGTTTTGAAACTTTTGAATTTACTGTTCCAAAACTAGAATGTAATTTCAGTCAGCAGATCTGACAAACTGGTTACATTTCAATGACTTTGACACTATTGTCACTTAATGACTTTGACACTATTGTCACTTAATGACTTTGACACTATTGTCACTTAATGACTTTGACACTATTGTCACTTAATGACTTTGACACTATTGTCACTTATTGACTTTGTTAACATTTATATGATAGTCCATTGCAGACTATTGCATAGCAGTCTTTAACCAGATTATTGTTTTTGAAGGAAAATTTACTTCAGATATGTTGTTTCTATTTTTTTGACTTGTCATGTACTTTTTCCTATAGGGTTCTCAAGGAATGCAGGGAAGGAAGGGAGGACGTGGAGATTCAGGGGTTCAGGGTCTTCCAGGAGCCCCAGGTCCACTGGGTCTTCCTGGTCCCCAGGGACAAGCTGGTTCCCCAGGAGAAACGGGATCACCTGGACCACAAGGTGTGCCTGGTATCAAGGTAAGGAAAATTAGATATGAATGAATCTACATTAGTAATACAGTGACAATGTTTAAAAGCCAACTCATTTCTTATTTTATTAAACTTTAAAACAACTCTTATTGTTATTAGCCAAAAATCTTAAATATGACTTATGATTCAGCTGCAGATTACACAACTGAGAAGGGAGCCCAAATTTATATATTTTGTCCTACCTTAATTGTTTGTATGCATTCACAAAAATCAAAAGTATTGTATAGTTATTTTTTTGCACAGTATTCTAGTTTTTTGGAAGTGAGATTTAATTAGTATTTGCAGAAATACAAAGAATGTAAAATCAACAGTAAATGTAGTGACCAAAGATCGTAAGTTCTAATGGCTCTAACCAGACATTTTGTCACGAAATCTTAATGTGGCAGACAGACATTTGTGAAATTCAATATAAAATCATGCAAAGGAGTCATGAAAGGTTGTAAATATCCCTTCATCCTTCATTATTTTCCAGAAAGAATTTATTAATATGAATGATTTTACTTGAAAAATAAAAATTCACATAAAACATGTTTACAAATTATTATTATCTTAAAGTATGATCTATAATCATGGCAAAAGTCAGCCATGTAGTATGTTGTTTACAAATAACCCTTTCAATCTATAATCATGGACAAGGTTAAATACACAAGATAGATATACATAACAATATGTGGTAATGGCCAGTAAAATACACTTGGGAACCAGGGAAGGCACTTTTAATGTGGAGTAGTCACCCATAGATGCAATTTAGAATTTTGTATTGTTTTTTTCTATAAATTCTGTACTTTGATAACCCAGGCATATATTTTTAAAAAGAGCCTTCCCTGGGTACCATATATGTTTCAGTGGAACAGCCCTGACTCAGCACCACACAATGTGGTTAAAAAACACATGGTGTGAGGTTCCGATCCATATGCAGTACATACCCTAATGTAACATATGTAGCAGAGACCCGGGGGGGGTTTGAAATATAACATATTCAGTACAGACCCAGGGTCAATTGTTCATTGATAGGGTTTGATAAGTATATGATTTAACCCATTTACACCTCTATTGTCATATGTTTTGTTAATATTTAGTGTTTTTAAACACTTGAAAAAACATATTGACCAAACAATTATTTGTGATAATTATGGGTAAATTATTAATAATGTCCTATATGTAATAGGGATAATTATGGGTATATTATTACCAGTATCCCACAAATATTCAGTTGAGCTTATTTGTTGATTTTGTCCATAAAATTTTTTAATCTCATAATGACTCTCCTCTGTGTATACATTTTAATCATAATAATTGTAATATTAACAAAGTAGTGGAATGTGTATTAAAAAATAGTGAATATTTAAATGGTAAAAAAATCATATCGACTATGTTTCACTTTTTACAGGGAATTCGTGGTGAGATTGGCCGACAAGGTGAGATAGGAGAGAGTGGACTGAATGGTCAGCCAGGTGCTCCTGGACAGAAAGGAGCCCGTGGAGAACCTGGACCATCAGTGAGTGACTAACTAAATTTATGGCATTATTTTGAAATTTTAGTGAAAGTTCAGCATTTCTAATTAAAGTGACGAAATTCTATCATTATGTTATGTAATAAAAAGTTTGAACAAAAGTTTCTTTTATATGGACTCTTATAAAAAGAAATGTATTTCAGCTCCTGCCGTATGCAGTATATAGCCAGCATATAGAAGAAAATATGTCACCACCATTTTGTTCCTTGTCAGTGTTTGATTGACATCATCTCTGAAATGTAAAGGTCTTAATTTTGGACTCCGATAAGTGCATGGCATTTTGCTGAAAATTTGAAGATAAATGTTTCAAGTCCATATTGGCTTGCAAGAAATAAATGTATGAATTAAATATGCATGTGTTTCATAACATTGTTTTTCAAACTCAAATACTGTGTAATCAACAAGTTAATAGTCAACATTATTTGATCCTGTAGTAAAGCCTGCTGTTTTAACCTAACATTGGAAAAATGAAACAACCAAACATTTAATAAAAGATGAGATCCTGTTGTATGTTTTGATTTTTTTGTACATTGAAACACATTTACTATAAACCAATTGGAGCTGGTTGCAAATGGTCCCTATAGTTGAACCACCGTCAAAACGTAATGCATGCTGTGCTCATGTTTGCTTATTTAAAGTTTTATTGTTAATTGTCTGCACTTATTTTGGGTAAATATTTAATTTTATTCATAAATTGCCTACACTTATTTTGGGTAAATATTTAATTTTATTCATAAAGTATTTATTCCATTTTCTCTAGGGCCCCCCTGGCCCTGTGGGACCAGCAGGACCAAATGGAGAGAGAGGCATTCCTGGACTGCCTGGTGTTATTGGGGAGGATGGAATGAGAGGCCCACCTGGAAAACCAGTGAGATTAAACTTTATTGTACTCTTGACTTCCAAAAGTGGGTGACATATTTCATTCATTTTGTTAATCCATCTGTCTATCCACTTTACTGCTGATACAAGAAGTAAATTTTAAATTGTTTTGTATCCTTAAGCCAAATTTTAAGTGCACCTTTAAATGAAGTAGTAAATTATTTTTTAAAACTGGGTTACTGTGACCCTACTTTCCAGGATGTATTGTCTACATACCAGCAAGCTTTAAGAGACCATAGCAATTTTGCAGCTAGTGTATTCATTTATATGTACGGCTATGTGTTCATTACAAAGCTGAGTATTTTAGACCCATATTTGCCTTCAATCATGAAAATTGGTCTGACCAAAGTTTCATGCTTGGATAATGTTTGTAGTTTCAGAAGTTCATTTACTATATCCTCAATATTGTACCCCATTTCTGCATAACTCATGAAATTCTGTGCTATGGATGTATCTAATAATAGTAACTCAACCTTACAACAAAAACAAGGTCACTGTGACTAAATTTTTCCTGCTTGAGCGACTTTTGTATTTTCAACCATTCATTCATACTGCTTTCAATATCATGCACTCTGTTTCACCAATCAATAATCAACAAATATGACTGGATCTCAACAAGAGTTTCTCAACCATACCACAACAAGGTCACTGTGATATAATTTTGGTCACAACCATACCACAAGAAGGCAACTGTGATATAATTTTGGTCACAACCATACCACAACAAGGTCACTATGATATAATTTTGGTCACAACCATACCACAAGAAGGTCACTGTGATATAATTTTGGTCACAACCATACCACAAGAAGGTCACTATGATATAATTTTGGTCACAACCATACCACAAGAAGGTCACTATGATATAATTTTGGTCACAACCATACCACAAGAAGGTCACTATGATATAATTTTGGTCACAACCATACCACAAGAAGGTCACTGTGATATAATTTTGGTCACAACCATACCACAAGAAGGTCACTGTGATATAATTTTGGTCACAACCATACCACAAGAAGGTCACTATGATATAATTTTGGTCACAACCATACCACAAGAAGGTCACTGTGATATAATTTTGGTCACAACCATACCACAAGAAGGTCACTGTGATATAATTTTGGTCACAACCATACCACAAGAAGGTCACTGTGATATAATTTTGGTCACAACCATACCACAAGAAGGTCACTGTGATATAATTTTGGTCATTTATTTGCTATACTCTTCATATCTTGGACCCTACTTTACCTAGTCATAAAAATGGATATGTATATGCACCTCAACAAAGATAATTCAACCATGCCATTTTTGGTTTGTACAAATCTTTCTAATGGGCATCTTATGCCTAATGATAAAGACAAATTATTCAGAATTCATAGTTAGTGTTCACATGCTAGAGACATTTTAGTTTTGTAAAATAATTTCATCAGGAAAAATAAGTGCTGCATTAAAACTCAGACTGACCTTGAAAGAGCTTTGATTATTAGTGTTTGACTTTCTTGGGACCAAAATATGATGCCAGTGAGTGAAAGTAACTGGGTTATATTAGACTGGTTTGGGAGAAGTTTCCAAGTATGCAGTTTGAAGAGGAAGCTGGATTACAGTGAGATTGGTTTAGGTAATTTTCACTGTATACAGTCTGTAGAAAAATCTGGGTTATAAAGACATCAGTTTAGGGAAGCTTCACTGTACTTATTATGCAGAGAAGCTGGGTTACAATGAAACTGGCTGTGGAACTTTAATCATCATCAGTCTACAGAGGATTCTTGGTTTCAGAGAGACTGGTGCAAAGATGTATCCATATATTTAGTGTGCAGGGAAAGCTTGGATATGGGGAGAAATGTTTGGATGCAGTTCATTGTTTTCAGTGTGCAACAAAAACAGAAAGACGGTTTAAAGAGGTTTTACTGTATTCTTTTTTGTGCAACAGAATCTGGGTTACAGAGAGACCTGGCATTATAATAAAAAGAGAGTTGGAGCCTTTTCTTCTTTATGATTCTCATTTACAAGTAAATTAGAAATATTAGTTTACAGTACAAATACAAGAATATATTATTTATTAAACTTAAATTCCTTTCTAGGGTCGTCAAGGAGATTCTGGTAAACCAGGTTTAGATGGTCTCCCAGGCCCCCAGGGTGAAGCAGGACCTCCAGGAGTTCCTGGTGTAATGGGTGAATCAGGAAAAGCTGTAAGCCACCTTCATGCATACAATTCTCTAATAATTTCATGGGACATAGGGCTATTGCTTTATTTGTGAAAGAAGAACTACAAGATATGGTCATGTGACTGATCATTTGGATCATTAAGGGGATAGAAGGATAATATAGAACAGGGAAATATTTGCTTTTTTATATCAAAACCAATCAAATCTGTCAATTCTCAAATAAGATAAGATTTACTCATTATAGCTTGTTTAGCAATACATCACAAATTAAAATTAAAATCCATTGTCACTTAGAAGATACAAGGTATAACACAGTGCATTGTCATGCAAAGATAATAAGGATAACACTAAGCAAGTTGTACAAAAGATAATAAGGATAACATTGCATTGTGATACAAAAAAGGTTAACTGCTTTTGCATACAAAATATAATAAGGATAACACTCTTCTTACACAGATACTAAGGATAACACTATTCATTGTCATACAAAGATGCTGATGTATTGTCAAATAAAGATATGAAGGATAACTGCATTGTCAAATATAAGATAATAAGGATAACACTACATTCTCATACAACAGTTGCTAAGGATAACACTATTCATCATCATGCACAGATACTAAAGATAACACTATTCATTGTTATAGAAAAATATGAAGGATAGCTGTATATGTCACATAAACGATGCTAAGGATAACAATTTGCATTGTTATCATAGAAGATTCTGAGGATAACATTGTGTTATTATAGAAGTTATTAAAGATATACAAAATATACTAAGGCTAACATCATGAATATTCATCTAGAAAATACTATGGATAAAATCATGCATTGTCTTGCCAATGTTGTTTTATATCACATTAGTGCAAACCCATTGCCAATGTTGTATTATATCACATCAGTGCAGACCCATTGCCAGTGTTGTATTATATCACATAAATGCAAACCCATTGCCAGTGTTGTATTATATCACATCAGTGCAGACCCATTGCCAGTGTTGTATTATATCACATCAGTGCAGACCCATTGCTAAAGTTGTATTATATCACATCAGTGCAGACCCATTGCCAGTGTTGTATTATATCACATTAGTGCAAACCCATTGCCAGTGTTGTATTATATCTCATCAGTGCAGACCCATTGCCAGTGTTGTATTATATCACATCAGTGCAGACCCATTGCCAGTGTTGTATTATATCACATCAGTGCAGACCCATTGCCAGTGTTGTATTATATCACATCAGTGCAGACCCATTGCCAGTGTTGTATTATATCACATCAGTGCAGACCCATTGCCAGTGTTGTATTATATCACATCAGTGCAGACCCATTGCCAGTGTTGTATTATATCACATCAGTGCAGACCCATTGCCAGTGTTGTATTATATCACATCAGTGCAGACCCATTGCCAGTGTTGTATTATATCACATCAGTGCAGACCCATTGCCAGTGTTGTATTATATCACATCAGTGCAGACCCATTGCTAAAGTTGTTTTATATCACATTAGGGCAAACCCATTGCCAGTGTTGTATTATATCACATTAGTGCAAACCCATTGCCAGTGTTGTATTATATCACATCAGTGCAGACCCATTGCTAAAGTTGTTTTATATCACATCAGGGCAGACCCATTGCCAGTGTTGTATTATATCACATCAGTGCAGACCCATTGCCAGTGTTGTATTATATCACATTAGTGCAGACCCATTGCTAAAGTTGTATTATATCACATCAGTGCAGACCCATTGCCAGTGTTGTATTATATCACATCAGTGCAGACCCATTGCTAAAGTTGTTTTATATCACATTAGGGCAAACCCATTGCCAGTGTTGTATTATATCACATTAGTGCAAACCCATTGCCAGTGTTGTATTATATCACATCAGTGCAGACCCATTGCTAAAGTTGTTTTATATCACATCAGGGCAAACCCATTGCCAGTGTTGTATTATATCACATCAGTGCAGACCCATTGCTAAAGTTGTTTTATAACAAAACAATTATTGTCTTCAGATTTGTTCAACATGTAACTTTATATAAGACTGGATGAAAATAATAATTGTCATTTGGTCTATGTGTAATACTTTGGCCTTGTCTATAAAGTCATGTGTAATCCTCATTAATACATGACAATTGTGAATTGTGTATCATCTGAAATCTCATCAAAGTAAATAACTGTGTTTAACATACTAAAAGAAATCTCATCAAAGTAAATAACTGTATATCACATATAAGAAATCGTATCAAAGTAACTGTGTATCACATATATAAGAAATCTCATCAAAGTAAATAACTGTGTATAACATACTATAAGAAATCTCATCAAAGTAAATAACTGTGTATAACATACTATAAGAAATCTCATCAAAGTAAATAACTGTGTATAAGAAATCTCATAAAAGTAAAAAACTGTATCACATACTATAGGAAATCTCATCAAAAGATACTTATTGTGTACTGTGTATTATCTAAAATTGAATTTGAGGATAAATATACTGTATTTATTTTAGGGGCCCCCTGGACAAGATGGATTCCCTGGTATTGCAGGTGCTCGTGGAGAGAAGGGACCTGATGGTGATGCAGGACCACCAGGAATGCCTGGACCCATAGGGTTCCGGGTGAGTTTTTTTTTAATACACTGAATATATAAAGTAGATGTTATAGGATATGCTTTTTCCATATGTGTGTGTGTATATATATATAAATATATATATATATATATATATATATATATATATATATATATATATATATATATCTATATATATATATATATATATATATATATATATATATATATATATATATATATATATATAAAACAATAGATAAAATATGATATAAAATTAATTTGTTTACTGAACATGCAGAAGAAAGATGCAATTACAGATAATTTTCCTATTGTTTATGGATTAAAAGTTACTTGTGTAAGGCAAGCATTCTTTTCCAAAGTTTTTCCATGTTGTACTGAGAAGAGTATCATGATGGCAAATCATCTTCACATCGTTGAATTGTTTTACTAATTATGTAAATGCATTTTAAGTTTAATTCCCCATACTGTAGTCACTTATGATGCGTAAATGATGCACTGTTTATGTATTTCACCAGATAATAACTGGACAAGATAAATGATGCATTGTTTGTGTATATCACCAGATATGAACTGAGCAAGACAAATGATACATTGTTTGTGCATAGCACCAAATATTAACTGGACAAGATAAATCATGCATTGTTTGTGCATATCACCAGATATGAACTGAGCAAGACAAATGATACATTGTTTGTGCATAACACCAGATATGAACTGGACAAGATAAATCATGCATTGTTTGTGCATATCACCAGATATGAACTGAGCAAGACAAATGATACATTGTTTGTGCATAGCACCAGATATGAACTGGACAAGACAAATTATGCATTGTTTGTGTATACAATAATTGCTTAATTCTTCATGTAGTAAAGTAATGGCTCCTATTTTTTACCTTTAGGGAGCACCAGGCCCCATGGGATCAGTGGGACAAAGTGGGTCAAGAGGTAACAGGGTGAGTACTGAATTTTTGCATCCAAATTTTAAGACAACTAAAAAAATACAAAACTTACAACACTTTTATCCAAGGCTTACATGTAAGGAGGTCATGAAATGTGCAATGTACTCATAGCAAACACGGATATGGTTGTGAAATGTGGAAGCTGGGTTACCCAGAATAAACTGCCAATGAGTGATTAATGGCTTTTGTGTATCTAGGAATAGAATCCAGGAACACACATTATCGTGGCCTTTTTCAGGTCTCATATATTGTATATTAATGTGGCCTTATCCAAGTCTTGTATAATGTATATTACTGTGGTCTTATCTATGTTTTGTATTGTAAATTAATGTAGCCTTATCTAGGTCTTGTATATTGTATATTAATATTGTCTTATCTATGTTTCGTATTGTATATTAATGTGGCCTTATCCAAGTCTTGTATATTGTATATTACTGTGGTCTTATCTATGTTTCGTATTGTATATTAATGTGGCCTTATCTAGGTCTTGTATATTGTATATTACTGTGGTTTTATCTGTTTTGTATTGTATATTAATGTGGCCTTATCTAGGTCTTGTATATTGTATATTAATGTGGCCTTATCCAAGTCTTGTATATTGTATATTACTGTGGTCTTATCTATGTTTCGTATTGTATATTAATGTGGCCTTATCTATGTCTTGTATATTGTATATTGATGTGGCCTTATCCAAGTCTTGTATATTGTATATTACTGTGGTTTTATCTATGTTTCGTATTGTATATTAATGTGGCCTTATCTAGGTCTTGTATATTGTATATTAATGTGGCCTTATCCAAGTCTTGTATATTGTATATTACTGTGGTCTTATCTATGTTTCGTATTGTATATTAATGTGGCCTTATCTATGTCTTGTATATTGTATATTAATGTGGCCTTATCCAAGTCTTGTATATTGTATATTACTGTGGTCTTATCTATGTTTCATATTGTATATTAATGTGACCTTATCTAGGTCTTGTATATTGTATATTAATGTGGCCTTATCCAAGTCTTGTATATTGTATATTACTGTGGTCTTATCTATGTTTTGTATTGTATATTAATGTGGCCTTATCTATGTCTTGTATATTGTATATTACTGTGGTCTTATCTATGTTTCGTATTGCATATTAATGTGGCCTTATCCAAGTCTTGTATATTGTATATTACTGTGGTCTTATCTATGTTTCATATTGTATATTAATGTGGCCTTATCCAAGTCTTGTATATTGTATATCATCATGGCCTCATCCAGGGTATTCTTATTTATTTATTTATTTATTTACTTAGGGAGATAATGGCCCCCCTGGTGCACCTGGTGCAGAGGGAGCACGTGGCCCACCTGTAAGTATCAAAGATTTGAATAGAATTTTAAATTTTTGCTCATTTTTTTCTATCTTTGCATTTTATGGTTTTAGAGTATTTTTTTACATGGGTCTCTGTAGCAACAATTGGATGAATAAATATAATTTTGTTCCTATGTTCGTAGACATGTTGTAAATCTTTAAAGTTGTCCATTTTAATAAAACCAACACTTACAACTCAGCTTGAATTATATCATCATTGTAAGCAAGATGACAAATACAAGCATAAAGGGATTTTTTGCAGATATATTAGAAGAATATGTTCGATGATGGCACTTTAACAACTTTTAAAAATATGATTATTAAATGAAGCTTAATGTACATGTATATCTTGATGGTAATTGAGAGGGTTCAGTGATATTCTATTGATATTGTTAAATTCAGTATCAAAATTTACAATAATAAAAATTTTGTTCTGCATTTATCTAGAGAACATGTTCATGTATTTTGAAAATATTTTTCTTACTGAATTTGGCATATTGGAATTTCTCAAGAATATCTGAAATTAGTTCAACAAATCAGACTTTTCACGAATTGTCAAAAATTTTGGACAGAGGAGTGCCAAGCCCATTTAGGGACTCTTGTTTATTTCAGAACATCATGTAAAGTGGTGAATTACCAGAACCAAGATAACATCATCTACTCACTTGTGTATCTGATGCGATAAAACCAAATTATCACTTTTGAAAATTTTATAAGAGACATACTTTTGGTTGATATTTTAAGTTTCAAGCATTTTGAATAGAAAACAAGGAAGTAATTACAAAACTGAATTTGCACATTTTATATCATACAAAATGTCCAGGTCTCTAACCATTGATTCAACAAACTTCCTATTAGTCATTCCATCAATGCACAGCAGATCTCATGAAAAAAATACCTGCATGTTCCCCAGGACAGTATAGGATAGTGCCCTATTGGAGTTTTAAATAATTGATAACTGATTGAAAGCCATTTTACAGATAGGTGGAGTTTAATTGTTAATTAATAGTCATCATACTGAGACATTCCTTACTGTAAAATTGTGGTGTAAAAAGAACAAAATATGTTTGCATTGATCTTAAATTCTTGGCCATTAGAGTTTAACTTTTATAACAATAAGCTCATAAAATATAGCAAAGACATTTCATAAGTTCAGGTCTAATTTAGACTTTTTCCACCTTTCAGGGTCCACAAGGTCCAGAGGGTATTGACGGACCAGCTGGATCCCCAGGTCTAAAGGTAATATTCCATTCATTTATTTCATCATTTTGTTTTGTCTCCTGCTTTTGGCAGACAAACAAGAACATTAAATTTGTTCTATATATCCTTTCATCTATCCTTCCTTAGATCTGTATTACAACTCTATGGTCTTACAATAAGTAATAGAAAAGAGTGAAGCAACAAGCTTTGTAAAATTCAACAAAGAATTTATTTCCTTTGAATACAAAGTGAAATTGTAAAAAAGGAATTTATGATATTGTGAAGTAAATCAGAAATAATCTTAGAATGGCAGACACAAGTCCTAATAGTTATAGTTCTGAATAAACTTTAGTGGAAATCCAAATTAATCAAGTACTGAAAGTGTTGATGTGCTGTTGGTGGGTGTGTGTCATGGTGATGAAACAACTGTCCTTTGTTCGATTACAATAATACATTCAAGAATTAAATCCTTATTATAAATTTCACTATAATTAAAGTCTCTATTTCCAAGAATGTTAATCTTGAAGAGCACTCTGTATTTCCAGTGAATAAATAATTTGAATAAATAAAACTGAAGCTCAAATAAATCTGCTCAGATTTTGAAGCAGAAATGAATAATTTTTGCAGTAACAATATTATATAGTCCTCTATAGTACAGAAAAAATTACAGAAAAAATTAACTTTTACAGATGTGATCAAATATTCAGATTAAAAAATGAATTCATACAGATGATATAAGCTATATAAGTGCAGTAAATAATTAACTTGTAAATCAAATATTTAAGTACAGAATAAATTAGCAGTGAATGAGATAATGGGAATGACAATAGCTTTACTACTTCATATGAACTCGTGATGTAGTCTGTTTGGAAAAAAAGGGTGCATTTTTAGATATATGTGGGATTAAATAAAAATGGATTTTTAGATATAGAGGGGATTTAACCTTTTACCTCATAAAGTGTATGACTCTAGCCCTTCGATATACATGTAGCAAAGTTACCCTGTGCAGTGCTCTATAAACAAAACACCTGTTACCTATTCAACTCCATACACTTAGTCCTGCCTGTTAACTTTTAAGCAGTGTAATGTATGTTACATTTAATAGCAATTTTAACCATTTTATATATTAGGTACACATTTATTATGTATGGGAAGGTTTAAGTGTAAAATCCAATTGTTATAGCTGTATAATTATTTTTCACTGAAGAATTTTTTATGGGCTTTCTAATTTTGAGAGAACTTGTGCACCATCAAGTAAGTGAAGCCATGTGACCAACCGTAGCTGTGATTTCTCATACTCAAAATTTACAAGTTCTTTGCATCTACATCACTAAATCATCTGAGTTTGATAAATTATAAAAACTAATTGATGCCTACATCAATATCAGAGCTTTTACTTATTGCAGCTTTCCTAGTTATGATTTAATCATTAAAGCTCAAGTAAGTACTGAATGAAATCCGTAACCTCCATCTTGGAGAATGGAGAATATGACCCAGTTACTTTAGATAGCAGATTTCAACCAGAGCATAAATAGTGACCATTTGATTTGACGTATTGGTCATTCACACCAGTAAATGTAGTATCTAATAGGGGTTTTTCCCTGAAGGTAGCACTGAAAACCTGCTCAAAATGGCTAATGTTGCCAGCAGGTGTCAAAAGGTGCTTCCAGGAGAATGGTATAGAGACATTAAAAGGTGATTCCATGTGATTGGAGTAGAGGCATCTAAAGGTGCAATGAAACAACAGTTAGCATTTGCTGTTATGCTGCGTGGTTTTCATGCATTTGGTGCAAGTTTTAAGAATTTTGCAAATTACATATTCTTTTTTCTTGAATGACTACATACCTTTTTTTAAAGAAACTATTGAATTTGTACACCATGTTCAAAAACATTATATTTACCTACAGGGAGATAAGGGTGATATAGGACTTATGGGACTTCCTGGTCTTCCAGGCATTCAGGTAAGAAAAAATATTTTGTGTGTGTGAGCTATATAAATTGCAATTCTTCTTCCATGAATTCATTATTTGAGGGAGTGGGGAATACCACTTTTTAAGCATTTTGTAGTTGCACTGAAACATGAATTTAAAGAATCATAGAAAAGTTTTGTATCCAAAATGGAATCTGACAATGGGCCACATTGACAAAATTTTTATCTAAATGACAATAAGCCACATTGACAAGATTTTTATCTGAATGACAATGGGTAACATTGACAAGATTTTTATCTGAATGACAATGGGACCCAATGACAAGATTTTTATCTGAATGACAATGGGTAACATTGACAAGATTTTTATCTGAATGACAATGGGTAACATTGACAAGATTTTTATCTGAATGACAATGGGACCCACTGACGAGATTTTTATCTGAATGACAATGGGTTACATTAGGCAGTCAGACTTTAAGTACTTACAATCCTGAAATTCTTAATAAAAATGACAAAAATTTATGCCCATGTAAAGAATTTGTGAAATTTAAATAATTTATAACAGTGAAGACTGCCAAATATTACAGATATTTATATCATTGTACATATATCAATTTTGTATATAAATATAAATTAAACTGTCATCTGAGATTTTCTTTTGAATTCATTAGTCTCTTTTAATTTTAAAAACATTCAATATTTATGTCTGACAAATGAAATATTGAACACAATTGGAAACAAACAGAAAGCAGGAATCTTAAAAGGTTGCTAGTACAGTCCCTTATGCAGCCTTTTCTAAACACTAATTACCATATTGCTACAGTCCCTTAGGCAGCCTTTTCTAAACACTAATTACCGTATTGCTACAGTCCCTTAGGCAGCTTTTTCTAAACACTAATTACCATATTGCTACAGTCCCTTAGGCAGCTTTTTCTAAACACTAATTACCATATTGCTACAGTCCCTTAGGCAGCTTTTTCTAAACACTAATTACCTTATTGCTACAGTCCCTTAGACAGCCTTTTCTAAACACTAATTATCGTATTGCTATGTGCACATTGCACTGTAATGCTGAAGTTTTCAAATTGGCACCACAAATGGTCCCAGGAGTTGTATATAAATAATTAAAAATTAATAATACAGGTTGCTGAAATGTTGGACAGAAGATTTCCTTTTACACAATTTTATATATGCTGCAAGCATTTAATTCACCTGTAAAGACTTCAGGCTCTCATAATTTTGAAACTAGCTCCATGTTGCTTAATGGTGCAATAATATGCATCCCTCCAGCTGATTTACAGTCCATAACTGTTTCGCTAAGTTGTTTTTAACATTTTGTTTAGTTTTAAAAGACATTTTATTTGCTCCTAGAAGAATGTATTCAGACCTTGAATGGGTAATTTTATGAATCTGTATTTTGTTTGCATTCCATTTGCAACACAGAAGACAGTAGCTGCTGATTGTTCAAGGATGTTAACCTGGCAAGGTTGCAGAAACTTCTGTCAGTTTTTGGTTGCCAAAAGTTTTCCATTTCGAAATCATAAGTGTTAATGATGAATGCATGTCTACATTAACAGGAATAAAATGGTATAAAATTAGTGAAACCCATGTTAAAATAGCCCTCTTTCCCCATTTTTCTTGATGTTTTTACAAATACACGTTTTCATTCAGCAGCATTTACCATTTACAAAACAATTTCAGTCATAACTATTTAATGTCATGTATTGTATTATTAGGGACCCTCAGGAGAACCTGGACTTATGGGACCACCAGGACAACAAGGAACCAGGGTAAGTAAAGGAAACTATGTAGATATTTATACAGATTGTAACTCTCTTAAAAAAAGTTGATAAATTTTTAAAGGACATAGTGCAGCACATAACACCCCTTTAAATAGTTGAAGATGCAATATGTGAAGTTATGCAAGCCAATTATACCTTATTTTGTTTATATGATATGCTCTAATTTATGATGTGTTCTAATTTATAATGTGTTCTAATTTATGATGTGTTATAATTTATAATTTGGACCTGGTTTGTTCAAATCAGAATGAGGTGAAAAATGTAGTTTTGTCATATATTGCACATTTAATGTTCTACATATATAAAATCTTTATGATTTTGCTCAATTTGTGTCATGAAAAATTTGCCATTGTGGATGCTACAATGATTGTCATTTGTTACATAATCAAGTATTGTTCAGCAGTAATCTAATCAAACATTGAATTACCATTGAACAACGCTTGACTGTGTCTATTCTTTTTGTCAGTTCCTAAGACTGGCATGTGACCCATTATCACATGCAATAAATCTGTGAAAAAAAATTTAAAACAAATTCTTTGGAGTAATTATGATCATGATTAAGTAATAATATTTAATAAATCAGTATAAAAGAAAGAAGACACAAACCACTTGGAAAGTTTTTGGTTTATTGACCAAGTAATTATACAACCTTTCCACACTTAGTAATAAAACAATAGTTATAGTCTAGGAAAAAATAAGTAATGTTATATTCAGGTAATACTTGCAGACTGGCAAGAGAGTCATGATATTTCTATGTAATTCTAGTAGAGTCATGATATTTCCAGGCAATTCTAGTAGAGTCATGATATTTCCAGGCAATTCTAGTAGAGTCATGATATTTCCAGGCAATTCTAGTAGAGTCATGATATTTCCAGGCAATTCTAGTAGAGTCATGATATTTCCAGGCAATTCTAGTAGAGTCATGATATATCCAGGCAATTCTAGTAGAGTCATGATATTTCCAGGCAATTCTAGTAGAGTCATGATATTTCCAGGCAATTCTAGTAGAGTCATGATATTTCCAGGTAATTCTAGTAGAGTCATGATATTTCCAGGCAATTCTAGTAGAGTCATGATATTTCCAGGTAATTCTAGTAGAGTCATGATATTTCCAGGCAATTCTAGTAGAGTCATGATATTTCCAGGCAATTCTAGTAGAGTCATGATATTTCCAGGTAATTCTAGTAGAGTCATGATATTTCCAGGCAATTCTAGTAGAGTCATGATATTTCCAGGTAATTCTAGTAGAGTCATGATATTTCTAGGTAATTCTAGTAGAGTCATGATATTTCCAGGCAATTCTAGTAGAGTCATGATATTTCCAGGCAATTCTAGTAGAGTCATGATATTTCCAGGCAATTCTAGTAGAGTCATGATATTTCCAGGTAATTCTAGTAGAGTCATGATATTTCCAGGCAATTCTAGTAGAGTCATGATATTTCCAGGCAATTCTAGTAGAGTCATGATATTTCCAGGCAATTCTAGTAGAGTCATGATATTTCCAGGTAATTCTAGTAGAGTCATGATATTTCCAGGCAATTCTAGTAGAGTCATGATATTTCCAGGCAATTCTAGTAGAGTCATGATATTTCCAGGTAATTCTAGTAGAGTCATGATATTTCCAGGCAATTCTAGTAGAGTCATGATATTTCCATGTAATTCTAGTAGAGTCATGATATTTCTAGGTAATTCTTGTAGAATCGGGATATTTCCAGGTAATTCTAGTAGAGTCATGATATTTCCAGGCAATTCTAGTAGAGTCATGATATTTCCAGGTAATTCTAGTAGAGTCATGATATTTCCAGGTAATTCTAGTAGAGTCATGATATTTCTAGGTAATTCTTGTAGAATCGGGATATTTCCAGGTAATTCTAGTAGAGTCATGATATTTCCAGGCAATTTTAGTAGAGTCATGATATTTCCAGGCAATTCTAGTAGAGTCATGATATTTCCAGGTAATTCTAGTAGAGTCATGATATTTCCAGGCAATTCTAGTAGAGTCGTGATATTTCCAGGCAATTCTAGTAGAGTCATGATATTTCCAGGTAATTCTAGTAGAGTCATGATATTTCTAGGTAATTCTTTTTAGAATCGGGATATTTCCAGGCAATTCTAGTAGAGTCATGATATTTCCAGGTAATTCTAGTAGAGTCATGATATTTCTAGGTAATTCTTGTAGAATCGGGATATTTCCAGGTAATTCTAGTAGAGTCATGATATTTCCAGGCAATTCTAGTAGAGTCATGATATTTCCAGGCAATTCTAGTAGAGTCATGATATTTCCAGGCAATTCTAGTAGAGTCATGATATTTCCAGGTAATTCTAGTAGAGTCATGATATTTCCAGGCAATTCTAGTAGAGTCATGATATTTCCAGGCAATTCTAGTAGAGTCATGATATTTCCAGGTAATTCTAGTAGAGTCATGATATTTCCAGGTAATTCTAGTAGAGTCATGATATTTCCAGGCAATTCTAGTAGAGTTATGATATTTCCAGGTAATTCTAGTAGAGTCATGATATTTCCAGGTAATTCTAGTAGTCATGATATTTCCAGGCAATTCTAGTAGAGTCATGATATTTCCAGGCAATTCTAGTAGAGTCATGATATTTCCAGGTAATTCTAGTAGAGTCATGATATTTCTAGGTAATTCTTGTAGAATCGGGATATTTCCAGGTAATTCTAGTAGAGTCATGATATTTCCAGGCAATTCTAGTAGAGTCATGATATTTCCAGGCAATTCTAGTAGAGTCATGATATTTCCAGGTAATTCTAGTAGAGTCATGATATTTCCAGGTAATTCTAGTAGAGTCATGATATTTCCAGGCAATTCTAGTAGAGTCATGATATTTCCAGGCAATTCTAGTAGAGTCATGATATTTCCATGTAATTCTAGTAGAGTCATGATATTTCTAGGTAATTCTTGTAGAATCGGGATATTTCCAGGTAATTCTAGTAGAGTTATGATATTTCCAGGTAATTCTAGTAGAATCATGATATTTCCAGGTAATTCTAGTAGAGTCATGATATTTCCAGGTAATTCTAGTAGAATCAGGATATTTCCAGGTAATTCTAGTAGAGTCAGGATATTTCCAGGTAATTCTAGTAGAGTCAGGATATTTCTAGGTAATTCTAGTAAACTTGCATGGTATATTTAGGTAATACTTGTAAACATTCAAAATATGTCATGATATATTCAGTAAATGCTTGTAAACATTACAAAAAGGTTCTGGTAATTCTAGTGATCTTGCAAAACAGTCAAGAAATATCCAGGTAATATTAGTAACCTTACAAAATAGTCAAGAAATATCCAGGTAAAATTAGTAACCTTACAAAATAGTCAAGAAATATCCAGGTAATATTAGTAACCTTACAAAATAGTCAAGAATATCCAGGTAAAATTAGTAACCTTACAAAATAGTCAAGAAATATCCAGGTTATACTAGAAATTCTGACTTGCAATAACCATCATAGTGTCAATATGGTATCATAGAGTATAATGTCTTATAGTGAGACTGCCTTATAATAGAAGTGCATGATATAGTACTTCCTCATTCTTGTGTTATCGATGGGAGTCATAGTACACCATCATTATAGTGCTGTCTATGGGAGTCATTGTACTCCCTTATTATTATGCTCTCTATTGGAGTCATAGTACACCCTCATTATTATGCTGTCTATGGGAATCATATTGCACCCTCATTATTATGATGTCTATGGGAATCTTAGTACACTATTATTATGATGTCTGTGGGACCTATAGTATATACTGCCTTATAATGAATAATTGCACTACCACTTAATGAAGGGCTTTATAATGAGGGAGTGTTCGCTCATAATTTCTCACTATAACACCATTCAAGAGAGCCATAAAAGTGTAAAGAGTTATGTGCTAGATCACCTTATGCTGGGTACATTAGTCAGGTTACATAGTATCTTATGTTCATATTCTACTTGTGTAATGGATCATGAAGTGTCTTATATCTTCTTTCCTAGGGACCAGATGGCAGGAGGGGAGAACCAGGGTCAGATGGTCCATCAGGACTCCCAGGTCCTCCAGGCCCCCCAGTAAGTACACATCTAAATCTAGTTTTCTAGTGCAGCAGGTGCATCTTGATTTTGGCTGAAACCAACCATATGTCTTAATAACCAACTATCTGCCTTGATATCCATCCATCTGTCTTGATATCCATCCATCTGTCTTGATATCCAACCATCTGTCTTAATATCCAACCATCCATCTTGATATCCAACCATCAGTCTTGATATTCAACCATCTGTCTTGATATCCAACCATCTGTCAACCATCTGTCTTGATATCCATCCATTTATCTTGATATCCATCTATCCATCTTGATATCCAACCATCAGTCTTGATATTCAACCTTCTGTCTTGATATCCATCCATCCATCTTGATATCCAACCATCAGTCTTGATATTCAACCATCTGTCTTGATATCCAACCATCAGTCTTGATATTCAACCATCTGTCTTGATATCCATCCATCCATCTTGATATGTGATTGTTATGGATGTGAAGTAAGGTTTCACTTTTCCTCTTGCCCATTATTTGGCAATTTTTTTAAAAATTGTCAAATAAAGGTTATTTTTTAATTTTGTTTTATCATTGCTTTTGATAAACTGGCAGTACAACTTTATGTAAGCTTTGCAGAATAGATATTTCATTGGTCTAGATGCACATTCAAATCAAGTAGGAAAGATATGTATTTTGTTCAGATATGCAGTTAGGTTGTACTTTTGACCTCAGAGAGAAATTTCTTAGAACTCTTCAATATAAGGAATATTTTGGGAAGCATTTTCATCAACACTTTTCTTCATACACTGGTTGGAAATTGTACTGAGACATTTTGGGCTGGATGTGTTGTCAGATATGTGGCTGGTGCAGATGTGCATTCCAATATGATTTGACTATCCCCACTGGCCCATTTTTAAAAATATTCTTGAAAAATTAATTAATAAAGGGGGTGTTTGGAAAATTATTTGTTTCTTGCTTGCTCCACTCCCACAGAGTTGTATGAGTAATTTTTTTTAGATTTATAGGCTAGATATTTGGTTTGTGTAGATGTGCAGAAAGGATTTGCTTCTTCTCTCTGGTCCATGTTTAATGAAATTTCATTTTTTGTTTTATAAAAGAGTAATTCTGATAATCCAGTTTGTTACAACTTCTCCTCCTAATCTGGTTGAAGAATTTTATTATTGCTTCACTCAAGCATCTCTTCATATTTCTTTCCTGCAACATTTTCTTGGGAATATTTCTTGAATATTTGTCCAGAAATAATTCTTTTTGAAGGAATTAGTTTGTCTTGAATTCTTCCACTCTGCTTAGATGATTTATAGAAATTTTATTGGCAAGGCAGGTGTTTGGTTTAGATGTGGAATAACACTTACCTTCCAATGGCCAGTTTTTGAGAACATTGCTTGAAAATATATTCAGAAAGGTGAGACTACTTCAGCTTGTAATCATTTATTCTCTTACACAGCTATGAGGATTTTATTGAAACATTGTCAGCTAGATATGCAGATGAGTGCAGCAATATGCATTTTTTGGACAATAGGTGCATCTAATTAGGTACATCTAATTATTTGATTTTCAGGTAATATAAATATATTATCATAGCACATTTTTTTTCTTTTGAGGTGGTGTTAGTTAAGTGGAATCAACAGTTGTAGTAAAGGCGCATGCATCTTTCTTGTTTAATTTATTGATGATGACTACATTGACTCATTAGCTCAGAATGTAAAATAGTTTTATTTATTACCATTGATAATAAACAGCAGTACAAGCAACAATAGTGAAAATACACTGTTCTTATGGACCCGTGATTCTTATGGAGTTTTTGTTCTTATGGATTTTTTTATTCTTATGACATTTTGATAATTACAGGCTCATTATCACTTCTTATTTTGGACCATAATTTTCATATTCCACCCAGGCCAGTCGGGGTTGGCTATATTTATGTGTCCTTAGGAAAGTTACTTAGGGTCCATTTCTTTGCTATGATATATACAATTTGTTCAAAGTGTTTTATTAAAATGGACATAACCAAAACAAATAACTTTTAGTCATAATCAAGTCAATTTAACAGGACCAAACATTGTCAACTTCATAATTATTGGTATTTTTTCTGATACATCATTTCTGTGTTCTCTCTATGTGGTTATATGTCATATTACTTCATTTATTTATTCATTATTATTATTATTATTATTATTATTATTATTATTATTATTAGGGTCGAAGAGGACCTTCAGGTGAAGATGGTAGACCAGTAAGTATTTCAAATGATGTAAATTATTCATTTCAAGCTATATTTTCAGTTGCAAATTATTTTTTAAAAATTTTGAAGTCATTATTCATACACAAAATTGATTTTTACTTTATTAATTAATCACTCAAATTCTAGATAAATGTTGTTAATAATTTAATAGGAAATATAGAAATTTGGAACTTAGCTGTGTCCATATATAAAACCAGTCTAGCAATTATTACAGCCAGAAACCAGTCAAGATTATGATTTGACGAGATATCACATAATTAGCTTTATTCTTTTGGACTGGGTACTCTTGCGATTTGAACAACACTTTTTGATTTTGATGTGTTAATTTAAAGCAACATCTCAAATTTTGTGCATAAATCAGCTTAAAAATGGCACATGTATTTCCACCAAACTACATCTGAAAATAATAAGTGTGCAATAAAAAGTTGAAGACATGGTTTACTGATATTCATGCGAACACCTTGTTGTAGCAGTTTGTTCACCAAAACAGTTAGCTGATGCAGATATTTTATGCACAAATTAAATAATCTAGTTGTTGTACATTCAAAATAAGATAAAAACATAAAATATCTTTTTTTTTATCTGATAAACCAAAACATAGTGCTGTGACCTATATGCTCCATTTTTCATCTTCATATAAATCAATTTAAAACTCCCTACCAATTGCAAGCTTTCAATGAATGAAGTTAAAAGTCCCTGCCCATTTAAGTTCTAAATAAATGAATTTAAAAGATCTGTCCATTGTAAGCTTTTGATGAATGAATTTCTTTCATTCACTGAATTTAAACATCATTGTCTTTTTGTGAACTTTTGATGAGTGAATTTTAAAATCATTGCCTTTCTTATATTGAATGAATTTTGAAGTCCCTGCTGATTATAAGCTTGTCAGTTATGACTTTAAAAATCCCTGCCCATGGTAATCTTTTGATAAATGATTTTAAAGTCATTGCCCATTGTAAACTTTCACTGCATGAATTTAAAAGTCATTGCCCATTGTAATCTTTCACTGCAAAAATTTAAAAGTCATTGCCCATTGTAAACTTTCACTGCATGAATTTAAAAGTCCCTGCCCATTGTAAACTTTTAACAAATGAATTTAAAGTCCATGCCTATTCTAATCTTCCTGGGAATGAATTTAAAAGTACCTGCCCATTGAAAGTTTGAATTAATGAATTTTAATGTTCCCATTAGTAGTACTTAATTCTCAGTAAATCTCATTCTTACATCTTAATGTCACATAATATTGGTGATGTGAAAGCATCTGTTACCGTGTGTTGCCATTAAAGTTTTCCTAAAGGTAAAAGTACTAAACTAGTATTCTTTCTCTTTTATTTGATGGCATCATCAAAATGTGAAATAGGTATTCATTACATGTAGTAACCATTATTTGAGCAATTTTTAAGCTTTACACAGCAGATATCAATTTTTTGGTATTAAATTAAATCTGTATTGTACAAAATATTTCTTTTTCCTTTCAAATTGCAGTTCTTCGAAAATGTACAGTATCATTTTCTTATTAATGAAATTAAAACTGACATGGTGATTTGGTTTCTCAGTATAATTCAAAATGGCCACCATACTGCCAACATTGAAAAATTATTCTAACTCTGCAAATAGTTCTTCCTCACATGATTGGCAAAGTTTTGTGTATGCTTTCACCACCAATATGGCCTGATTAAGATTCCATAAGGGATAAAACTAAATAGGCACAAAATGGATAGGACTTGATTTAAAATATATAATAAAAATGGTATCCTATATTTCCTATCTAATATTTTTTTTAACCTTTAGGGAACATCTGGAGCTATGGGACCTCCAGGACCACCTGTAAGTATAGAAAGAAGAAAAGCTCGTTTTATTATAGAGTACATTTACTGGAAAGTTCTGTCACATTATTTCTAATCGTTTCACTGTGAATTAATGAAAATAATTAATGGGTTGATGGCTTTCATAAACATGGAAGTTCTGTCACAAGCCACTTGTTATTGAAAAATGTTGGAGGGCCTTATACAAACATGTCATTTGAGTAATTAGTACAGTATAATTGTTTATGTCACAGACTAAAAAAATTTACATTTCAGAAATTAGTACATCTAATGGTTTATATCACAGTGTACAAGATTGGAATGTAATTAGTACAGCTAAATTGTTTATATCACAGTGTACAAGATTGAAAAGTAATTAGTACAGCTAAATTGTTTACATCACAGTGTACAAGATTGGAAAGTAATTAGTACAGCTAAATTGTTTATATCACAGTGTACAAGATTGGAAAGCAATTAGTACAGCTAAATTGTTTATATCACAGTGTACAAGATTGGAAAGTAATTAGTACAGCTAAATTGTTTATATCACAGTGTACAAGATTGGAAAGTAATTAGTACAGCTAAATTGTTTATATTACAGTGTAAAAGATTGGAAAGTAATTAGTACAGCTAAATTGTTTATATCACAGTGTACAAGATTGGAAAGTAATTAGTACAGCTAAATTGTTTATATTACAGTGTAAAAGATTGGAAAGTAATTAGTACAGCTAAATTGTTTACATCACAGTGTACAAGATTGGAAAGCAATTAGTACAGCTAAATTGTTTATATCACAGTGTACAAGATTGGAAAGTAATTAGTACAGCTAAATTGTTTACATCACAGTGTACAAGATTGGAAAGTAATTAGTACAGCTAAATTGTTTATATTACAGTGTACAAGATTTAACATGCAGCCATTATGAAATCGTGATTGATTTATTTGATGCATTCACATGAGATCCATAATCTTAGGATAGTTGTGAAACATAATGGCTATGCAATAATGTATTTTACTCACAGATAGGAAATTATGAGATGTAATAACTTTTCAGCTTCTTGCATCATCATTACAATAATAATAATAATAATAATAATAATA
This sequence comes from Potamilus streckersoni, assembly GCA_016746295.1. Classification (NCBI taxonomy): domain Eukaryota; kingdom Metazoa; phylum Mollusca; class Bivalvia; order Unionida; family Unionidae; genus Potamilus; species Potamilus streckersoni. Next base: position 836,229 of record JAEAOA010001337.1, read on the forward strand.
ATAATCATCATCTTCATCTTCATTTTCATTATTAACCATCATGATCAATAATAAAATAGTTTTTAATAGCATTATTTTTAGTAGCAAGTTTCTAACATTTTATGATGATAATGATGGTGACATTAAAGATGATAATGATTATTATTACTAGTTTGTATTAATGTATTTTATTAACATATTTTTAACTTGTGTACTTTAGGGCCCACCAGGACCAGCCATGTATGCCCCTGCAATTTCAGCACTCTTCCAACAAGGTGCCACCAAAGGTGACCCATACCAGGTAACTCATTTGTCTTTTTTCCCTTAAAAAATTCCATTTTAAAAAGTTATTCTTAATTGAATAAAACATGCCTCATTGATTGACAGGTATAACATGCCTCATTGATTGATAGATAAAACCTGTCTCATTAATTGTCAGGTAAAACTTGAATGGTAATGTACAAGGTAATAACTACTTGATATCTTACTGATAACTAAAGAATTTCAATATTGGCCCCTTCTGCAAACTTGAAGGATGGGTGAGTGCATCAAATAGCCTATTGCATCAAATCACTCCTAACACATTCTTAAACCTTAATAGTAATTTAACCTATCTAGCTAGCTAGGTAGCTAGATGGTTATCAGTTTTAGTACTAAATCCACTTTTTCATTTCAGGCTGACAACTCTGCAACTGAGGCGGTAAGAATGTATTGATTTGATAAATTGTTTAGCATACTGTACTGTCTGTAATGTTTAGTTCACACTCTCTTTATAACCCTAGTAGTTGAGTTAGCAGAGCATGAGACTCTTTACTCAAGAAGATGTGGGTACAATACCCACCCAGGCCAGCACAGGTTGGCTTCCTGTCAGACTCTTATTTAAGAAGATGTGGGTACAATACCCACCCAGGCCAGCACAGGTTGGCTTCCTGTCAGACTCTTATTCAAGAAGATGTGGGTACAATACCCACCCAGAGCAGTACAAGTTGGCTTCCTATGTGTATTCTTGGGAAAAGCTTTCATTTTCTCACATATCAACTAAATAACTCACTGATCACCTTTCATGAATTATTTCATGTGGGTTATGAAAATCTCTATCCACAAAATTATATACTGTAACTTCCAGATGATTCTCAAGTGCAAATGTCAATCCCATCAAAATAAGAGCACATAGTGCTTTGTTCTAAAATTTAAAAGACAAAATTATATATAATTAATCTAATTTATATGAATTTGTATAGTTGGAACAAAGTTACAGACAGTATGGTGGTCTTACCCCCATTCTAATTTGTTTAATCTAGCTAGCTGTTAATTATTTAACTTAAATTTCATTCATTTTCTTTACAGGCTGATACCACAGTAACAGAGGAGGTAAGAATACATACAAATTATACACAATGTAAAGTTTTAACATTTACTATAAATAAAAATTCATTTTTACATGGATAACATCATAAACAAATGGGTTTAGAATTCTATTTTTTTAATTCAAATAATGAAATATTTTTTCCATTTATTTTCCATATGAGGTAAAGCTAAGAATTTGTTTTAACACATACAATATCTACATTACAGCATTCAGAAGTTTTGATTGCTTTAATTATGAACTAATTAGCTTTCCCTCTCACTGCAAATTAATTATAGTGTAAAACAATTGCAAAGAGTACTTTCATTGTTGTGGATATTTTCAGTCTGGATCTTGATGGCAGTTTAATTTGATTAATCCACCTGACATGAAAGGGGATGGTCTTATTGAATAATGCTGTCTACAATTAAAATTTGTTTATTATTTATTGGGAGGGGTGGGGGTGTTACCATTAGGAATAGTTATTTTGATGGTTCATTTATGTCATTGTTACTCTGTTTATCTGACAGCGTTTTTATTATTATTATTATTATTATTATTATTATTATTATTATTATTATTATATAACACATTTGGATAGCAATGTAAGGAGGGGTAGGAAAATAAGAGACACTTGAGAGGCTAGTTGAATGAAATCATTGTGTAACTCCTCAACATTGTGTACCTCTTGCCCCCTCCCATGCTACGACTGCTAGTTGGAAAGTGTATGAGTGGGAAGAAATTCTAAATAATGAAAGGTATGACTCATCTTATAAGTCCACTTTATATATAAGCCTTTGTATAGGAGTAGGAATGATTTTAATTCATGATTTAAGGAGAAGAATGCCCTGGAGGTTTTGCGAGAGGTTGCAGAGGAAATCAGCAAGATCCGACAGCCCGATGGCAGTGAGGATGCACCAGCAGGAAGCTGCAAAGACATTATCCTTGCTAACCCAGGTGCTAAAGACGGTAAGCACTGTCATGGTTTTGCTGGGTCACAAGCAGATTTACTGAGTATGGGCAGGGTAGAGCAAAGATCTGTAACAAGCTTAACATGATGCTTTCTTCATGCTCACGTTACGAATGACTTGGACATCCTGTCCACATTTTCATCAGAGGCCCTTTCTGGCATCTCTTTTCTTGCCATCAAATTTGTATCAACTTAGTTTAAATCCTTGTTTCACCACAGGGCACTGTAAGTGGTTGCACCTCCATATATAATGGGCTTTTTTCCCCTCAGGTCTCTCTTTTCCTCCACCTTGCAAATAACACTTGTGACCATGTAACATTATCATATGCAATATAAAATTTAGTAAATCAGTTTATTATATGCTCATTTTATTCAGTTTACAGTTTTAGAATTGTGCAGTAATTTTCCATACTGGCACCTGTGTCTAAAAATAGGAATGTGTATTAGCAATTACTTTGTAAGCAAACAGTGAATGCTGATGTGGCAGATGCTATAATTTTTAGATTTGTTTTTGGAGGCACTAAGCAAGCTGTTTCATCCATCTGAAAGTAGAGATGATAAAGTTAATGATGTTGAGGAGTTCACTGAATTACAAGTAAAACTTTCAAACAAGAAAGCAAATGAACGTGATATTTGCAGTGTCCATTAACAAATGTGAGAGACACAGTATCAAAAATACCGTTCTGATCGTTTAAAGACTTATTTAGGAAAAATGTTCCATCTTTTGCAAATAAAATGTTTCAAACTTTGACCAGTCTCTCTTGAGACTACAACAGTAGCAAAGAAAAGCATATTGAGGCTAATCACATATCACATACATGCCATTTTACAAGACAGTAAAAATACTGAATTCAAGAAAAAATGAAACTGAAGATTTTAGTGAAAACTAAGATACTCATACAAAGAAGTCTTATTCCCTCTAGCTGTCACACAGTGGCTGCTTTGCAAATTTTTCCATCAAAATTTTTTTTCACAAAGTTTTGTACATCAGCAGAAAATAGAAGCCATACAGGTCATATACTTAGCTGGGGTCCCTCCAACAGAGCATACTAGTGACAGGGCCTTCTTTGGCTGGTAATAAGAATGGTAATAAAATACACTTACATTTTTGCATCTTGAATTTCTATAGAATATACTTTCTTGATTAGTTCTGCAAATCTCAGTTATATGGTCCCTGTCATGGGTTCCAAAACTTGTTACACACAACCAAATTTTACTGTAATTTCGATTACTGTTCCAACAGAAATCACATTCTTCTTACTGCACTAAAAAAATTAATATGATATTCCATAGCATAGTTTGATAATTTCAGTTAAATTAATTAATATTTTTCACACATTGGAAATCCAAACAATGATGGAAGAGAGGTATAATTGATTCAGTAGCAGTCCAATACGCAAATCACAGGTACATTTTACAGAATTTACTTGTTTAATAAATGCAGTCCATCACAAACAGAAAAGCAAAATTGAGTTGGATCAACAGAAAAACAAAATCTTTCCAATCCAGACCAACTGGAAAAGTTGTTCTATGCATAAAGTCAAAATATGACTAAATTTCATTTTTAGTTAAATCAAGACAAGAATTTATTTTAAACTAATTTTGAGAATTTCAGGAAGATCAATTGTAATCTTATTATTATTAAACTTTAGGTGGAAAACTAAAATCAGTATATAATTAAGGAAAACACAAAGTTTTGCACTTTCTAGGTCATACAATATGTTTGTATTTTCCCATAAAAGTGCACTAAACTCTATTGGGTATAATCAATGTGATATCATCATTTATAGCATCAAATGCTTCAAGAATTTATTATCCATAAAACATGAATACATCAGACATATTTAAAATTCCTTTTCCAGATTACTACTGGATTGATCCTAATGGTGGTTCCAAGCAGGACAAAATAATGGTCTTCTGTGAATTCCGTTCCAAGTTAGCCTGGTCATGCGTCTATCCAGTAAAATCTACAGTAAGTAGATCATGTGATGTACTGGGATGTCATGATCACATGGTAGTCATATGACATGTCCAAAATTTGTCAGTTTTTATTCAGTAAATGTTGAACATTATGTTTGTAATTAATAATTTGCCTAACCATTTTTCAGATCTTATTGTTTGTAAATTGAGATATTTATGAACAGATAATACTTCAAATGAAAATAGGGAGGAAAACTGTAGTAACTGGTTTATTAGATCTGATTTAGGAAGATAATTTATTTGGAAATAGCATCAATGCAGATCTGTACTTACATAGTGCCACAGCTGGTTTGAAACTTTTCTTTTTAAAACAACAAACCAGAATTTCCACATCTTCAGATGGAACAGTGTAAACTCAAAATGACATTTAGACAGATACCACTATTCAAACAGTGGGACATTAATCCCGAAAATGTTTGAAAAAAAATTTAAATTTAAACTCTGGCTTTAAACTTAAAACTTAATCTTGCCCCAACTTTTCGAAATTTGACGCAAATGTAGAGATAGCTATAAGAGTACAGAATTTGGCCACTGTATATCATTGATACCAACATGACTTGGACCATTGTTCCATCTTAAGATGCAAAAATGTTTTGTTTTATTATCTGGTCATTATTCACAATGCTTTTATATTTTTTTTAATATTGGTTTTCTTTCATTAGTTTGAGAAATCTTTTCCACCCTTCAGATCAGAATTTTTCATCAGCTAGAAGTGTCTTCTGATCTTCATGGTAGAATTTTCCTATTCTACACTGATAAGTATTAAGGATTCCATTCATCATCATTTAAAGCTGAGAAAATTATCTCAATTTTGCTACTAAATACTATTTTCTTTCATATCTTTCCATACAGTATATATAATTCACTTATAAAACCAGTCTACCTGCAGACTGCAAAGATCCATATCTACCATTGCATAATGAACCAGCATTTCTGGGTCTATGTCAAGCATTATAGACCCTTATTAAATGGTAGATTAAGTTCAGGGTCCATATTGTTTACAGTGTTGTTCAGATCTCTTCTTCATAACTGCATTTTCATGTTCCATTTCAGTATGACACCAGAAGATGGGTACAACAAAAACCAACCAGTCATGTATGGTTTGCAGGAGAAATGGTGTCTACAAATGAGGTACCTTGTTATCTTTAATTTTATACCACACAAAAATTATGTTTATATATGAGGTTCCTTGTTGTCTTAAATGTTTGCTAACACAGAGATTGTGTTTATACACGAGATACCTTGTCTTTAATTTTGCCACACAGAGAAATAGTGTCTACAAGTGAGGCACCTTGTTGTCTTTAATTTTGTTCCCCAATTTTTTTTTTCATGACTAATAAAAAGTTAAAAAATAATAGTAATTTTTATCAAATTCCCATAACAAATTAGAGACTGGACAAATGGAATAAAAATTCTGACTCTACTTGATTACATTGGATTTAGTTCATCTCACCATTTCTACTGGTATAATTCATGGCCTTTTGAATGCATCTAAGGATCTGACAGTTTAAGGCAGGGGGCTAAAGATGGGATTGGGTGTGGAAAGAAACAGGGAATGTTTTGGAAAAAAACTTCCAGAAGTTGAATTTCACTCCAAAAACTTAAAATTAGGCTGGTAATGAATTTTACTCAGAAAATAAACTCATTTTATTACCATAACTTTGTTACATTTTTCTGTGTACACAAAAGTTAAGACACTTAAAAAAAAGAAACAAAGGAATAATTATGTTCTGTTATCTTTTGAACTGTTTTTTTTTTTTGCATTTCATTGTCACTTTTACAGGAATCTTATACAATTAATTAATTTTCTCATTAAACAATGAGCATTCAGTTAAGTTTCTCATCAAAAAAGTGTTGTATTTTAATTTTGTCAAGCTCATGTTGGTGGAAAGCAAGGATATTGTGATATTAATAACTTTTCCAATGTCATCTATTACAAAGCAAGGGTATGTCCTTATTTTTTGATGATATAACGCCAATGTTGTACTGTTTTTTAATCAGTCTCTGCTATCTAAAACTTAACCTAATTCCAAACCTAAAAATACTCTGACCAGTCAAAGTGATTGAACTTGTCAGTTTTGAGTAACATGTCCAAGTTTTGACTAACATTGTGTTACTTTAACTGTTTAGTCAAGTTATGTAACAAACATTCCATATTTTTCAACCAACATTTAAGTAACAGACAGGCCATATCTTTCAACCAAGTAAGTTTTGTAACAGACAGGCTATATCTTACAAAAGTTATGTAACAGATTAGCCTTATCTTATAACCAGGTTATGTAACAGACAGCCATATCTTAAAACTGATATATAACAGACAGCCATATCTTTCAACCAAGTAAGTTATGTAACAGACAGGCTATATCTTACAAAAGTTATGTAACAGACAAGCCTTATCTTATAACCAGGTTATGTAACAGACAGCCATATCTTATAGACAGGTTATGTAACAGACAGCCATATCTTAAAACCATGTTATGTAGCAGACAGACATATCTTTCAACCAATTGCAGCTGCTTTAAAATATATGTTGAACATCAATTTCAATGGTTGGATGGCTGACCAGTTTAATTGATCACCGAAGGTAACACAAGGTGGCGTATACATTATAAGATTGCATTGAGACTAGTCAAATGGATTACATAATGTGTACTTTTCATCACATAACATGCTGTAAATTCTAATATTTTTATATTATTCAAATTACATGTTTACACTGAGTTTAATATGCTACAAACTTTGTGCTTTTGTGAATAACTGATTCTTGATACTTAATCATGTAAATTTAACATTTGAACACCAATAGACTTACCAAATCCACATTAATAATGGGGTTAATAAAATTGTGTAATTTACAGTAATTTGCAGTTTTTCACCTGTTTTTAACTTCAGCATTTCTCAGAAAATTTTCTTGATGAAGTTTTAATTCCTGTGTTCATCATTATAATCATTTTTATGAAGAAAATGTATATTAATTATAACTTCTGTGGTGAGTGGTCTGAGATCTGGACTCTCTTTTGCAGTTCCAATACAAAGCTGATGAAACCCAGATAATGGCCCTGCAAGACAAGAGCAGTAAAGTGCGACAGCTCATTACATATACCTGCCAGAATTCTGTGGCATTCTATGACCAACCTGCTGATGATTATTCCAGCGCCATTATGATGAAAATGTTTGATGGAAAGACTGTCTCCATTGAGACCAAGCAGAAATTCCGCTACAAGGTTACTACAGATGGATGCGCAGTAAGATTAATTATTACTTGAAAATTATGCAATTGATTTATTTATTTCGTAAATTTCTTAATTTATAAGAATCTAGCTGTTTTTCGTCATGATGGAAAGTAATTTTTCAGCAGTAATAAAGAATCTTCCTCATTCATTTCTCCTCAGTCGTACTAAAATTCCATATTGCTCAGATACAGTCATAAATTGAATATTATTCATGAATTTGGCTTTCAACGTTATAATGAGAGAGAAATGTTATTCAAAGATAACATTTCTTTCTTACAGAATCCTTTTGTACAGAGGAACAAATTTTTAAAAAATTTAATTATTAAGGAAAATGTTAATAATGTTAATAAGAATATATAATTTCACCACAATTGTGCTTTAACACAAGTTTTTTGTATAAATTGTTGATGAGTAATATACAACTTTCCTGGTTTGCAAGTTGCTTCAGTTTTATTAGATTCCGTGGTTGCTACAAGCACAAATGAAAAACATAAATGGAAAATAAATGAAGTTAAATGATTGGATTTGTTTGGTGATTTACTACACAGTAATTCTGGAAGGTTATATCATACTGAGGTAATTTGAGTGATTTGCCCACATACATACCATGATAACAAAGACTGATCCAGCTGTAGGATTCAAACCTGTACTCTTCAAGTCAGTAGTCCAGCATGCTAACCAGTAGGACACTCCAAGAAAGTAAACCTTTATCTTCATTACTGCACCCATGGAAATCCGCAACGTCCCCTACCCAATTTCTGGGATTTTTAAATGCTGTTACTGATTAAAAACAGGTCCTGAGAGGTCCAAAATAATCACAATTAGATGATTTTCTGAGGGGCATACATCAGAGAATGCACAGACAATTCAGGAAATTAGAAATGTTTTAATTCTTATGATTGTTAATGATATATCCACAAAGTTAATACTTGGTGTTTTTTCCACATAACTAAAACAATTATACCATAGGAATAATTAGCTTTATTAATATATTCAAAATATTTTCATAATATTTTATTATTATTTTATATTAATCTCATTTATAGGCAAAATCAAGTGCATTGGACAAGACACAGTTTGAAGTAGAAACAAGAAAAACGGACAAATTACCAGTCTTGGATATTGCCATGAAAGATATTGGAGGAGAGGGTCAGCAATTTGGCTTGGAGATAGGAGCTGTTTGCTTTTCATAATATGTGCTAAACATTAAGTATTCATTCTATCAGCGACACACTATGATGATCATGGACTGATAACATGATTTCCTTTAAGGAAAGATACCAGATTTTTTGACGATAAAATAGAAAAATCTGAATATGATGTCTATGAACTCATTACCAAGAAAAACCACCCCTTTTTTTCCATTACAAGTACCATTCATCTTGTATTAATTTTATGCTCATTTATTTGATATTAATGACATTAAATCACCAATTTTTGCATTTTCTTTCTATTACAGTAACTGCCCATTTGTATGTACATGCATTTTATACTGAATATGTAATTTGCAATGTTTATAGTTCGATTTCACCATTGTAGATTATGTTTCATTCCTCATCACATGTTTGTATATCAGGGAATTATGCCAGACATTAAGTCAAATAACATATACCTTTCGCCATGATTTCGACCAGAAAGACGTCTACAGTAACATCTGCGGTCTGCCATGATACCGCATGTGACTTTCTTTCTGGGTGCCAATCTTCTGTGATAATTTTGTGATACATCCATTCATTTCAGCCATGACTTTTTATGGTACCTTATTTTACTAACCTACATGTGTATTCTTTATAATTATAATACAATGTACATGTGCTGCTTTGCTCCATCATGTGCCAAATTAACCAGTGATGAAATAAATAACGAAAAAAATGTTGAATCAGTTTTATTTTTACTGTCAAGGTGGAATACATCTTGTTGCTATTACATCTGTCTCAAGGTGGAATGTATCATTCTATTATATCTGTTATGGTGGAATGTATCATGCCAGTACATCTGTCAAGGTACAATGTATCCTGCCAGTACATCTGTCAAGGTGGATTATATCATGCCATTACATGGTGGGATGTATCATGCATGTACATCTGTTAAGGTTGAATGTATCATGCTGCTGCATCTGTCAATGTGGAATGTATCATGCTAGTGCATCTGCCAAGGTGGAATGTATAATGTTATTACATCTATTTGTGAAGATAGAATGTATCAGGCAGTTATATCTGTCAAGTTGGGATGTATTGTGCTATTACATCTGTCAGGGTAGAATATATTGTGCCATTGTATCTGACAAGGTGGAATGTATCACTCTTTTCCATTTATCTTTCCATCTGCCAACCAAAGTTTGGCTTCTACACAGTAACTATACTTCTAGACCTTTGTCTTCTACCAAACCTTTTGGACTGCCTGAGAAAAAATGGTTTCAGCACAATGTTTATGAGTTCTACAGTGCATGTCTTCATTAAACTTGTTAGATGGCTTGCATTTATACAAGAAAATGATTCAGGGATTAAAGGGTAATAAGGTCTAGATTACTAGATTACTCCGAAGAATAAGAATGTACAGCATGCTGTGTCTTGCCTGTGCCGTCACTGCATAATGTGACAGCTTTGCAAAGTCACTTTAGAACAAAATGTAAGTCGATGTGATCTACTTTTGCCCACAGTAATTAATAGCAAGATGAGCATACCCTTTGTATTGGAAATGTATATAAAACTGATTTAGAAATGTCAAAACTTGTCATAATCACTAGACTTAGAAAATAGATCATTGTGACCTTCATTTGCTAGTGCTGAGTAGTGCCCTTCAAGGTAAATATACTCATTAGGTTTTATGACTAAACTAAACACATTGTCAGAGCTTCTGCCACTAGAATTTTGTCAGTAAGGTCATTGGAGACGTTTGAAGTTTTCCAGGAAATTGGTGTTCTGCGTCAGCTTGGACTGCATGTTTAAAAAAAGAAACAATAAAAAAGAAAAATATTAGTCAAGGTTTCAGAAGATGCGGTCATCTTAAAACTAGCAAAGAGAACCATTTGCTTGCCTCCAGACCTTAAATTGTGAGAATGGTTTATTCTGAGATTCACACTGCAAATTAAATTTTCCAAAACATGTTAGCTTCTGAAAATAATGAGTTCCACACCCATAGCATACCCATGTTATATGAAATATATTTTTAGACTGGGTGCTTTATAGAAAGGGAATAATTTAATGAGATCCACACCCATTGCATACTTATAATGTGCACTCTTACACTGAGAGGGCTTTATAACAAGGGATTAATTTAATGAGATCCACACCCATTGCATACTTATAATGTGCACTCTTACACTGAGAGGGCTTTATAACAAGGGATTAATTTAATGAGATCCACACCCATTGCATACTTATAATGTGCACTCTTACACTGAGAGAGCTTTACAGTAAGGGATTAATTTAATGAGATCCACACCCATTGCATACTTATAATGTGCACTCTTACACTGAGAGGGCTTTATAACAAGGGAATAATTTAATGAGATCCACACCCATTGCATACTTATAATGTGCACTCTTACACTGAGAGAGCTTTACAGTAAGGGATTAATTTAATGAGATCCACACCCATTGCATACTTATAATGTGCACTCTTACACTGATAGAGCTTTATAGCAAGGGATTAATTTAATGAGATCCACACCCATTGTATACTTATAATGTGCACTCTTACACTGAGAGGGCTTTATAACAAGGGAATAATTTAATGAGATCCACACCCATTGCATATTTATAATGTGTACTCTTACACTGAGAGGGCTTTATAGCAAAGGATTAATTTAATGAGATCCACACCCATTGCATACTTATAATGTATACTCTTATACTGTGAGGGCTTTATAGCAAAGGATATATGACTGGTTTCCATGGTTTAAAGCGAGGCTATTTTCAAACACTCCAAGCAAGCTTCAAGGTCAGCATCCAAGAAATTGTTTATTAATGTTTGGTACATATAATGGTGGCATCAAAAGTGCCATTACGAACCTTACAAGATCCAAATAATTCCTTGAATTGTTAAGTTTTCTTATGGTTAACTGTTGTTGATTTATCACATCAGTAATATAGATGTTGACATTTATGGATGGATCTCTAACCTTGATTTGCCACTAGTTATCTTCTAGCCAATCTAGTCCAAGGCAAAGTGTAAACAAAACTATCTTGTGTAATGCTCAACATGTTTTGGAGGAAGGTGTAACTCGTACAGTTAGACGCATGGATAATTTACACTATTAACATCTGTAAATTCAAATTTTAACCCGAGATATTGGAGATGAATGTATCATAAATGGCTCCACTCTCTACAACTAGCCTGAGTGTGCCTTCAAAAGAAGAGTGTTGGAAAAGCTAAGTTTGCAGATGGGCATAAAGGGGTCATAACTCGTCCAACTGATGATGTGGAATTCTGAAACTCCAATTTAATACAAATCTAAATGAAAACATTGGCTGAACTGCAATATTCCTTGGTAAAGTTATGCTGCAGAAAGCAAAGTTAGGATGACCGGCAAATTAAGGGCCATAACTGATGATGCAGAATTCTGACAATCCAGTTCAGTGAAAAAGTGCATGAAAACAATGACTGAAATTCCTTTGTAACATTATCCTGCAGAAGTCAAGAGGTCAAGCATATTAGGTGTCATGATTCTTCCAAATGAGAGGAACACTTACAATTAAATTTATTTAAAGTCTTATTACTTTAAAGCTGTATGCCAAATTTAGCTGAAATGCAATCAAGCTTAGTCAAGTCTTCTTGTGGAAACCAAAGTCAGGAAGACGGGCAATCAAATGCCATAACTTGTATCAATGATCTCATGGAATGTTGGAAATCAAATTCAACTTAGTGTGTTATCATTTGAAGCAATGTTCCTAATTTGGTGGAAATCCAAAACATTTTGGGTGAAGGGAATTGAAAGTCAGGAAGTTAAAGAATCAGGAGAGTAACTCTTAGAAATTAGTGACAGACTAAACCCACATAAATCACAAGCTAGAGTGTTCATATAAAACTGCACCAGTTATGTTACCAGCAACATTCCATGTGAATATGTGAAATGTTGAGGTCCATAACTCCATAAGTTTATCAGACAAAATCCACAAAGACACATTAAGGCCTTCAATTGCATGCAATAATTGCTGGTTACAATGATCCTCCTACAATGAAGATTTGATATTGAGTGATAAAGGGCAATAACTCCATCAAAATTAGACATGAAAAATGAAACCTTTAGTTGGCACATCTACACATGATAGGCCATTCAGCTACCATATGGCATCCAATTATGTGTAATGTTTGCAAAGCCATGCTGTTATAAGCAACATCTCGTACAGATAGTAACTGTCAAGGCCCATAACTCTATTTAAAATGGAATTGATGAGATAAAACCCATGAAAAGCTCATCATTTTTTTTACAAGACAATGTAATTGCCTTAGAACTGGTCCCTTCACTATGATTTTGTTTTGGTATCAGAAAAGAAATTAGTAAAGATTATTGACAAAGAAAACAAAAACTTCAATTAATGACACAAAGGACTATGAAGCATATATATTTCCTTTAAAGCCTCAAAGGACATACAAATATAGCAGGAATTTCTGACATTTTGCATTTGAATATATCTGCCAATATTTTAAGTTATGCATATTCCTATGACGGGAGCTATGTTTGCCCATTTATATATACATGACAAATTATTTTCTTTCTCTTCTGAAATGGTCAAGAATTTATCAAGAACATGTAAGCTTGGACTTTAATTAAATTCCAGAATCCAGCAATATCATTGTCATAATGTCTTCAGTCCAGACTTAACTTTAAACTTAAGGTTAATATGGGGTCATATTATACAAAAAAATGAATCCTTCAGAATTCTAAATTCTTTCCCAATCGATCAATTTCTTCCATCACAAAGTCAAGATCAGCATAAGAGCACCAGGGATTTTCTATGATGATCCTGAAGAAGTTGACATAACCTTTGTTGGACAGGGGCTGGTAACCAATCATCATGGATCCTTCCTTGATCATTCCTTCCTTAATAAGGGGTGCAACCTGTAGGCAGAAAAAGCACATGTTAAATGGTCACAGAATTCTTTATCTTGGCTTTGGAGAAGTATATGCAAGAACTGTCCCTTCTCTGATGAATATATTACAAGTTTTCATAAACAATATTGGTGATTTAAGAAATAATAGGAATTAGGGGTTGGCTATGAATAGCACAGCAACAACTTGGCAGCTTTTTGTCCCTGAAGTAAAAATGGTCTGAACTCCATTTTCCAACATGTTTAAGGGTACTAATATACTTGCATGCAAGTTGGATCAAACTTCAAACTTCATAGTCCAAGATCATCCATTATGTAATGTACCAGCAGATCTGGTTTAAGTAGTTTGTTAGGAGTAACCAGTAACAAAAAAGCAAGTCAGACCCTCATTTGTGATTACATTATGCAGTGGCAGACTAGGATTAATGTTGTTTGCAGTTGGAACCCAACTTGTACACAATTATATACCAAGTAGTAAGCGAATCAGCTTATCCATGCAAGTGGAGTGTTTGCAGTTGGAACCCAACTTGTACACAATTATATACCAAGTAGTAAGCGAATCAGCTTATCCATGCAAATGGAGTGTTTACAGTCGAAACCCAACTTGTACACAATTATATACCAAGTAGTAAGCGAATCAGCTTATCCATGCAAATGGAGGTTTCTTTTTCATTCTCTTTTTTTTCCACACTGATGAAGAAATTTATTTGAAATCTGTTATTTTCCACAATGACAGAGGTTTCCTCTGGATGCTCCATTTTTCAACCTTGGGGCAAATTCTCTTGCCAACATTGAAGCCAACAAGAGTAGGCCATTGAAGTTACATCATTTTAAATGGTCTTAAGTGAAATAAAATTAATAGAAACACATATATCAATCAACATTTATATATATATATATATATATATATATATATATATATATATATATATATATATATATATATATATATGAAATAAGTTACCTTGCCAACTTTACTCCACCATTCAGGTGTCTCCTCTTTGCCTTGTAGGCATGGTGGAATGTACCAGAAGCAAACATTAGTACACTGGAACTATTTGACAAAGATAGAAATAATATTAGTATATTTTATGTATGACAGGTAACAGTGTACTGTCTGTCAATTCCATCTATTGTACTGTATTGTTACAAATGAAATTATGGGTGCTATATCATCTATAAAAAATAATTCATTTTTAATGGTTATAGCATAATGATTTCTCTCTCAATATTGCATATGCACAATTAATTAAAGAATATATCATGTGGCATGCCAGCTGACATCTGATATGTGTTTGTGTTGGTTTAATCTGGTAACATTGATTTAATTAAAAATATCAAACATTACATATAGTTTTCAACACATCCAAGGTACATGCATATTGGATTATATTTACAGTGAACATCTACATGCCATTGATTTCAGTACAGTGGATTCTAATCACAGTGAACACCTGGGGACCAGTGATTTCAGTACAATATATCAAGTACAATGGATTCTAATCACAGTGAACACCTGGGGACCAGTGATTTCAATACAATATATCAGGTACAGTGGATTCTAATCACAGTGAACACCTGGGGACCAGTGATTTCAGTACAATATATCAGGTACAGTGGATTCTAATCACAGTGAACACCTGGGGACCAGTGATTTCAGTACAATATATCAGGTACAGTGGATTCTAATCACAGTAAACACCTGGGACCAGTGATTTCAATGTGATCTATAAGGTAAAGTAGATTCTAATAATAGTGAACACCTGGGGACCAGTGATTTCAGTACAATATATCAGGTACAGTGGATTCTAATCACAGTGAACACCTGGGGACCAGTGATTTCAGTACAATATATCAGGTACAGTGGATTCTAATCACAGTGAACACCTGGGGACCAGTGATTTTAATACAATAATACAATCTGTTCAATACAGAAGATTCCTTGTTGATTATCTGGGACCAGTGATTTTAATACAATCTGTTCAATACAGAAGATTCCTTGTTGATTATCTGGGACCAGTGATTTTAATTCAATCTATAAGGTATCTTTAACCCTGTTTGATACTACAAATGAAAACTAGCTTTTCTTATGTCTAATGACAATATATCAATGATGACAATACATACCTCTGGAATAACAAGACGAAATCTGTCAGTTTTGCATAATTTGTCTGCCAAATATCTGAAAACAGATGAAGTAATGTTTGTCACAATAATATTCACAACTTTTGCATCATTTGGATGAATCCGCATAATCTTTTTGTCAAGTAAAATTCTAACTATTGTATCCTCACTTATTCATAAACCATTATTTTAAGTTCTGGTGAATGAGTAACTAATCAAAAAAAAATTGTATAGAATGTTTTTTAACTATAAAATATGGTGTTTTAATAATTATAGGCCAAATTATATCAAAGGCTCAAATCAAGTACTAATTACTGATTTAGTTATGTGTGTTGATGCTTGATCTATCATCTCTTTAATGTCTTTAAAAAATACCATTTTCGGTCAGAATTTAATTTAATAAGTATTATAAGTGCAACTTTTTTATACAATAAACTGATTCATTGTGTGTGTGTGTGTGTGTGTGTGTGTGTGTGTGTGTGAGAGAGAGAGAGAGAGAGAGAGAGAGAGAGAGAGAGAGAGAGAGAGAGATTTAGATTCTTAATAGAGCTCTAACAATGTTTCACTCATATCACTTTGATGTCTGC
>JAEAOA010001337.1:857500-1115000 GCA_016746295.1 Potamilus streckersoni
TGGACCTATCAATCTCATTGCATATTGGACCTATCAATCTCATTACATATTGGACCTACCAATCTCATTACATATTTGACCTATCAATCTCATTACCTATTGGACCTATCAATCTCATTACATATTGGACCTATCAATCTCATTACCTATTGGACATATCAATCTCATTACATATACAGGTCAGGGTGAAAGTCAATTCCATCACAACTATATATATATATATATGTATATATATATATGTATATATATATATATATATACATATATATATATATACATATATATATGTATATATATATATATATGAAAAATTGACATTATTTTATCTTAAGTAAAATCATATCAGTATTGTAAACTGAGAGAACTGGCATCATTATATTCCATGCTAATTTTGCATGTGTGTCAAAAAAGTAAATAAATTATTGAATAAATAAATAAATAAATACTAGCCTATATTACAAACTTGTATGTATGTCAAATTAATAAATAAAAAATAGTGTGTAATACAAACTTAAATGTGTGTCAAATAAATAAATAATAGTCTCTATTACAAACATATGTGTGTCAAAAAAAATAATAGTCTCTATTACAAACATATGGGTGTCAAATAAATAAATAAAGAATAGTCTGTTTTACAAACATGTATGTGTGTCAAATAAATAAATAATAAAATAAATACTAGCCAATTACAAACTTGTATGTGTGTCAAATAAATAAATAATAGTCTGTATTACAAACTTGCATGTGTGTCAAATAAATAAATAATTGTATTACAATTGTGTATGTGTGTCAAATAAATAACTAATAGTCTGTATTACAAACTTGTATATGTGTCAAATAAATAAGTTTGTATTACAAACTTGTATGTGTGTCAAAAAAATAAACTATAGTCTCTATTACAAACTTGTATGTGTGTCAAATAAATAGATAAATAATAGTCTGTAATACAAACTTGTATGTGTATCAAATAAATAAATAATAGTCTCTATTACAAACATGTATGTGTGTCAAATAAATATATAATAGTCTTTATTAGTAGTAGAGGAAAACCAGGTTTTCAACTCACTTTGTTTTTTTACCCTCCAAACAAGTATAAATTATAGTCCTAAATTATCCCCCACCCCACCCCCTTTTTTTCCAAAATAAAACAGGGTTTTGACTCACCCTCCCCCACCTCTTTTTTTCCCCCTACTACTACCTGTAAACAGGTATTTTGTAACCAAACAAAACAACAGGTGTTGGAATGCTATAAGCTCTGATACAGAGGTGACTAATTTGTTAGAACAGCGCATGTGTGGAATACAATTATTCTAAAGACGGCAAACGGGTTTTTACCACAAGATAACAGGATGAAAATTAAACTGTGCATTAGAATGTTTCAGTTAACAAGGTGGAAATTAAACTAGCATTAGAATGAAAATGATATTATTTTAGTTATATTATATCTTAAGTTTAGATAAAATTTTACGTTACTCATATTTTTTTTGATATTTTTTTCATACTTGCTAACCCTCATTGGTAGAATGTCTGTTAACATATTATCAATAATACGAAATTCACGTAATAAATCATCCATATTATATTTGACTCCTCGTAGGTAAGACCGGATCTGATCAAGTAGTTTCTTGTAAGTTTTAATTGATGTTAAACATCCATGCTTTTTTTATCAAAAGTCTTGGTTCTACTTTTTTACACGCCGCTGTAAGTGAAACACCAATACCAGATATAATTAACAAAAAGGGATTTAACGATATCCCACTTGAAATTATACCGGAATTGGTCATTAACAATGGTAGATATGATATTACTCGAAGGATCTTGTTGTAGTATTTATAACATTTTTTAATGCACCAATGTTTTTTGTGATAATATTTGTAGTATTGTATTAGTGCGTCCACATCCTGTTCTGAAATATCTTTTGAAATATGATTAAAATCAACTATACTTTTTTCATTATAATATTTGTTTACATAGTCCTATGTTTGGTTAATCCATAATAAGAGCTGGTTGTTCAGCTATAAATTCCAAACACCAGAGAAAAATTGCTAATTTTAAAGTTTTATCAACTGGTTCAAGTACAAATTCTTCTTCAGAATTTTTGTTTATTATTACAGATAATACTCCAGATGAGTCATCATTTGGATGACGAAATAGATATTTGGTAGATATTCTAAACTTTGCACTGCTAAGCACTGACAATCTATACACACCGGTAACTTCTGCAATATATTTGATAGAATTATTTTTTGGTGTCCACCCAGTATAACCAGTATCAACAGTATACACAATATTTTTAATCTGTTTGTGAGGAATTTTAACCATACTCGTTTTCTCAACAATATTCGGAATTCCACTAATAATATCATTGAGTTCTGTGTTAATATCATTAAATTTTGTGTTAATATTAGCGAGTGTAATGCCAACATTTGATGGATTTCCAAAAAAAATCATCTTTAAGCGTGTTTATGTTTCTACGAAAATTTAAAAACGTTTTTACGTGACCGGTAAATTCATTTTTGAGCGCTGTTATTTCATTATTGATTGGAACGTCCTGATCATCGACGTATTTCTTTGTTACAGCGTCTCCATCTGTAGTTGGATATCCAAGATCTGTAATCTTGTTTTGTTTCATAACAATATTCCCACTAAATACATCACCATCTTTTTTAACAAAATCATTAACTGACCTACCAGAATCTTGTATATTACCTAGATTGTTAAAAGTAACGATATTATTAGCAACCGCAGCAGTATTTCGTACAACTACATCTGACAGTTTTACATTACTCGTCTTTAATCGTCCTTCTTTGTCTTGGAAAATGACAACTTCATCTGGATCTACGCTGGCAATATTTAGTAAATTATTAATTTCTTTTTTAAGATGATCAAGAGTTGCATATTTGGATAAGTCACCTTTAAAACCTTTTGTGGATAAATCTTCTAATAGTGTTCCAAATTTTGTATAGTAGCTCATTATTTCCTATCCTAGATAAAATTATCAACACTAGTTTAATATTATACAAAAATGGCAAAATCGTTGATATTAAACTTTGATACAGAGAGACTAGTGAAGCATAAACATAACAATGAACTTCCTGATTGTCATTATCTTATTGTTGGGCGAACTGGATCGGGGAAAACAAATTTGCTTATGAACTTGCTTCTTGGTGATAATTTTAACTACGATAGAGTTTATATTTACACAATCAATCCACAGCAAGATAAGTATGAGTTATTAAGTGAGTATAATGAAAAGCTTCGTGATGATCTTAAAGCTGGCGAAGATTTTTTTATAATTAGGCAGCCAGAAGATCTTATTCCAGTTAATCAACTTGATGCAGATGAACATAAGATAGTAGTTTTTGATGATATTCCGCTAAACAACATGGAGATGAACAAAATAAGATCATATTTCTCACTGTCACGTAACAAACAGTGTAATTCTGTTTATCTCGCTCAAGGATTTTATAATGTTGATAGGTTTATTAGGCGAAATACGGGTTGTTTTATTTTATTTCCAGGACTGGATAATGTTGACGTTAGAAATATTGCAAGCGAGCAATGCGGTGTCCTGACAAAAGAAAAGTTTATTGAACTTTACCGTAATGCTACAAAAGATAAATTTAACTTTTTCTTGTTTGATAAACTTACAAATGATCCAACTAAAATGTTTCGCTGTTGTATTAACACTTACTTACAATAAAGCGTTTCAATTTTATAAAATTTATAATTATAATAATGGACAAACGAGCAAGATACAGACAACACATAGAAGATCTAAAAAAACTTGCTCAATCTCAGGCATCACTTAAGCAAAAAGTACAAGAAGCACGACGTGGGCAAATAACTGCTACAGAAGCAACAGCTACAATTTTCAAGCCGGTTACTGAAGCATTATTAGGTAAACAACCTGAAACTAAACCACTGTTAGAAGAAGAACTTAAACAACTGCAGGAAAAAGGTTTGGTTGGAATTGTTAAAGAACAACAAGAAGCAGCTGCTGCAAAACTTGTTACCAGATCTGATGAAGAAAAAAGAAAATTAATTGAGGCACTTACAGCAAATATAGCTGATCCTGCTGCTAGACAAGCTGAAACAGATCGATTGATAAACAATCCGCTGGAACTTGAGCGAAGATTAGCAGAGTTAACAACGCAAGGAATAACAAATATTATAACAAGTTTATCAGGAGACATAAAAGATATCAGAGAGGAGCAACAAAGAGTCGGTGATCTTACTGTAAAGTTTATGGAAGTTGGAGAGCAAAGACTTTATTTTATAAAAAGAGCAAATGATAAGATAAAAGGTAGTGAATATAATGATTTTTTAAAGAAAGAAAATATAGAAAATATTAATAATATAAGCGAGTGGAATGATCTAGAATATCAAACATTACTCGATAGATTAGATGAAATACTAATAGACGGAGCTGCTGCTAAAGATGAAATAAACACGGTTACAGAAATTAATGATATGCTTCCACTTTATGATAGAATGAGAAACGGTATCATTGCTCTCATGTTTAAAGAAACAGCAGAAAAAAATAGAGCAGAACCTTTTGGTAAGGGGTGGAGTTTTAGAAGGAAATTTTTGACTGTATACGATAAATCTCGTGTAGAAAAATATAGAAAAGAAAAAACAGGAACTGGTGTAAAAGTATTTACTTCAACTACTGAAATGATAGGTAGATTAATGTTATTAATATCGTCAAAGGAAGCTGGGAATGATAGTGTTGAACTTGATAATGAAATCATTGACATACTTGATCATCTAAGATCTAGCGAATTATTAACATCTGACGAATACGAAACTTTACACCGCGACTTAATCGCGGCGACTTAATTTTGTAAAATGATATAATATAAAAGGAATGCAAACAACATTATTACTAAACTCTAGTGAGTCTGCAGAAGATAGCGCAAATTTTTCAGTAAATTATATTCCGCCTATAGAACTAGATCCTGCAAAACAATATGAAATTGGATTAATTTCTTGTACTTGCTGGAATGCTATACCTAACGTGAAAAATGATGTTAACGATGAAATGTATTTTACTATGATTACAACATCTCCAATATCTACAACAAAAAAAATAAAAATTCCGCAAGGAGCTTATAATATTGAAGATCTAAACAAGACGATCAAAGAGCTCATAACAAAAGCTGACGGTGTGGCTGATAATTTTGAATTAGCAGCAAATTATAACACATTGCGAACTAGGATAACTTTGAAAAATATAGCAATCAATCTTGAACCAAGAGAAAGAAGTATTGCACAACTGTTAGGATTTACTGAAAAAACTTACACTGCACTTGATCAGCCTATTACATATGACAGTGAACTGCCAGCAAATATAACAGAAGTAAATACAATATTAGTAAATTGCTCTACTGCTTCTGGCTCTTATACATCAAAAGGTAGCAAAGGTCAAACGATTTACAGTTTCTCACCAGAAGTCCCGCCAGGTTCTCTCATGCAAATAACTCCACGACATATTATCTATTATCCTTTAAACGTTGAAGATCAAATAACAAGTGTAAGGATGCAGTTGACAGATCAGTCGGGAAAACAGTTGGAATTGAATAATGAAGTTGTGACTTATTATTTACATCTACGCGAGCAAAAGTAAAAATTATGCAACATCAAATATAATGAAACAAAGAAAAAAAGTTTATCGAAGAAAAATAGTAGGAGGATTTTTTGGAAATATATTCACTAAAGTTATTAAACATATTCCAGGACTAGCGCGTAAAGTTGCACCAATTGCTATTGACGCTGGTAAAGCTTTTGCAACTGGGGCTGCATCTGCCGCTGGGACTGCGGTGGGACAAAAAATAGCTAATAAAATAAAAGGAGATCCACCGACTACATCTGAAATAAAACAAGCTATCTCAGAAATCGCTCCAACAAAAGAAACTCAAAAAGCTATGATAACAACAACAAAAAAATTATTATCACCAAAGGGCGAGCAGATCATACAAAAATTAATATCTAAAGTAACAATGCCGCAATAAAATTTTATATAATCTAATAAAATAAAATGTCTGTTAAAAATTATCTCGAGTTAACAGAAACTTATGACATCGACAACGATGTGACAGAATTCGAGTTTGTTGAGTACCTTGATGAAAATTCTAACGAACCAAATAAAGCTGGTATTAGAACCTTTAACACCAGAGATGAAGACGTATTTCTACTGCCACATAAGGTTATGTTAGAAGTTCGTGGTCAGATTATGACAGTAGCCAATCCACCTGCTGCAATTGCAGTTGGAGCAGAAGTAGCTCTTATAAATAACGGTTGGAGTTTATTCAAAAGTGCTAGATATCAACTGGCTAATCAAACTGTAGAAGATATTTCGAGTCACCTACAAGTTGCAAGTTTAATTTTAAATATTATTTCGTTTTCCGACGATTACTCGAGATCAACTGCAACTAATATGATGTGGTTTAAAGATACTGGACGGGGTATAGCTGAATCAACAGAATTTTTAAAGAGAGGCGCTATAGTACATGGAGCTAATGCTGATGAAAATGCTGTAATTGTGAGAAATTTTCTCATTGCTAATGCAGACGCGCTAGGTATTGCTGCACCAGGTGCAGCTGCTAATGCAGACGCTACAAGAGTTTCTCTTACAGCAGCTTTTAATAATCTAAATATAACACCACCAGCTGCAGCTGCAGACGGTACTGCGATGTTAAATTTACTTTTTAACACACTTGATGTGAGAAATCCACGCTATAACGAAGGTTTTGCTAGGCGAAGAAAACTTGCAGCAGGATCACGTCAAATTACAATGATGCTTCCGCTAAGCATGATTTTCGGCTTTTGTCGCGATTATGATAAAGTATTTCGCGGAGTAAAACATACTCTTATTTTAGATCGAGCAGACCAAAACGATTGCTTGTTTAGATCTGGAGGGGTTGATGTACAGTTTATCATAAACAAACTTTCTTTGTGGATGCCACGTATAACACCATCAATCACTAAAATGTCAGAATTAAATAGTACGCTTGATAAGCATACAAACAGAATTTACTTTAAGCAGCATAAGGTATATCAGACAGCGGTTCCAAATACTACTGACTACACGTGGAGGGTCACAACAACATCAAGCGAACAACTGCCGAGAAATATCTTTATCGTATTTCAACAACAAGCTCGACGAGGTAACCAACAACAAAATAATGCAGTATTTGATCACTCTGATGTCAGACGAATATACGCTAGATTAAATTCAAAGCAATATCCAGAACGAGCTATCGAGTGTAATTTTGCTGATGATGCTAAAAAAAATATTTCTCGACCGTACATGTACCTGCTTGACGCAATACAAAAATATCAAGATGTTGAAGATGGAACTCAAATATCAGTAGAAGAATTTCGTACGCTTTATCCTATATTTCATTTTGATGTTAGTAAACATAGCGAACGAGCTGTAGACAGCACAGCGGATATTGAAATTACCTGGACACTTGGGGCGGTTCCAGTGGCACCGTTGTACGTATACGCATTAGTGATTAGTGATAGATTTATCACGGTAGATTCTATTGGAGGTAAAATGACAGTTCAAGTTTAATCTACAGTTGTTATATAAAATGGCAAGGTATATTATAAAAGAAGTATACTTAACTGATGGTCAAGTTAAAAAATTAGTAGCTGCTATTGCAAAGCGAGAACAGGTATCATTAAAAATCAATCCTAATATTTCTGATGGTGTTTTAACAAAAATAATGCTAACAAAAAATCAAGTAAAAAAGTATGATCGTAAAAAAAACTTTTGTTTTAAATTTGAGTGCTGCACAAATGACAGCGATGTCAAAAGAAGGTGGTTTTCTTGGTCCAGCATTATCAGTATTAGCTAGTACAATAATACCTAAACTTTTGCCAGTGTTGGGAACATTAGGAATAGCAGCAGCGTCTGGAGCAATATCTGGCGCAACGGAGAAAGCAGTCAAAGGTAATGGTATCATTCGTGGAAGTGGAATAAAAAAATTATAAATTTTATGTAAATAATATATTATAATGCCACAAAAGAAAAAGAAATCACCAACAACAAAAAAAAAGAAAACAACAAAAACAAAATCACCAACACCAAAATGCAAATGCATATGCAATCAACCAAAACAAGGAGGAATTATTCCGTTCGCTCCACTTTTGGCGGGACTAGCGGAAAGTCTGCTGCCAAATCTTTTAGGAATCGGACTTGGTCTAACATTACCAGGAACTCGTCGACCCCGTTGAGTAATTTTGATATCATTGATAAGTTAAAAGCGGTTCCTGGATTTCACGGAGTTTATTCTAAAGATGAACTTGCAGCAATAAAATCACCATCAGCTGTAAGTTCATGTGTTATTAATATACAAGATTTTAATGACGGATCTGGTACGCATTGGGTAGCAGTTTATAATAATAATTATTTTGACTTGTTTGGACTTCCTCCAAGCGATGTAATAAAAAAGTATATGAAGAAAAAATTTAAAAAAGTATATTATTCGTCAAATCAACTCCAACCTGTTGGAACGTCTGCTTGCGGATACTATTGTATTATGTTTATCCGACAGATGAGCAGAAATCTTAATTTTTTAAAATTTATTTTACAGTTTGATAAGCAACCTTCTCACGCTAATGATGAGATCGCAATTAATTTTATCTAAACTTACAAGTATAATAATGTCAACATACTGTCTCAAGTGTAGAACTAAAACAGAAAATATTAATGAAACAACAGAAAAAACAAAAAACAACAGGATAATATTAAAAAGTATTTGTGCAATCTGTGGAAAAAGAAAAAATACATTTTTAAAGAAAACGTCCCCAGCAACAGTGTCGTCAGCGACGTCGCTAGGATCTGGTTATCCTAATATTATTTTAGTCGACGACTAAAAATATAGAATGATATGCAACTGTGATTCTGACAGAGATTTGTGTATTGAGCAAAATAAAATTGTCGCATACTGTCAATGTTGTAACAACAGTGAAATAATAGGGTCAGGTATAGATATACATAAACTAATTGGAAAAATGCCAAAACCAAAAGGCGGTTGGACATTGCCAGGTCATAAGTACACTGGTCCGTGGAATCCACTAGATCAACAACTAGATGAAAACGACAATCCATTGCCAGGACAAGAGCCTTACAATCAAGTGGATGCAATAGCGATGCGTCATGATATCTGTTATCTTGATCATGAAAACTCAAAATTAGATTGTGATAAAGTAATGTTAGACGAATTACGTGATATGAAGCCAACAAATCTACGAGAACGTTTTGATAGAAGAAAATTTGTTCAGGGAATAATTGGAGCAAAATATAAACTTGGACTCGGAGAGTCTCGTCAATCACCTCACGATCGGGGAAATAAAGTATACGATGTTCTTGCAGTCGAACTACACAGACCTAAAAAAAAAAGTTCCAACGACGTAAAGTTGTCGCTAATGGTGTAGATGATATCTGGGCAATAGATTTGGTGGATGTATCCAATCTAGCTCAGTTTAACGTTGGCGCTGATGGCGCTCCAAAAAGGTATTTGTTTAATGTTATAGATGTTTTTAGCAAATACGCTTTCAGTATACCTGTTTCAGATAAGACAGGAACTTCAATGACCGATGCGCTAAAGCAGATAATAACGAGTACAGAAAGAAAACCAAACAAAATCTGGACTGTTCATGGATCTGAGTTTTTTAACAAAAAGTTTGAACAGTTTCTAGAACAAAATAATATAAAAAGGTATGTTACAGGAAATGAGGGTAAAAGCGTTGTTGTCGAGAGATTTAATCGCACGCTAAACGAAAAATTACACAAACATATGACAGCTAAAAACACCAACAGGTACATCGATGACCTTTCTCAAATCGTAAGCGAATATAATAACACGAAACATCGAACCATCAAAATGACACCTAAAAAAGCTGTTAAAAATCCAATATTAGCAAATGAAAACATGTACCGCAGACATAAATTTAAGGTTGGTGATAAAGTTAGAATTTCTTTGACAAAAAAGGTATTTGCAAAAGGATTTACTCCGAACTGGAGCGAAGAAGTTTTTGTAATTGATAAGGTACTTTTGACAGTACCTGTAACGTACGTTTTAAAAGATCTGGCAGGGGAACCGATTGTAGGTAGTTTTTATGAACAAGAACTACAGAAAACTGAGCAGGATGTTTTTGTTATCGAGAAAGTGATTAGAAAAAAAGGGGATAAAAGTTTAGTCAAATGGCGTGGGTATAGTGATAAATTTAACAGTTGGATCCCAACCAAGCAGATTATGATATAATGCTATTATAAATTAACTCATACTTTTGTTTGACAGATTTACATTTTACTGGTTTACATAATGATATTAGATACTGCTTACGATCGTTAGAGATCGTCATTAGATTAAAAATCTTGACAAATATGAAATCAAATTTAATATTTTTCTGTCGGCCTGGAATCTTGATATTTAAAAAAGGTTTGATTAACTGCCAGAACAGTTGTTGTTCGGCAACGGTAAAATTAAATTTAATTATTTGCTTAGCAATGTGATACTTGACATTATACCGTTTAGTTGTTGATCTGCTGTAATTAGATCTGTCAGCAACAGTGACTATTTCACCATCATCAGATTCATTGTTATATAAAATATCATCTTCGCTATAACCAACAGATTTGTCTATAAAATCTTTGGAAAATGTGACCTTATCGCTGATAATCTTATCGCTGGTGACTTTGTCGCTGGTATCTTCTTCATAGAGTTCAGCGAGTCGTTTCATCAAGTCCATTATTATAATATATTTTATCTAATTTATTATTATAAGATGACTGATGAGATAAAATATCACCAAAAAGTTAATATAGTAAATTATAACGAACTAGCCGAAGCGGTAAGAAAATGTTTGTTGGGTTATAGTGTTGATGTTATTGTAATGCAAGGTGCTTCTCATAAAATATTACTAACAGAAGCAGAAAAAGATAAAATTAATGAAAATGCAGTAACAACGTTAAAATTTAATCACGATGATATCATAGCATTTGCCTATCATTGCTTGACTAAAACCGAGCTATCAAATATCATATCTAAAACCAATCCTAGCATCGTATTCTCTTGAAAAAGTTGATTTTGTTGCTCC
Source organism: Potamilus streckersoni (assembly GCA_016746295.1). Classification (NCBI taxonomy): domain Eukaryota; kingdom Metazoa; phylum Mollusca; class Bivalvia; order Unionida; family Unionidae; genus Potamilus; species Potamilus streckersoni. Next base: position 868,613 of record JAEAOA010001337.1, read on the forward strand.
ATCAGCTATAATTTTTACGACTGCGGGATTTATCTTATAATATTTCGCCGCAGCTGAAATCGATTTGAATTTGATCTCCTCATCCGTTTCGAGGTTTTTTGAAATAACAGGTTTTATTGGGCATCTAAAATTAATACCATTACTATTTTTTCCTTTTCTCACATTTTCCTGTTGCGTTACTATCTCCAGATTTTCCAATCGATTATCAGTTTGTATATTATTGATGTGATTAATAACAAGACCATTGGGTATAGATCCATTGAACACCTCATAAACAAACCTATGACCAAGATAACGAACTTGATTTGTTGATGTTCCTCTAACAGTTACCCTGATATATCCCATATTGCTAATAGTACTAAGAACTTTTTTAGTTTTTCTATTTCTAATAATACCGCGATCGTTAGCCTCGTATAAATCAAATACTGGGTGCGGCTGAAACTCATCTTGTAAGGATAAATTTTCAATATTATCATCAGTGACTTTACCATTATAATGATATACACGCTGTCCCTCTGGAATATCATCGCAGAACAACGTGTAAATAAAATCTTTTCTAAACATTGTAATCCTCTCGGCATTATCTCCCTTTACACTAATATTATAACCCGCTGACGTTAATTTGCCAACAGGTATTCTAGTTTTAATGTTAATAACCGAACCAATTACATTTCCAGCGTATAAGTTATACTTTGGGTGAATTTGATAAATCTCTTGCTCACGTGCGCTTGTCAGATTTACTGTCATTATATTATAGGTAATATTTTTTTATCTCTAATTGATTTTTAGCGCATGCGCAGTGTGAGATAAAGTTATACTTTGGGTGAATTTGATATGTTTCTTGCTCACATGTGTTTGTTAGATTTGCTGTCATTATATTATAGGTGATATTTTTTATCTCTAATTGATTTTTAGCGCATGCGCAGTGTGAGGTAAAGTTATGTTTTGGGTGAACTTGATATGCTTCTTGCTCACATGTGTTTGTTAGATTTGCTGTCATTATATTATAGGAGATATTTTTTATCTCTAATTGATTTTTAGCGCATGCGCAGTGTGAAAAAATTATCAATTAGATATTACATTATAGTATAATAATGTTAAAATTGCGTGATATAGCTAAGAGAAGCTTTATGGGAGAACCTAATAAAATAGCGACTGCTTTTGCAGGTTTTGATAATAGTTATCAGTTTGATAATCAAATTGTTTTAGTAAATTTTACTGCAACTAATCTTTACCACCTATTACAGACAATTGTAAAACGTGAGCTCGAAAAACACAAAAGTATCAGATTATTTGTGCAATATCATGTTATATTTTCAAAGTTAGTTATAATGGAAGAATTAACTAACAAGGAAATTGCAGAACCTTATATGAACGCAAAATCAAGACGTGTTTTGCTTGGGACTGATCTGTTATCACTATCTGATGAAATACACCAAGAAATTTGGGAAAAAAATAGAGGAATTTGCTCAATTAGGTTCGGGTTGGAAGTTTGAAATGATCAAAGGAATATTGTTTCACACGATGAAATATAACGCATTACGAGGTAGTTCATACGTCGACCTGCCACCAAAAATAAAAAGTAAAAGCTGTTGTATAAACATCAAAAACGTAGATAACAAATGTTTCCAATGGGCTGTTCTTTCCGCACTATTTCCAGCAGAAAAAAAACGCTACTCGTGTTGAAAGGTATATCAGTCATGTGTCTAGATTAAATTTTAAAGATATTAACTTTCCAGTGGCAGAAAATCAAATACCAAAATTTGAAAAGCAGAATAATGTTTCAATTAACGTTTTCGGACTAGATGAAAAGGAGGACGTATATCCGAGATATATTTCAGAAAAAGCTTCACAATCGACTATCAATTTACTGTACTACAAAAATCATTATGTTTGGATTAAAAACTTTAACGGACTAGTTGGTAGACAGTACAATAAGGATAAGAACAAAAAGTTCTTTTGTTACCGCTGCTTGCATGGCTGTACAAACAATGAAACATTACAAAAGCATTTGCAGTACTGTAGTGATGTGCAAAGAATAACAATGCCATCTAAAAAAGATAGTGTGTTACAGTTTGTCCATCATAATCACAAACTAAAAATTCCTTTCGTCATATACGCTGATTTCGAATGCCTACTTCAACCTGTACTTGGTGTAGAAAATAATCCTAATCAATCGAGTACAAGAAAAGTTCAAAATCATGTTCCGTGTGGAGTAGCGTATAAGGTAGTTTGTTGTACTGATTCTAGATTATCTAAATCAATCAAATTATATCGTGGTAAAAATCCAGCTGTTTGGCTTCTCAAGCAGTTGATTAATGAAGTTGATAATATATTTACTCATTTGAAAAAAGTAACGCCAATGTTAAAATTAACACCTCAACAAGAATCCAATCACGAGCAAGCAAAAATTTGTCATATTTGTGAAAAAGCTTTTGACGATGATAAAAAAGTACATGACCATTGTCATTTGACTGGACAGTATCGTGGAGCGGCTCATAATCAGTGTAATTTAAAATTTCATGCTCCAGATTTTATTCCGGTTATTCTTCACAATTTTCGAGGATATGATAGCCATATTATAGTAGAAGCTTTTGGTGATCCTGAGATAAAAGCTCATCTAAAACTCGATAACGTCATCAAATGCATCCCAAATAATTTTGAAAAGTACATGTCAGTTACGCTAGGTAAATTACGTTTTATTGACAGCCTGCAGTTTATGGCAGCCTCGTTAGATGAGTTAGTGAAAGGTTGTAGTAAATTTGATAACCTAAGAGACTGTTTTGGAGATAAATTTAATCTACTAGCTAAAAAAGGAGTTTTTCCATACGAATACCTCGACGACTGGAGTAAATTTGATGAAATATCTTTACCTGACAAAGACAAATTTTACTCACAACTTAAAAACGAAAATATAACCGATGATGAGTACAGGTATGCACAAGATATCTGGAAAGAGTTTGATTGTGAGACTTTTGGTGATTATCATGATTTGTATTTGAAAAATGACGTGTTATTACTAGCAGATGTTTTTGAAAGTTTTCGTGAAGTGAGTTATAATAATTATGGACTAGATCCTTGCTGGTATTATTCTGCCCCTGGGTTGTCATGGGATGCTTTGCTAAAGTTTAGTAAGGTAAGGTTAGAATTACTGACAGACGTGGATATGTTCAATTTTATTGAAAAAGGTATCCGAGGCGGTATTAGCGTGATAACAAAAAAATATGCTGAAGCAAACAACAAATACCTGAAACAGTATAATCCTGACCTTCCTTCGAAGTATATAGTTTATCTAGATTGTAATAATCTTTACGGTGGTTCGATGGCAGAACCAATGCCTTTTAGCGGATTTCATTGGATCACGGTTGATCGATTTCTATCAGAGACAGAAAAAAAGATACCTAACGATGTTTCCTATTTCGTTGAAGTTGATCTTGATTATCCAAATTCGCTACACAAATTACATAACGATTACCCTTTCTGTGCGGAATCGATGGTTATAGATTATAGTTTGTTATCAAAAGAACAACAAGCATTAGCATCACTAAGGCAACATTCCATGGTCAAGAAACTAGTACCAAATTTACTTGATAAAAAAAATTACGTTTTGCATTACAAAGTTTTAAAACAAGCAGTTGATGCTGGTCTTGTGTTGAGAAAAGTTCATCGTGTACTAAAATTTAATCAGTCGCCGTGGATGAGAGGTTATATTAACTCAAACACTTCAAGAAGAGCTGCAGCGAAAACAGAGTTTGAGAAAAACTTTTTTAAACTGATGAACAATTCCGTTTTTGGTAAGACGATGGAGAATATTAGGAAACGCGTAAATATTGAAATAGTTAATGATGTCAATCGCAGAAACAAACTTGTGTCAGACGATGATTTTGTGAGCATGAAAATATTTAATGCAAATTTTGTTGCGATACAAAGAAGAAAAACAAATCTAAAACTAAACAAGCCGATCTATGTTGGAGCTGCAGTGTTAGATTTATCAAAGTGGATGATGTACGATTTTCATTACACTTTTGTTAAAAATCAGTGGCCGGCTAGTAGATTATTGTTTACTGATACTGATTCACTCGTGTATGAAATTGAATGTGAGGACATCTATCAGGACATGTACAATAATCGACATCTGTTTGATCTTTCCGATTATCCACGTGACAGTAAATTTCAAGACGACACAAATAAAAAGGTTATTGGTAAGTTTAAAGATGAAATGAACTCGAGCGCTATCAAATACTTTATCGGATTACGTAGTAAAATGTATGCCGTATTGTTAGATAATAATAAAATAACGAAAAAAGCCAAAGGTCTACCTCGTGATTTTGTTAAAAAGTTTATGAAATTTGATGACTACAGGTATGCGCTTGATGGTGGTGTTAGTTTTATGAGAGCTATGGCAATTCGAACTAATCATCATAAACTCGAAACAGATGTCATTATCAAACGTGGATTGTATAATTTTGATGACAAACGCTATTGTGAAAATGGGGTAGATACATTTGCCCTTGGGTATTGTTATGATGATAGATATATACTCGACATTATCTTTTCCAACTGAAATTTTATCTAAACTTATAAAATAATGTTTGAAAATTTGACAATGACAAATAGCTACAATAGTAACATCAAATATCTAATGATGGACGGTAAACAATTGACAGTTGAATTTAATAATGAAACATCAGGTATATGTTTTAATGGAACATGTGACAAGTTAAAACTTTCGCTCATCAGATCTGATAACAGCATGTATTTCAATTATCTCGAACAATTGTATCAAAAGTTGCTAACGGAATTTAAAAACTTTCACAGCCCCATTAGCCAACAAAACTATACTAAACTCACAATTGATCTCGATCGGTCAAAGGTATATTTTATCAACAAAAAATATCCTCTGAACAAACCAGAAATGAAAGATCTGTTTGAGTCCCGTCGCTGTGTGAGTGGTAAAGTAAAATTTAGTATCTATAGTCGTGATAGTGAAATATTTTTAATATCAACAGTTGAAACATTAATCATTGGTAACGAGATATAAAATAATATCATTTTCATTCTAATGCTAGTTTAATTTCCACCTTGTTAACTGAAACGTTCTAACACACAGTTTAATTTTCATCCTGTTATCTTGTGGTAAAACCCGTTTGCCGTCTTTAGAATAATTGTATTCCACACATGCGCTGTTCTAACAAATTAGTCACCTCTGTATCAGAGCTTATAGAATTCCAACACCTGTTGTTTTGTTTGGTTACAAAATACCTGTTTACATAGTAGTAGTAGGGGGAAAAAAAAGAGGTGGGGGAGGGTGAGTCAAAACCCTGTTTTATTTTGGAAAAAAAGGGGGTGGGGTGGGGGATAATTTAGGACTATAATTTATACTTGTTTGGAGGGTAAAAAAACAAAGTGAGTTGAAAACCTGGTTTTCCTCTACTACTTTATTACAAACTTTTATGTGTGTTAAATAAAAAAGAGGTCTGTATCACAAACTTGTATGTGTGTCAAATAAATAACTAATAGTCTGTATTACAAACATGTATGTGTATCAAATAAATAAATAATAGTCTATTTTACAAACTTGTATGTGTGTTAAATAAATAGATAAATATAAGTCTGTATTACAAACATGTATGTGTGTCAAATAAATAAATAATAGTCTGTGTTACAAACTTATATGTGTGTCAAATAAATACATAATAGTCTGTATTACAAACATGTATGTATATGAAATAAATAACAAATAGTCTGTATTACAAACATGTATGTGTGTCAAATAAATAAATATAGTCTGTATTATAAACTTGTATGTGTGTCAAATAAATAAATAATAGTCTGTATTACAAACTTTTAAGTGTGTCAAATAAATAAATTATAGTCTCTATTACAAACTTGTATGTGTGTCAAATAAATTTTAGTCTTTATAACAAACATGTATGTGTGTCAAATAAATAAATATTAGTCTTTATTACAAACTTGTATGTGTGTCAAATAATAAAATAAGTCTGTATTACAAATTTCTTCATATGTTAAATAAATAGATAAATATAAGTCTGTATTACAAACATGTATGTGTGTCAAATAAATAAATAATAGTCTGTGTTACAAACTTGTATGTGTGTCAAATAAATACAAAATTGTCTGTTTTACAAACATGTATGTGTGTCAAATAAATAAATATAGTCTGTATTACAAACTTGTATGTGTGTCAAATAAATAAATAATAGTCTGTATTACAAACTTTTATGTGTGTCAAATAAATAAATTATAGTCTCTATTACAAACTTGTATGTGTGTCAAATAAATTTTAGTCTTTATAACAAACATGTATGTGTGTCAAATAAATAAATATTAGTCTTTATTACAAACTTGTATGTGTGACAAATACTAAAATAAGTCTGTATTATAAACTTGTATGTGTGTCAAATAAATAAATCATAGTCTATATTACAAACTTGTATGTGTGTTAAATAAATAGATAAATAACAGTCTGTATTACAAACTTGTATGTGTGTCAATTAAATAAATAATAGTCTGTATTACAAACTTGTATGTGTGTCAAATAAATAAATAATAGTCTGTATTACAAAGTTGTATGTGTGTTAAATAAATAGATAAATAATAATCTGTATTACAAACTTGTATGTGTGTCAAAAAAATAAATAATAGTCTGTATTACAAACTTGTATGTGTGTCAATTAAATAAGCCTGTATTACATACTTATATGTGTGTCAAATAAAAACATAAATAATAGTCTGTATTAAAAACTTGTATGTGTGTCAAATAAATACATAATAGTCTGTATTACAAACTTGTATGTGTGTCAAATAAAAAGATAAATAATAGTCTGTAATACAAACTTGTATGTGTGTCAAATAAATAAATTATAGTCTGCATTACAAACTTGTATGTGTGTCAAATAAATAAATAATAGTCTGCATTACAAACATGTATTGTGTCAAATAAATATATAATAGTCTTTATTACAAATTTGTATGTCTGTCAAATAAAAAATAAGTTTGTATCACAAACTTGTATGTGTGTCAAATAAATAACTAATAGTCTGTATTACAAACATGTATGTGTATCAAATAAATAAATAATAGTCTGTTTTACAAACTTGTATGTGTGTTAAATAAACAGATAAATATAAGTCTGTATTACAAACATGTATGTGTGTCAAATAAATAAATAATAGTCTGTGTTACAAACTTGTATGTGTGTCAAATAAATAAATAATAGTCTGTATTACAAAGTTGTATGTGTGTTAAATAAATAGATAAATAATAGTCTGTATTACAAACTTGTATGTGTGTCAAATAAATAAATAATAGTCTGTATTACAAACTTGTATTTGTGTCAAATAAATAGATAAATAATAGTCTGTAATACAAACTTGTATGTGTGTCAAATAAATAAATAATAGTCTGTATTACAAACATGTATGTGTGTCAAATAAATAAATTATAGTCTGTTTTACAAACTTGTATGTGTGTCAATTAAATAAGCCTGTATTACAAACTTGTATGTGTGTCAAATAAATAAATAAATAATAGTCTGTATTACAAACTTGTATGTGTGTCAAATAAATAGATAAATAATAGTCTGTAATACAAACTTGTATGTGTGTCAAATAAATAAATAATAGTCTGTATTACAAACATGTATGTGTGTCAAATAAATAAATTTTAGTCTGTATTACAAACTTGTATGTGTGTCAAATAAATAAATAATAGTCTTTATTACAAACTTGTATGTGTGTCAAATAAAAAATAAGTTTGTATCACAAACTTGTATGTGTGTCAAATAAATAACTAATAGTCTGTATTACAAACATATATGTGTGATAAATAAATAGATAAATATAAGTCTGTATTACAAACATGTATGTGTGTCAAATAAATAAATAATAGTCTGTGTTACAAACTTGTATGTGTGTCAAATAAATACATATTAGTCTGTATTACAAACATGTATGTGTGTCAAATAAATAAATATTAGTCTTTATTACAAACTTGTATGTGTGTCAAATAAATACATATTAGTCTGTATTACAAACTTGTATGTGTGTCAAATAAATAAATAATAGTCTGTATTACAAACTTGTATGTGTGTCAAATAAATAAATAATAGTCTGTATTATAAACATATGTCTGTCAAATAAATAAATAAGTCTGTTTTACAAATTTGAATGTGTCAAATAAATAATAGTCTGTATTACAAACTTGTATGTGTGTCAAATAAATAAATATTAGTCTGTATTACAAACTTGTAGCGGTGACCTTTTTGAGTATTGTCATAACTGAGTAGAACTGGCCTCTCAAATTTTGACAATGAGTGAAAAGATACATGTTGAATTGATTTGAAAATCTTTATTTCATTTATTTAATAGATGTATAAATGTGTTAATGGAACATGAATGCTCTCCAACTTTGTTTCTTTTGTTTCTTTTTGTTGGGAGAATAGTGTTGTACATTCCATGACACAACTAACAAAAACCTAGAAACTTCAATTGCCCTGACCAAATTATTGATGAGAAATAATATTGCCCCTCCAAATTATTGGTGTGATAAAAAAACAGCCCCTCCTTATTATTGGCAGGATATAATATAGCCCCTTCCAAAATAATGTTGAAGTGTAAAATTGCCCCTCCCAATTACTGATGGGATATAAATTAGCCTCTCCAAATTACAGTATTGGTGTGATACAAAACAGCCCTCTTATATCCTTGGTGGGTTATAAAACAGCACCTCCCAAATTAATGGTGGTGTATAAAATAGCACCTCACAAATTATTGGTGGGATATAACAGCCCCTCCCACATTATTGGTGGTGTAAAAATAGCTCAACATAAATTATTGGTGGGATATAAAACAGCCCACTCAAATTTTTGGCTGGGTTTAAAAATTGTTCAAAATAATGACCTCTTTCCTGATTTTTTAAAACTTTTTCAGCATTTTTAAATTTATCAAAAATACTTCTATCATAGTCTACTGCTAAAATAGAAATGAAGTAATATTTTACATCCAGGATAGCATAATTGACTGGCATCACTGCAGTACCAGGTTCAATAACAAAGCTTACACATGGCTGCCAATCCACTGGCTCAAAGATTACATCATATGAAGAATCAAAGTATGTCATAAAAGCTTTTACAAGCAATAACTTATTGTGGGTGTAAAACTATATTTCAGGACATGATAAGACATACATGGCAGCCAGTATAACTGGTGGAGGAAGAACCTGTGAAAACCTTGTTAACAATGACTGACCCATGGGAAGCTACTGAGACACTATTTCATGTACCCACATGGTTGAGCCTAGGACTCTAACCCACCTGGACTGAGGTGAGATGGCAGTGATCAAGGAAGGTGCACCCAGAAAAGAGCAATATGAATAAAATTAAACAAATTAAAATGAGTAAGTCACAAACCTTTTCCTGAACAAGAAAAGCAGAACACTGAAGAGGCACACCACTCATTTTGTGAAAGTTCCAAGCAACAGAATCCGATCTAAGGAAAAATTAAAATCACATTTTGATTCACTTTACTTACAAATTCATTCTACTAAATATATATATATATATATATATATATATATATATATATATATATATATATATATATATATATATATATATATATATATATAGAGAGAGAGAGAGAGAGAGAGAGAGACTGAGAGAGAGAGACAGAGAGAATTATATGAACTAATAGCTATGTTCTACCTTTATATCAAGTAAATATGAATGTTACAAAGGCTCAGAGAAAATTTATATCCATCCATCCATCTACACACCTTTACAAACACATCTCTGTATATTACAGTAAGTCATTATCATTATAACATGAAAAGCATAGAAGTGAGTCAAAAAGAATAGAAGTGAGTCAAAAATGTCTAGAAATGAGTCAAAATGCATAGAAGTGAGTCTAAATGCCTAGAAGTGAGTCAAAATGCCTAGAAGTGGATCAAAATGCCTAGAAGTGAGTAAAAGTGACTAGAAGTGGATCAAAATGCCTAGAAGCGAGTCAAAAATGTCTAGAAATGAGTCAAAATGCCTAGAAATGAGTCAAAATGTCTAGAAGTGAGTCAAAATGCCTAGAAGTGGGTTAATTAACATTATTACATGCTCTGTGGAATAATTAATACAAATTTTATTGTGAAATATTATTCTGTTCTCTTGCAAAGCATTTGTCTTTATTTCTCACCTTTCTACTCCAGTCATCAAATGCTTGTATTTCGCAGAAAGCAATGCACCACCTCCCCAAGCAGCCTAGAATTATTTGACAGTATTGTTACTCCCATCGACTGAGAAAGCATTATTCTGAAGCTTAAACTCTATGAATAACACCGTCATAAGATGAAACAACAAAAATTGAAAAAAATCAATTTATGTACAAATGATTAAAGATACAGGTAGCATATATATCAAAGAGCAATAACTCCTAGTAATGTCACAAACCTAGTCAACAAGCTCTTTGTGGTTTCATCTCCATTTATAGTTTTCTTACACATTTTAGTCATTATTTCATTACAGGGATTCGGTGTTGGGAAAGTATTTTCAAACCAAATAATTAGTCACTATGTACTATATTCCTTATGCTTTATGGTGGCAATGATTTTTTTTTATAAATGTACCTTAACTAATTTATTAACATATATACAAAATTTATTAACATATCTTAGGATATACTAACATAAATAACTTTGGTCATTTCAGATTAATTCTGTTTATTAGGCTGTGGACAATGTTGTGTGGTGTCATGAAATACTAATCTACATCTTTATGATCAATCATACAAATCTGAACCAACTGCTCCGGTGGCCTAGTGGTTAGAGCGTCCACCTTGGATGCGGGGGGGGGGTCGTGGATTCATTTTCTGATCCAGTCATACCAAAGTCTTACAAAAACACAGCTACCTCGCTTGGCGCTCAGCATTAAGAGGTTAGTGTTAGGACTGGTCGGCCTGGTGTCAGGATAATTTGACTGGGCATGATGCCCAAGTGCTAGACATCACTAAAAACTACCACACTACAAAGATCATAGCGATATGACTGAAAAATTGTTAAAGGTACATTAAAAATCATAACCACATCACCACAAAGATGAACCAAGAAAGACCATGCAGGTGTGAAATCAGGGTCTTGTGAATGTGTGATCATTAGTTGATTAGAGGAGAGTTATTTGCGATATTAGTGCATTTAAGAACCCTTTGGTTAGCAATGTCTACTATCTTGAGGTCTTCAGAAATAGAGACAACATTGACCTTAAGACAGCCTTATGCTGGTGTTGCTTGATTTACTTGGTACTGAGATACCAAAATACCCCTGGCATATTTCAATAATAATGTCTTTATTTTTAAATTGATTAGCAAAGTTTTAACTAAACTCCATTGAAGACCTCAAAATAAAATATTATTCCTCACAATAAAGGAACACTATCCCTCCCTCTCTCTCTCTCTCCCCAAACTTTTTTTAAAAAGTAAGCACACTTGCATAAACATTACAAAATTACATTTTGAAAGCATGAATATTTAACTCCATGCACAAATGAATTGCTTATCTGACTAATGAATAAAAGAAACCAATTTTTTTTTAGATTAGTGACTCTTGTCAAAGTGGGATATCAGATTTATAATATTATAGATAATAACTATGAAATAACAAAATGGTTCCAAATATCTCTCTCTATTTATGAATAAAAAAAAACAATACACATTTCATAACATATAAATTCCACTTACATCAACATGCATCCAGACACCATAATGGGAACATACATCTGCTACCGCACTCAAGTCGTCATATGCACCTAAAACAGTTGTACCACTGCATGCCATCACCATTATTGGATTCCGTCCCTGTTGGTACAAAGTGATAATGGACATAGAAACTAACATATTTTAGTGAAAACACACATACAGTAACCACTTTATCAAAGCAACTAATACTTTTGGGGTTCTCTACATCAGACTGCAAAGGCAGTTGCCAAGCAGTTCATTCAAAGATTTTTAGTCACATGGAAAAGTAATAGTCATTTATTCTGGCTACAACTAATGCAAACATAGATCCCAAAAAATACAGTGTCCTAAATTATAGGGTAAATACTGTAATGCAAGCACATATTCCAATAAATACAGTATCCCAAAATATAGGGTAAATACTGTACTGCAAGCACAGATTCCAATAAATACAGTATCCCAAAATATAGGTTAAAGTAAATACTGTTATGCAAGCACAGATTCCAACAAATACAGTGTCCCAAAATATAGGGTAAACACTGTAATGCAAATATAGATCCCAACAAATATGGTGTCCCAATATATAGGGTAAATACTGTAATGTAAATATGGATCCCAACAAATATGGTGTCCCAATATATAGGGTAAATAAGGTCATGCAAATATAGATCCCAACAAATATGGTGTCCCAATATATAGGGTAAATACTGTAATGCAAATATAGAACCCAACAGATATGGTGTCCCAATATATAGGGTTAATAAGGTCATGCAAATATAGATCCTAACAAATATGGTGTCCCAATATATAGGGTAAATAAGGTCATGCAAGCTTAGATCCTTTCTGCCTCTTAGTCTACTTTCAAAATGCCTATAAGATGACCTGTCTTCAAAGACCACTGGTCAGATGAGTGGACAGCAGGGATGTTATTCACAGTTTTGACTGTACAGTTCATAACTTTTAAGCAAAACAACTTTACACGAGTTTTTCTTAGCATTTGATATAAAATATATGTTTAAAATGCATAACATATGTTGACTGAATCAAAACCAGATTAACTATATTTATTGAAACTAATGGTTTGATAAATGTGTTTTAATGTATTGTCCATGAACTTCAATCAAATCATTCCCATTCATGGCTTCAAACCAGAGCAATAGTCAGTTTAAAAAAAGTGAATAAATGAGGCTGAATTGTAATACTAACTGCTTGCTTGTCCGCCTCGATTTTCTCTTCCAGGTCCTTGGGACACATCCTTCCGTTCTTATCTGTTTTAACCCTCACTACACTATCCATACCAAAACCTAGGAATACAGCACCCTTTGTAATTGAATAGTGTGCCTAGAATAAAAAGTACAAGTATGTAGTTATCCCTCAAATGTCTTCTTTTTCTTCTTCTTCTTCACTACTCAGTAACTATTGCCATTTTTATTGCTAATAACACTAATATCACTGTTGCAACTACTACAGATACTGTTGCTGATGTTGCTATTATTGCTACTACTAGTGTTGCTGATGTTGCTATTATTGCTACAACTAACCGGGTTCTTGCAGACATAACAAAACAAATTCCACGACTTTTCATAAAATTCCAGAGTTATTTTACAAAACTCAAGGACTACAATATCTTGCATTGTCAAGTAAACTAATCTAAAAATTATGTCACTTTCCAAACAAGTTTTTGGAATCAGTGCTCCAAACTTAATGAAATTAGCAGTGATCAAAGTTTTTACTCCACTGTCAGAAATTACATGACATTTCCAAAACTTTGCAAGGGTTTTTAAAAATATGACTATTCAAGGCCCTTAAAACAGTCTCCATAATACTTTATTCGTTTGTTATGAGACATATCTTAAAGAATACATAAATAAAGAAGTAAATAAATAACAATATGTGTGCGAAGTTTAAGCACTGATGCAAACCTGTCAAGTAAATTCATAAAAGATAAAATCTAGACATGAACTGACCAACAGTTTTAGTTGAAGCAAAAATAAGAAATATACATTTGTTATGACTAAGGAATTCATTTTTTCACTATTCAAATGAAATTACACAATGCATGTTGAGTAATGAATGAGTAATTAATCACTGAACTTGCATATTATTTAATTATGTTAACTTATCTACTTATGTTTAACAACAAGTCAAGTAATATCAATATCATATATCAGTCTTTAATTAAAACAATCCACTGATCATGTAGTGTAGGCCTACTATAAATGATACTGAGTACCATATCCAACAATAGGATATCATGCAAATTGGATAGTCTGTGTTGAAAAATGATTTTGTCTCCTGTAAGATGTTCTGTTTATTCAGATGGATGCTGCTTATTCTTTGATTTATAGTTTGAAAAAAAAATTATAATCTACTTTTATTATATATACATTGTTTTGGATGTTTTAACTACAACAAATGAAAGGTACAGTGTCTGTCAGAATGAATGACATTATTCATTCTTCATTCTATCTAATTTAATTACACTGAAATAAAAACTGTGATAAAAAGAATTTCAATTGGGTAATGATATAACATTAAACTTATGAAACTTTAAATATTGTCCAGCTTTTACAAGCCTTGGCAAGCAAATGCTGGATGTTATTCAACTTGTTTCATAAATTCAATATTAAACCATTACCTATTTGAGGTCATACCTCCTCAGAGGCATACAGCATCATCCTTTTTCCTCCAAATAGACCACTCCATTTGACATCTGGATTAGAATGGTATCTGGCTAGATTGATTGCCAAGAAGTTGAGAAAAGAACCCCCTGGAAAAAAATTGTTTGATTTAATTTTAAATTGTTCTTATATCATGATTTTGGTCTTTCTTCATCCTTCTTAACATACATTTTAAAGACTGGAAATAAAATGGAAAAATATTATTACTATTGAATAAAAATATTGAAGCACAGATTTTAAGAATATTAATTTATGCATATTTTTTTAGTTATATTAAGGCAATGTTAAATATAACATTAATTGTTTTCCAGTATAAGTGCTAGATATACTTATATCAGTAACATAATACAAAGGCTCCATTCACTCTATTGGACATCATTTTATATGAATATTTCTTTTGTTAGATTTGTCTCTCTTATTCTATATCAATCTCTTTTTTCAATATACATGTATAATGAAAGCCCATTCATTAAAATCCCCCTACAGGCTGGACATCCAGCATGTCATTAGAGATGACTAATTACTCTCACATGTGTCCAGTGATGGACTTTACTCTGATAGGGTTTTAGACTTTTAAAGAGAGTGTGATTTTTACAGAATGCATATTGTGATATATGTGCATTTAAGGACCCTACAGGGGGGTAGGTGGTATGACTATAAGAGGGATCAACTTCATTGTACATTCTTTGTACTGTTTCAGTTTCTCTGCTGAAAATGTCTGCATATTTATGATTATGAAGCTTTTCATTTGTGGCTTCTGAAGAGTGGATACATTATCAACGATGGCTTTATCCATAAAATTTAAATTCTGGTAAGAGTTCTTATCCTCTTACAATCTTTTAAAGTGAATCCTGTACTCAGCATAGCTCAGGAACCATTCAACATACTGTGATACAAGTATATGTATGCATGTCTCATCCTCCTGGGCTTTTCTATTGTGACTTTTGTCTTCTCAAATCTATTTTCAGCAATGGTATAACATGCTGCTGAGTGGCTTCATTCCATTCCACCTGCACAAGTTGTTATTAATCCTTCTCCAAAACTACTTGGAAGATTGACTTGAAACTGTACATATTTAGTTCTGATCAGGCATTGCAAAAAGGTCTTCTGGCAAAAACACAATATCAATATGAAAAGCCATCTAGGAGAAGCAGTGATAACAAAATGGCCACTATATTGTGGCAGCCATACGAGAAGTCAGATCGGCTTCACTTTGATTCATGACCAATTCAACATCATAAAAAGTCTTTCAGAGAACAAGCCATGCTGCTATGGCAATTCATTCAGAAAAATTGTTGCAATAACAAGATTTCAAGATGGGTACTGTGGCAGGCATACTGAATGTACTAGCTATACAACACAAGAAGGTGTTTATTCAAATCCCCACATTGATATGATTATTCATTCCGGATAAGTAGTGACAACAATATCTTAAAGCTGGTGGCTGTGTTGACCATATTTTGCACCAGATCCATGAAATTTTCTTTTAAAACCAACTAGAGACTGTAAAATGTTTCCTGGTGAAAACCTCAATAGAAATAGTACTTCTTATTCACCAGGAGTAGTATTTAGACAATATGATAAATGTGTGCATTTAGGACCATTTAGACAATATGATGAATGTGTGCATTTAAGACCATTTAGACAATATGATGAATGTGTGCATTTAAGACCATTTAGACCATATAATAAATGTGTGCATTTAGGACCATTTAGACAATATGATGAATGTGTGCATTTAGGACTATTTAGACCATATGATGAATGTGTGCATTTAGGACCATTTAGACAATAAGATGAATGTGTGCATTTAAGACCATTTAGAACATATGATGAATGTGTGCATTTAGGACCATTTAGACAATATGATAAATGTGTGCTTTTAGTACCATTTAGACAATATGATAAATGTGTGCTTTTAGGACCATTTAGACAATATGATAAATGTGTACATTTAGGACCATTTAGACAAAATGATATATGTGTGCATTCAGGACCATTAAGACCATATGATGAATGTGTGCATTTAGGACCACTTAGACCATATGATAAATGTGTGCATTTAGGACCATTTAGACAATGTGATAAATGTGTGCATTTAGGACCATTTAGACAATATGATAAATGTGTGCATTTAGGACCATTTAGACCATATGATAAATGTGTGCATTTAGGACCATTTAGACAATATGATGAATGTGTGCATTTAGGACCATCTAGACCATATGATGAATGTGTGCATTTATGACCATTTTGACCATATGATGAATGTGTGCATTTAGGACCAATTAGACCATATGATGAATGTGTGCATTTAGGACCATTTAGACCATATGATGAATGTGTGCACTTAAAACCATTTAAACCATATGATGAATGTGTGCATTTAGGACCATTTAGATCATATGATGAATGTGTGCATTTAGGACTATTTAGACAATATGATGAATGTGTGCATTTAGGACCATTTAGACAATATGATGAATGTGTGCATTTAGGACCATTTAGGCCATATGATGAATGTGTGCATTTAGGAAAATTTAGACAATATGACAAATGTGTGCATTTAGGACCATTTAGACAATATGATAAATGTGTGCATTTAGGACCATTTAGACAATATGACAAATGTGTGCATTTGAGACCATTTAGACAAAATGATATATGTGTGCATTCAGGACCATTAAGACCATATGATGAATGTGTGCATTTAGGACCACTTACACCATATGATAAATGTGTGCATTTAGGACCATTTAGACCATATGATGAATGTGTGCATTTAGGACCATTTAGACCATATTATGAATGTGTGCATTTAAAACCATTTAGACCATATGAAGAATGTGTGCATTTAGGACCATTTACACCATATGATGAATGTGTGCATTTAGGACCATTTTGACCATATGATGAATGTGTGCATTTATGACCATTTAGACCATATCATAAATGTGTGCATTTAGGACCATTTAGACCATATGATAAATGTGTGCATTTATGACAATTTAGACAATATGATAAATGTGTGCATTTAGGACCATTTAGACAATATGATGAATGTGTGCATTTAGGATTATTTAGATCATATGATGAATGTGTGCATTTAGGACCATTTAGACAATATGATGAATGTGTGCATTTAGGACCATTTAGACCATACGATAAATGTGTGTATTTAGGACCATTTTGACCATATGATGAATGTGTGCATTTAGGACCATATAGACCATATGATGAATGTGTGCATTTAATAATATTTAGACCATATGATGAATGTGTGCATTTAGGACCATTTTGACCATATGATAAATGTGTGCATTTAGGACCATTTAGACCATATGATGAGTGTGTGCATTTAGGACCATTTAGACCATATGATAAATGTGTGCATTTAGGACCATTTAGACCATATGATGAGTGTGTGCATTTAGGACCATTTAGACCATATGATGAATGTGTGCATTTAGGACCATTTAGACCATATGATGAATGTGTGCATTTAGGACCATTTAGACAATATGATGAATGTGTGCATTTAGGACCATTTAGACAATATGATGAATGTGTGCATTTAGGACCATTTAGACCATATGATGAATGTGTGCATTTAGGACTATTTTGACCATATGGTAAATGTGTGCATTTAGGACCATTTAGACCATATCATGAATGTGTGCATTTAGGACCATTTAGACAATATGATAAATGTGTGCATTTAGGACCATATAGACCATATGATAAATGTGTGCATTTAGGACCATTTAGACAATATGATGAATGTGTGCATTTAGGACCATTTAGACAATATGATAAATGTGTGCATTTAGGACCATTTAGTCCATATGATGAATGTATGCATTTAGGACCATTTAGACAATATGATAAATATGTGTATTTAGGTCCATTTAGACAATATGATGAATGTGTGCATTTAGGACCATTTAGAGAATATGATAAATGCGTGCATTTAGGACCATTTAGACCATATGATGAATGTGTGCATTTAGGACTATTTTGACCATATGGTAAATGTGTGCATTTAGGACCATTTAGACCATATCATGAATGTGTGCATTTAGGACCATTTAGACAATATGATAAATGTGTGCATTTAGGACCATATAGACCATATGATAAATGTGTGCATTTAGGACCATTTAGACAATATGATGAATGTGTGCATTTAGGACCATTTAGACAATATGATAAATGTGTGCATTTAGGACCATTTAGTCCATATGATGAATGTATGCATTTAGGACCATTTAGACAATATGATAAATATGTGTATTTAGGTCCATTTAGACAATATGATGAATGTGTGCATTTAGGACCATTTAGAGAATATGATAAATGCGTGCATTTAGGACCATTTAGACCATATGATGAATGTGTGCATTTAGGACCATTTAGACAATATGGTATGCATTCATTGCAAGTAGTTAAGGAGGAGTAGCAATAACAAACTTGTACTAACAGACAGACGGACGGAACACAGACTCTACCATAAGTAATTCCGTTACGAAACCAGCAGAGCTAAAAATGGACACTTACCTGGTCCAAACAATCCGTTACCATCTTTGTATCCAATGATTCCACATAGCATTTGTATCATGTATTTCTCGAGAACAATAAATGCGGGTGCCACCTCAAACGTATGCCTGTAATAATAATAATAATAATAATAATAATAATAATAATAATAATAATAATAATAATAATAATAATAATAATAATAATAATAATAATAATAATAATAAATATACAAGAAAAGTGATAATTATAGTAATGATGTCATATAAAACATTAACGAATTAATGATTTATAACACTACAACCTTAACACATTTCAACCAGCATATCAATGTCAGGATTTGCAGCAATCATGCACATTCTAACCTTTCGCGAAATATAGATACAACATGTCTCTCCTTTTCAATCTTAATATAATTACTTTTTGTCATTATTTAATAGAATGCTTTCACAATTTAATGTTTTATTAAATATAATATTTCACATGTAGAAATTTAGTCCATTATGAAAATGTATGAGAAAAATTTAACTTTTATGTTTGTGCTGGACGGACTTACATGTTTGTATTCAAAGCTTCTGTTACCCATGATCCCGCTAGACTGTATGGATCAAGTCCAGAGTACAGCTGGTTGAAGAATCGTGGGTGGGCTACAGCAACACAGATATGGGAGAAATGTTCATTATTTATTTAGTCCCCGAAAATACTGGATTTAAACTGTTGAAAATTGCGTGACACAAAATGTGTGAATTTAACGCGACGTCGCTAAGTTATTACTGAACCGTAATGATAACCTTATAATTAAAGACGACACAATTCTTCATAAAACGTGTATATATTGTAGGTTACATTGTTCAGCATATATGGTTATTATTTCTATCTTATAAAATTCATATTTTTTTTCTTAAAGTTTTGTCCATAATACTGTTACAAGCCAGGGGTCTTTTGCTTGACCGAGCGGTGTCAAAACCCTGGCGCGAATCCCGCTAGAAGTCATAAGTTTACCCCGAATTTCCAAAGACTTCTATACAATTTCAGTTGTAAGTTGGAAAGCCCGATGTGTCCATTCGATACATACATTTTATTCTAATCAATGTAAGACCACATTATTTACAACTTGCCAAATAACAATCAACCGCACATCCGCATAGTTTCTCTATATTAACTTTCCATTCCGCCAGTAGTTTACACCGTAGAAACTACAACTATACCAGAGAGGACTATTTTAACTTCACCACCTGAGGTCAGGACATCTACCGTTTCAAGGCACATCACGTCAGTAAAACTACGTCATATTTGCCCCCCTCCCCCCAAAAAAGAAAAAAAAAAAAAGAAAAAAAAACTGTATCTACCGAGTCCCTTCTCGTTTATTCCATTGTGTAGTTTACCGGTTTCCTACCATAAATACTGCCACTGCAGTCACAACACCAATGTACATCCCTAGATTTTAAAAAAGGACTACATTATACTGGGACAGTCATACGGATTGAGTCTAACTGACACTTTCTCTCCGTGACGTTTGCTCCTAATAATTGGCTAATTATTTTGTGCTAAGGAATATTTCCCATTGCACCAAATTCCAATTATCAAACATGTAATCACACAAACCTACGAATTGCTTACACTAAATGCGCATCTCCTTAATTTTATTACAATACTATCCATACTTTGCATTGTTAGGTGATTCACATGTAATGGTCATGCAATGGCCATACAATCTAACAAACAAAAAGGTATTTGCACGGCAAATTTGTTTGTAAAAACAAAAATGGATGCAACAGTATAAACTTCATTTCCCTAGAAAGATCGCATATTACAAAGTTACACAAAAATTGCATTTCTTATCTTTGGTCATTCAGTACTACTATTAACAAAAATATAACCAAACTAAGTAGCTATGCAACGAGGGGAGCGAAGTAATTTAGTATTGGTGAAACCAATATGGCTACACCACCATTGTTCTTCATCTTTCTTTTACAGTCCTGCAATATGTTACAAAGACCAAGGTAAATTATTCATTGCTAAATTAAAAATATGGAAAAAATAAATGAATAAATAAAAATCAGTACTAAAAACCTACAAACGCCAAGATAATATATTAAGTACTTATAGGTTACTACATTTTGTATGGGAAAATATGAAAGAGTTTTTCAGACAGATATGATGCACGACCTTGGAAGTGTAATATATCCATCCGACAAAACGAGTTCATATTTTCCCATACAAAAGCAGTAACTTTTTTTTATTATATGCTCATTTTCCTATTCTACCCAAGGCTTAATTAAATAAACAAAACCTACACCACAAGAAACAAAGTAACTGAATGTATGCCGCATTCCAAACTAAATACACAAGCACAGATTCATCATTACATCAATAATGCGCACATAACTTCGTCCAGATAAATTTGAACTTAGTCGCGCCCTAGATATAACTCTAAAAAAATGGTGTTTTTGGTCTACTTAAAATTGAAATCTGGAGTTGTATTGTGAATTGTATTGTATTGCGCGTTACAACAACTTTTTCGTTTGATCTGGAATGAATAGATTTTGGTATTTTTGTAAATTCTACGAAATTTCTACTGGGTTTTCTGTGTCGATTCTACATGAATTACATTGGATTTCAGCAGCGTGTTGACTTCTGCAAATGTGTATCTGTTCTGTCATTGAATGTTTGAAATCATAATGTGGGAAAATATAAAGTCTTTCCATTGCAATTACGAAAAAGATGCTATAGAATATAATGTTTGTTTCGTTTTAAGTGAAGTAAGGAGGATGTACTTGCATTTGGAATATAGTCGAAATTACATTGCAATTTTGAAAGGTGTAATCAAGCTTGAGAACCTATGACATGGCTCATATAAATCAGATTTGCAGAACCAAGAAAGTACATTTTGATGAAATTCAGGATGTAAAACTGTAAGTATATTTTTGCCATTCTTATTACCAGCCAAAGAAGACAATGCATGCTTTGTCACTTGCATGTTATTTGTAACAACTCTGTCTGGCGTCTATACTAGCCTAAATCCGAAACGTTGTATCAAAAAAATACCGCAGAATGTGGCAAAGCAGCTGGTATGTGGCAGTCCATGAAACATCTGCTTAGTTCATTCAGAAACAAATTGAATCAACCAAAACATAAAGCTCTTATCAGTTTAGTGTATATGATTTGTTTACAAAGTAGTTATTGGTGCACTATTGGGCACCGTGAGTGCAATATGAAATGCACGTGAGTCTCACGTGAGTGCAATATCGTAAAATATTGAACGATTCTGACAATGTAAAGTTAATTGGATTTGTTGTTGTAGGATTTAACGCCATTTTTCAGCATAAGACAGGCTATACATGGAGACCAGTATTAATCGTGAAGAAAGAACCATGGAAAACCCCGGGAAGAACCACCGACCCACGAGAAGCTACTGGCAGACTTTCTCACTTACCTAAGTTAGCCGAGTCTGGACTCTTAACTTACATAGACAGAGGTGAGATGGCATGATTCATAACGGTCAGTGCTTTAGACCGCTCAGCCACTCGAGGCCCCTAAAGTTAATGGAGGAGAAAAAATGAGCATATAATAATAAAGCCTTATAAACACCCAGATAATCCATTCAGTTCTAGAAATATATAAACGCCAAATTAACCCATACTAAAAACCAACATATTTCTGCAAGCTTCATACTATCGTGGCGTTCGCGAGAAGATAACATTCGCTAAAATAAAAAACAACAAATAGCCACAAACTAAATACTTTGAAGAAATTAGTATAAATGAGTACTGACGTAATGGAGATTTAATTTTTGTTACTGCTGTTCACTTCAGGAAATTGTAAACTGTAGTCGCAGCGGAAATAAAGCCCACATATATTACTACGTATTTATTGGGGACAAATGTGACAAATCTATATATCAGACTTAACATTTTCTTCTTTGGATTATTAGTATAAATGTAATTTCATGAAACAAAGACTTACATGTTTTCACACTATATCGAATGACGTCACGAACAGCATCTAACAGTTTTTCGTCGGACTCTGGACTATCTCCAATACTGAGATTTAACTTTTCCTACAAATACGTTCAGAATGCATTCATAAGACATGGATCACACACACACACACACACACACACACACACACACACACACACATATATATATATATATATATATATATATATATATATATATATATATATATATATATATATATATATATATATATATATATATATATATATATATATATATATCAACCACAACTTCTCAATCAATATTTGTTTCATAAATAGCCGAAGTGGTCCGAATGGCAGATATCGGCATTGATTCGAAGTATAATCTGTAGTACTGACCTCGAAACTCGAATGAGGGAAGACCACTTCGCCACAACGGCAAGGTCAGAAGATTCTTTTCGGAGCGTTCCGGTGAACAATTTATAAAAACCCTGTGTTTTGTTACGACTATGGTTTCTAACTAAGTGATAAAAAAGAGCGAAAACCACATGTAAAATTCAACAAATAATTTAATTCCCTAGAATGCAAAGTAAAATTTTAAAAGAACTTACGGTATTGTGAATTAAATTCCAAATAGTTCCAATAATTCCATCCCATGTCCAAAAGTACACAGTGTTCTGACTGAATTCCAAGATTAAATGTGTTGATGCACCATTAGTCTGGAATGTGCTAATATGCTTAGAGTCCTGATGTATCAAAGTGATAAAATTCAGAATGTCTTTAGATGAATACACAATAACCCCAAAATAGTGATTTTATTCAAAAGTGTTAATGAGCACTTTGTAATACCAATGTATTATTTAAATAAATAAACTTTCTCCAATTATAATTAAACATAACTAAAAGATGAGTCCACTACATATGTTAAGATAAAAATGAATAATTATGACGTAAATAACATTAATATATAAAGACAATAAAATGACCAGGAGGTCGTCATTTTCCTATCAACTTCCTAAATTAGGTCAGGCCTGTTTACTTAAATTATAACAAAATAACCTGACCGAAATCATGTTGACCACAAAAATTCCAAGTGGAAAAAAAAATGTTTTCAACTCAGATCTAAGAAAACCTACTTACAAAAAATAACAACTGTCAGGTAGCAGGTAGGCCCAAACTCCTACTTTCAGTTATCGATAAAAGTCAATCACACAATACAAATTAAATATAAAGAATAGTTTGATGGTTATTTTAAATATAAATAAACAAATAAATTAACTATCTACGAAATATTATACAAGAAAGAACTTCTATAAAGAAACAACCGACACATGAAATTTAAATATTTCAATCAAATAACAACACCAAATTGTACTTTTCTACAAGATGTGACCTGCTTGATTATTCACCGGCATGTTGACGAGCAAATATTCGTAATCATGAAGGTAATCTACGAAATACAATTTAAAAATAAATTAAGCAGAAAAGCCAACGACCATGTTTCCAGCCAAGTAATAACGTACCGTACATACACAATAATAATATATACTTGCATAACATAATAAATACATACACACATTCATACAACAGAAGGAAAGAAAAGAAAGGAAATAAAGAAACAAAAAAGTATACGGATAGACTCTGAAATTCTCACATGTAATTCATGTGGGTGAGCAAATTCAACGACTTTTGTTTCTCTGCTAGACCCCCTGACTAGGGCTTCATCGATAATCAAGGAATGGATGTTGTCCAGAAAGTGGCGAATCCGTGGATCTTCGTAATATGGAGCTAAATAATAATAATAATAATAATAATAATAATAATAATAATAATAATAATAATAATAATAATAATAATAATAATAATAATAATATAATAACCATGATGATGATCATCATCATCCGTATTTTTCCAACACTCAGGACGAAAAAATTTTTTGATCTAAACGGAAGAGTTGTGCATTGAAATTCAGGTATTTTATTCAGCTTCTTAACCAAAAATTTCATGTGCTAACTACTTTTCAAGTGGCTAAGTGGTTAGAACGTCCTTCCTGGGTGCGGGAGGTAGTGGGTTCGATCCCTGTTTGAGTCATACCAAAGACTTATAAAATGGCACTAACAGCTACCTCGCTTTGCGCTCAGTTGAAGAGGCTGGTGTCAAGATTGGTCGGCCTGGTGTCAAGAGAATGTTATTGGGCGGGACATCATGCTACATGTCTGCGGCATGATTCCCCATTGGTTGACACATTACAAACTGCCACACTGCAGACGTTGTAACGATATGACTGAAAAATTTAAAGCTAAGTTAGAAAACCAAATCACACACATCCAAATCACACTTTTCATTTTGAAACATTTAGAAACATTGCAACGTAATTTTTAGGCGTCGTAGGGATAGGAGTAACGGATTCGATTTCCATATGGCTGTAGTGTTGATGTCTTTAGGTAGGACTCAACTCATATAGTCCATCCTCGTCTCTTATCCACATCAAAGTGCAAGTGTTTATCTTCAGCCGCCCAAAAATTGAATACAAGACCACATTAAATTACTTCATAAAGATTAACTTAGAGGGCAGTGGCTAAAATAATACTGTAACTTTCGGCTAAGCTCCACCCACCCCAACCTTTGTATGTTATTCAATACTGCATAGGTGATTTTACCTGGACAAGGTCAGCGGCACTACTACATTCTAAATGAACAAAACAGTCAACAATAAAGCAATTGATGTATAAGATTATCACAAAATATTTCATGAATCAAAAGCAAATAAGCTAAACTGACCTATATTCAGAGCAAGTGTATCTACGACCTACTCAACAGGATGTCACGTAGCATAAACTCAATTACGTTGACACTTATCTCAAGTGCATTATGTCCAAGTCGTCAAATGATGATTTCAACGTATGCGCTGCATTACTGCACACAAACAGTCGTGTATTACACAAATTAACAAATGATTGCGACTTGTTCAACATCACTGTACACAGAAACTGATGCTATCCACAAAATTAAATCCCAAGACTACTGAATTTGCATTATATAGCACAGTACACATAAATACACATCACAGTACACAGAAACATACATCACAGTACACAGAAACATACATCAAAGTACACAGAAATATACATCACAGTACACAGAAATATACATTACAGTGCAATAACATATTGTACAAGTTAGAATCTTATGATGATTTTGACTTGCATACTACAACACACATATTTAAACAGTATCATATGCATATACATGAAGTAGCAAGTAAAACAAACTCACAGTTGTAACATACGAGTTTAAACAGAATCGTCACTGTGTACACATTTTTAGAGAATCGTCACTGTGGACACATTTTAAGAGAATCATCACTGTGTACACAGTCTGAGGGGCCGACCAGAACCGTTTTAAGAAGTCTGGGGGCCCTAGGCACACACTCTAACCTTTATAGTAGTCAGAATTGCGCATCAAGCTCTCAATCTCAGATACAGAGTATTGCATTACATTTCCTTGTGCATGTTTGTCATTTTGTTAAATTTATTAATATAGTACTAATCTTCTGACACAACAGACACCGAAATTTTGTTTTTGGCCCGCCGCGAGGTGTCCTGCTGCGCAAGATTCCTAGGCAAGTGCCTTGCATGAATGTGCCTTCAAACGGCTTCGAGGCCGACAATTAAGATTTTATGAATATTTCAATGACACTGTACAATATTTTAACAGAAAAGAATAAGAAAATATGGTCCTGTAAGATGTCATTTAGATTCAACAATCAAGATTTATAAAATGAACCAATCCATGAGATGAACAAGGTGACTATAGAAATGCCAAACATAATTATTTATTGCTGAATTTAAAAGAGGCCAAATGGATAATAAAATCAAACGTTATTCGAGAATGTTCATACCAAAAGTGGACAAATGAAAATAAATAAGTGAAAACACCTCTTTAAAATTTTTGACACATAGCATAAAATCAATCACAAAGCCCGTAATCTTACTCAACATGATGCTTTAAACACAGCAAAATGTAAAAGAGAGAAAAATATAATTCCTTTCTAGAAGATCCAAGAATTTGCAAGATTTTCTAATTAGGACAGACAGCAAATAAAAAAGACAATTTTCGTCATCTAAATGTAACAGACACGGTGCTCTGAATGTGCAAACGTAAGAGAAAGTACTTCTTACAGTAGCGCTAATACAAAAGAGTTATTTTCTCCACGTTATAACACTAATATCAACTGATGTGATTTATTTGATAAACAAAACGTAGCATGCAATATGCTGGACAAATACTTCAACAAGTTTCTAAGAGAATAAATAATCATCGCTTTCATATAAAAAAGAGATCCTCAGTTTTCCCTTAATATTTCAACACACTTTAATACCAATAACCATTCTCTACTTGATGTTTCTTTCATGCCAATAGATATCGTGCATGGTGACCAATAACACCGAATGTAACAAAATCACCAACCCCTGTGCAAGTGTTTATAGTTACCAATAACACCGAAGGTAACCAAGTCACCAACCTCTCTACAAGTATTTATAGTTACCAATAATACCGAATGTAACAAAGTCACCAACCCCTGTGCAAGTGTTTATAGTGGCCAATAACATCGAATGTAACCAAGTCACCAACCCTTGTGCAAGTGTTTACAGTTACCAAAAACACCTAAGGTAACCAAGTCACCAACCCCTGTACAAGTATTTATAGTTACCAATGATACCGAATGTAACAAAGTCACCAACCCCTGTGCAAGTGTTTATAGTGGCCAATAACACCGAATGTAACCAAGTCGCCAAGAAAAAAAAAACATTGCTTACCGACAAAATCTATAATTATTTTTTTAAATTGCTTATCTCACTGACATAAATACAAACATATTCAAGTTTCAAAAAACATGTTGTGTCAGCTTCATTTGATGCTTGTTCACTGGCGATTCAATTCGAACAAGTTAGTTGTAGTGATTTTAACATTTACGTTGCATTTTTAATAGTCAACATCAATTAATTCCTCATCGTCATAAACTTGCAGCCTTTCCCTCTTTCCTTTTATTGACGTACATCGCAGGGTTGTGAAAAAAAGGTGGTTGTTTAATCGGTCCTTATTTCTTTCTTGTTGTTGACTGCTAATATAAAGAAGTACTTTGGCAACCGATGTAGATTTTGCAACGATATCAATAGTTCACAACTTCAAACGGAATATCGAGTACCGTTTCTTTGTCAATTAAAATTTTCATTATTAATCTCAAAAAGGACGAATAAATTATGTGTTTCTAAGCATATGTATTTATTGTACCTGAAACGACTCAATAGAGATTTGCCAGTATCTCAGCAAAACATTTTAAAGGCAGTTTAAACGTCCAATAATTAGAGTTTTCTGTTCAAATTGAATCCTTTGCAGTCTAACGTCATTATGATTGGTTTCGCCTTTTTTTCCTGTAAATTTCGCTTGTATCACAGTCTTTTTTAAAATTTCTTTCTCTTCTAAAAAAGGGCCTTGTTAAACCCTCGATGTCACGAATCTATGTGTTCTTTGTTTCTTTGTTTGCTTGTCTTTTTATTGCATTTTCCTCTTTGCATGTATTAGATGCATCAATAATTAAAGTAAATACTTCACGGTTGATTTCGTTATCACCGAGAGTTCGGGATCAAACAATTCGACAACACTGTTCAATGAAATGTTGGCAGATATAAAATTTTCATCATGTTTTTTTTTCTTCAAACTTTATAGTAAATAATTTTTCTACAACGGCACTTTCAACAATATGTTTTAATTTTGCATCAACATCAGCAAAAGCCAAAAAAAAAAAAAAAAAAAAAAAAAGCAAAACAATGCCTCTAACTATGAGAGTGAAAGTTAACCCAGAAACTCGTATACTACGGAAACTAATTCATTACATGCCTCCTCTCAATATAAAACTTGTATTTTTTAAACGTTTAATATGTTATCGGAATATATTTAACTAAATCATTCTTAATCTCGTTAATATTTTGCAGTCGAAAGCTGATTTAACTGTCAGATGGTGGTAGCGTTGGGACAATCCTTCTCGCCAACGACATCGGCAGGGTAGGATATGACGGTATTGCACCTCGCTGAAAACAGAGTATCGATCTTCCGCGTGGCTCTGGCGTCTGATCCATAGGTACCACTCTGACGGTGAATCACATGATGTCAGTTCACTTATTTATCCAATGCTAAAAGCTGTGTTACCGATATACAAGAAATTAAAATATATAAAAGAGATTCTTTTTTTTAGCAGTAACTATTTCTTTTAAGTTTGTCGAAGCTTTATGTTGTACTGATGTATTTATAATTAATGGGTTTATTTGGCCTGGTTTTAACGACCAAAATGTTGTTCCCTTTTGACTCATTACTACTCATTTATTGTGACCAAAATGGGCACATTACATGTTGTAACAAAGGTGTACTATTCTACAGGATGACGTTGTGGTATTTACTTGCAGTAAAGAGCTGCTTCTGCAAAAGATTATAAAATAACATTTGACTGGTAAAAGCCAATAAATTGTGAACTTCATAAATTAAACCGGAATACAACTTTAAATCATGCTTGATGGTAGACCATTTGTAAACATCTTTTAAAAAAGAAACAAGTTTTAAGTGACTGTAAAAACAGAGCTTAATGCTGCATGACACAATTTTACGGATGATGTTATTTTTTTGCTTCAGTCGACATTAGTCTCAACACAAATCTTCGCAATATGTCATGTTGTGGGGAAAATTTGCTGATGCTTCATGCTTCACGTATACAGATATGTTCTTATAGTTAATTCGTAGTTAACAGCCCATGGAAAAATGTCAATACGTAGTATGTAAGATTAAGACTTTATACAGATTCTGGACACAAAGAAACTACCTGTATGTTGTTGTTGGGCTTAACGCCATTTTGTAGCACAAGATAGGCTATACATGGCGGCCAGTATTAATGGTGGAGGAAGAAATTGGGAAATCCGTGGAAAGAACCACCGACCCACGAAAAGCTACTGGCAAGCTTTCTCACATATCCACATTCGCCGAATCTTAGACTCGAACTAATGCAGACAGAGGTGAGATGGCACTGATCCATAACGGAGAGCGCTTTAGACCACTTGGCCACTCGGGGCCTATATGTTGTTTAACCATTACGCAACGACCCGTTCGACGTTAAATTCTACGATCAGGTGGAGACGCCTGTTTTGCACTCAGTCAGTGATGTCACAACAGGCTTGGAGCAAGTTCTGCATTTTTTGGACCGTTAATCCGAGACTAACAGTTAAATGATAACTACCCAGGGCTGTTTTCAAAAGGATCTGACCGTTTCCAGTCGAAACCGAGATTCAAATCTAGGGCAGAGTCTCAACAAGCAATTTATTCAGCCTAAAACCATTTTTCTGTTAGTACATGTTTGAACGTTCAAAGAGGTGGATCATAGAGAAGTTGGGAGACAATGGACTGTACTCCGAGTGCCGAAGTTGTGTGCTCGTTAAAAGGCGAGAAGGAATTCTAGTGAAATTCTAAGCTTAGACTGCGAACAAAGGCTTCTTGATGAACCTTTCCGGGTGGGTGTAGAGGCGATACATGAGGATCAGAGTGAGAGAAGACACGTGGAGAGCAGGTGGAGGTCTATTGTGAAGTAAGCAGTTCGGTGTATTCGCAGTGCCTGAAAGAAGAGGTGAAAGAGAGTACCGGAAGTGTCAGAATGACGGATCCGGAAGTGCCATGAGAGCGCATAGTCAAGGATACCAGAAGTACCAAAAGAGAAACAATGGACAGAAAGATGAATAACAGAATCAACATCGAAAGGAAACTCTCACTTAAGACTTTAATTTTATACGATAGTGTAACTGGCAACTATGAATAGGTCAGTGATTACATTTGTTCGAACAAATGCGATTAAGAAATTTGTCAACGGAATAGCTTAATACCTTTGATATATTTTATTAAACTATTATACCTTACATCTTGAATTTGCTTTCTATACCATGTCCGTCGGCACCGCTGGTTGGGGAATGGGAGCTATTTAAATTTCTATTGACCACCTTCTCCTGTGTTATATATTGTACCGTAGGAGGCACGTAACGTAATATATTTACCGAAATTCGTAAATGCAAATCTTACCATAATGAGTACATAAAACAGTTATATAGAGAAAACGAAAAAGAAAGATTACATCAATAAGTACTTACAATAGTCGTATAAAAAAAGCAAAACCCCAGAAAGAACAGCAAACAGCCATAGAGATAAAAAGTACACGAATACTTTAATTTAAAATTAATTAGTATCAGTATAAATTAAAATTCTGATGACACTGGACATACTTGATCTTTCATCAAATGAGTTCAATCGCATATGATTAAAATTGATAAAGTCTGAAGTTGTGAGTGAAAATGGTTTAGACACTGATTATTTTATTCCGTATTCATCGCTGCACATAATAAATGCCATCAAAGAAGGATCTAGAAAGGCACAATAAAATACTGTCCATGGCACGAGTTTGGCTGATTCTAATCTCCCTGTACGATTTTTTTTATATTAAAAGACAGCTAGTGTAACACGTATGGTCAAAGACATAACTGCATCAACAACAAAGCAACAATTGACATTTGATTTGTTATGCATTTATGAAGGCGTTGTTTCCGTTTATTTTTATTAGATATTGATTATTGATCATTGATTATTCAACTGAAAATGCTTAGGACGAGGATGTAGTTGGATGAACAAGGTCAAATACAGCTGAAAATCTTGCTATAGTTTTTCAGAGCAAATTCTACGACGTTTTGAAAATTCTGCTCCAGGCGACGTTACTGGTGTTTATGCCAAGTTATTTATATGTTAAAGGCGGATTTTTAATCGTTATGGAGTGGCCATATAGTTTCAAGATCTTAAAATCTTCCTTTATCTGATTAAATTCTGAATTTTTATAATTTTCATAATGCACTAGTCTAGCCGTCAGGTTGAGACTGCTTATTTCGATGTTATGATCATTACATGTAATCTATACATCTGTATCCTTTCTAAAGCATTGAAGTACATCTTTTCAAGTTTGAAATCATAAAATGTACAATTCTGTCCCATATTTTTCAACACACCTAGCTTTGAGAGCTTTTATCCCATTGTTAACCATTATCTCTTGACACATAGTTGCTTTCATCAGATAATTTTATCAACCCTCTCAAAACTAATGAATTCAGTATAAAATAGATTTGTAACATTTACGTCTTGTAAAAGATAAAGTATTATTGTGTCCGCTAGAATTATTTTTATTTTTTTATTTGTTGTTGTTGAATTCCTTCAGTGGTGGCTGGTGTAAAGAGAAATGATCCTTGTCAGATATACCCGGCTAATATTTTGTTTAAGTTGTGCCTCAAAACAAGTGGTTGATGTACAAAAATTAATTATCGCTTGATTTGACAAGGTGTTTTTATTTTAGTGTTGTTTTTTTTCCAACAAGAGTAGTTGATATAAAAAATACTACTCGCTAGAATTGTAAAATATTTTTTTTTTATTTTAGATTTTAGTGCCGTCATTTACCTTCACCAGTGACTGGTGTAAAAACTTTTCAACTCCCTAGAACTAACAACATAAGTAATTATTTCAGTGTTGTCGTCTCCCTGCAAAAGTGCTTGATGTAAACCGTTTACTGCATGCTAGAACTGTCAACATGTGGGTTTTTTAGTGTTGTTGTTTCCTCGCACAAGCGCTGTAAATAATTACTACTTTCTACTCTTATCAATAGGTCATCAGTTTAGAGTTGTTGTGTCCCAACACGAATGGCTGGTATAAAACAGCTAGGATAACAAAATAGGTTATTCCAACTATAACTGTAATGCTCATCAATACCTAACTTGGGATATATTTTAACTTTTATAACGAGTACGATTACATTTTCGCTAGCCAAGTTTCCGATAACCCTATCTATAGGGTTTATGAATCCCTTCAGTGGTGGCTGGTGTAAAGAGAAATGATACTTGTCAGATATACCCGGCTAATAATTTGTTTAAGGTGTGACTCAACACAAGTGGTTGATGTACAAAAATTAATCATCGCAACTTTGACTAGCGAAAATGGTACGGTCAGAGAAAGTAAACAACTGATGTCACGACACTATAAAATCCGACACTAGTCTCGTTCGCTATAAACATAAACTTGAATGTTGTCGACTTATATTTTTTAATTTTTTTTTATTTATTAGCTCTTGGTTTTGTGTACACATTGAAGATTTTAAGAACCTCTCCAAATCGGAGCATTTGTGGGTTTTGAAATTTCACGGCCAGTAATAGAACGTCTCTTCTAATTATGCTCCGGAATTTTGTCTGTATCATAAACGGTCTAGATACAGTCGCACATATCAATACATGTATAATGTCACAAACACGCAGGAAAACGAAGATGGAGTGGACTGAGGTGACAATGTAGACAGTATACATCAATTATATAGATCCACAAATATCAGTCTATTTAACAAAACAAATATTTTGCAAATGATTACAGAATGTATCATGTAGAAAACCTATGAGAATAGGCCTTATATGGTACAATGAAATTTTGTCTGACGCTAAAAGATCTAAGTTAGTTTGTCTTCTTTTGAGATACATTTTTAAACAATATTTTGCAGAGGCTTGTGTTAATACCCTGTAGTTAAACTACATGTGTGTTAAGAATTGAATTTTTCTAATATATTTCTATTTTAATTTTATTTTATTTTTATATCATTAATTATTATTATTATTATTATTATTATTATTATTATTATTATTATTATTATTATTATTATTATTATTATTATTATTATTATTATTATTATTATTATTATTATTATTATTATTATTATTATTATAATGATTATGTTTCCATGGGTCTGAATTTTGTTAGAAACATCGTGTTTACTTAAAACGTAAATGTGACTCGTGTAAGCACGATTTTCTCATGAAGGTTTTGTTGTTGCAATTAAACAGTTTGAAAAAGCTATGTAAATGATTGGCTGTGACAACATTATTATTTCTTTAACGTTTTTGTAATATCCAGCTATGATTTCAAAATCACACGTATCCTTCGTGCGTGTGTACATAAAATGACGTATTAATTTGCTTTAAATACTCAGGTACCTGTAAGAAATATTTAGTCTTAGTCAGTCGTGGAAATAAGTTGAGTCACTGCATAACATCTTGTTGGGTTTCGAATACATTAAAAGGTATTTCTGTCTGGAAAGAGTTGTTCGTTCGTAGCTGTACTTCATCTACTATCTAAATTATAATTATTTTCCCTGGAGAACAACACCATTGGCTTTGGACAAAGACATATGTTAAAAAAATTTCTAAAATTTCTAAACAACACCACTGGCTTTGGACAAAGACATTTGTTGAAATTATTTCTAAAATGGAACATAACAATACAAATTGTGCTTCGCAGTGAACATTCTGGACATTTTGTGTTAACCTTCGTCTGACGTAATCATTCCCATCTTGGAACGGAACTGAGATTCAGACTGTATTAATTTAGAACTGTTTATTAACAGAAGTTATGTGTTTTCACAACTTTAGTACAAATTTTGGGATCTTTGTAAATCGTAAATCTTGTTTCATATGTCTACCCTTTTCTCCGTGTTTTCTTGGGAAATAAATTAGTTTTGTTAAAATTTACAAAGCTTGTTGTATTCACTCTTTCTTTTTGTCACTTTGAACGAGCCAATAATTAACACTTGTATTTACCGTCTAATAACATAAACAAGTCGAAATGTGACGTCACGTCAGTTTCTTGTGATGTTGGCATCCTTACTAGTAGAGAAGAAATGAATAAAGAATGAATGAAAGAAGAGTCTTCATCAACTGTACCAAACCTACATAAATGTACCTATATAACATACACAAATGTACCAATATAACCTACACAAATGTACCTATTTAACATACACAAATGTACATATATAACTTACACAAATGTACATATATAACCTACACAAATGTACCTATAAAACCAAACAAATGTACATATATAACCTACACAAATGTACCTATATAACCTACATTAATGTACATATATAACCTACACAAATGTACATATATAACCTACACAAATGTACATATATAGCCTATACAAATGTACCTATATAACCTACACAAATGTACATAAATAACCTACACAAATGTACATATATAACCTACACAAATGTACATATATAACCTACACAAATGTACCTATATAACCTACACAAATGTACATATATAACCTACACAAATGTACCTACATAAATGTACCTACATAAAACATCTAGACGGAAGTTGGTTTATTTATGTGCTGGAAGCATGGAGCTGATTTTAAGCAGTGTTGAATAAACCATGCACAATAGGTCACAGCAACCCAGTTCAGATTTGCGACTAACCTTCATCCATCAATGCAACAAAGGCGCAAGTTTTTTCTCTATAGGTATCTTAACAAATAAGTTTCAGTACAAACAAGATAGGAGAAACAGACACGCAGGTAAACAGATAATGGGTATATTAAATTCTGATACAGCATTAACATATGCTATTTTATCTAACTTGGTTAATGTTTGCACCTGAACTGTTATCCATATACAATATTATTGTAACTGATTCAAATTTGCATAATTTTCAAATTAAACATGACAAAACATCCACAGTTTCCGTTATCGTCTGTCCTCTTCTCAAAACCAGAATATAAATTACGCACTATTTTTGGGCTTACCTGCAGTATCCATGGTTGTGTCTGTCGACATGTCTTGATATCTGTCTTTGAAAACCCAACGTCACGAACCTTTAGAATGACCTTGCGTCAAGATATGCAGGGTTTTATAACCGTACACCTGCAATAAAAGTCATTCTGTTCGTGAAGCATGTTTACCTTTACGTTGAGTGTACAGCATATTTCAAAGAAAAAGAAAATAACTATAAGAACTATAGAAAGTATTCTTACCATTTACAACTATGTTCAGTTTCAATTTTGTGCCTCATTTCTACTTGTTCAATTTAGAGACAAAAGAAGTGCGTGCATGTTCAGCATAATTGTCACTGTGACCTACATTTTTATGAGGCATCAGAGGTTACGATAGATTAATATATTAGGCATACACACAGGCATACAAGGCCGTCGTAAGGGCGGAAGAATCAGACGCCAAGCCCAGGGAGGAGTTGAAATGAGGCGCTATTTCGCAGTTTGCGGTACTTTATCTGAGAGGGGGGGGGTTTAGACCAACAAGTAGGTCTCTGCTTTTTTATGCTGCTGTCAGATATAAAAAAAGGCAGAGACCTACTTGTTTGTCTAAGGGATGGGGTGGGTACTGAAAGCATCGATAGTCTCGGGCGATATTAAGTCCAGCGCAAAGTTGGGACTGTTGTACACACACAAGCGCGCGTACACACGCGAGCGCGCGCACACACACACACATTGATGCTGTTTTAGTCTGTTTCAAATCGAACTCAATACCTGTAATTTCGCAATTTTGTAGTCATCTATGCTCTGGAAACGAATACATATTCTGCCCACATCAGTGTAAACGTCTAATGTCGACACTGAAGGCGGAACTGTGCGATATTTCAACGAACGCACTTAAACAAGAATGCCAACATTTCCAGACCGAAAAATACACTTTATACTTAGCACCCATCCGCCACAAACGATGTACGACTTACCTGTCTGGACGTATGAACTAGCACATTTTCATTTCTATTTCCGTGGAGATCCCTTAATGTATATAACAACCATCGAATCGCGTACGTTAGATGTCAATGTATGCAGATTATATTTAACACAAAATGAAACGTATATTTCTGATTCGATGTCTGTCTAGATTGGTGTAGTGATCACTCGCTAAAGCCTATAAAGTGGAATTAAAAGGCCTCCCCTCGATCAATAT
Organism: Potamilus streckersoni; assembly: GCA_016746295.1. NCBI lineage: Eukaryota > Metazoa > Mollusca > Bivalvia > Unionida > Unionidae > Potamilus > Potamilus streckersoni. The sequence goes on from JAEAOA010001337.1 coordinate 905,381, forward strand.
ACAATTCGTCTTTTATTGAGGACCTCTCCGGCTGCTGTAGTATGTTTAGATTCACTGAGCACTGGATTTAGTGTAGTTTCTTGTTGTTGGTATGAAACAGTTGATGCACATTCTCAAGTGCAATACACTCCCACCAAAAGTATGTCAGCTTGATTTATATTTCACATTTAAATGACCTTGGCTTACGTTTTATGTTTAATTTAAGTCAATATTTCATGCACTGTAGTTGCTGGGGTAATGTATCATGTACTGAATTCCCATATGGGTGGGGTGGAACAGGAGTCATGCTGACGCGTAGAATCTGACGGGCAACCAGCACTCTACCCCATAGTCACTAAATAAGCAACTCTGTTATCTGGCGAGTTACAATAAAATTTTGGACATTATTCCTACTCCGACAAACTCGAGGTCACGTCTGAGTGTCAAGAACAAAATTAATTCTAAACACATGGCCCTAATACTTTTTGATTTTCATGACTTAAGATATTTTGTTTTACAAGTGTATTAATATGTTTTTGCAAAGTGTAAAACTGCCAATGCTTATTGAAACACTTCTGTTGTCATTTCTTCTTTTTCGGAAGTGCCTGGTTTTGCACGTTGCAAAGCTCTTTAAGTTCGGAGGTAAGTAAATCTTGTAGTTCGCAATCCATAATGCATAAATAGAAGTGATCGGGTTTTTTTTTTTTTCTTCAAAAATACCGGAAGTTGTAAAGTTTGGGCTCCACATATTTGAAACAGTTTGCCATTTGTAGGTGTTAAGGGACGAAAGAAGCTAAGCCGACAGTTTAACCCAAAGTCTATGACTCTCGGTCAAAACAACTCAATCAATATTAATTTAAGTTCTGTTGTCTAAGGATAACTTTCAAAATATCGCAGGAGTAATTTATATAAGCAATGACAGGAAGTGACAAATTTAATACGATTATCGTATCCACATCACAAACGATCTACGACTTACCTGTCTGGACGAATGAACTAGCACTATTTCATTTCTATTATCCACGATTAATGCTAATTACCTTTGATGAAATAATATCTGTGTTATGTATATCTATATTTTTGTAACTCATAGTAGATGATTTTATCTAATTTTTGTAATTTTTATACATCACTGTAAAATGTACAGAAAATCTTTACATAGTTTGAATACGTGACCTGAATCTTTTAAGAGCATACTATTGCATAAGATCTATAAATAGATATTTACATGTGTTGATAATTATTAATAATAATCCTAATAGCAAGACATAAACGGCACTTATGGCTTAATTTCTCAGTGGTTGGAGGGGTCTCAATGTTTCTAGAGTAATGCTGTAACGTCCAACTGTTTGGGCTAGGTCACGTGAATATGACAATTCGAAGCAAACTGGTGTCACACGGGGTCTTTTACGAAATACAGTTGCAGAAGACAGCGTATATAGATGATGGGGGGTCCAGTAGTCAAATAGTGCAAGACATCAACCACGACAGTTGCTATGAGCACAGGAGTCTACAGTTTTATCAATAATGCACGACACAATTTCTGACAACATGAAATTAACTTAACGGTATTATAATGCAGTCTTATCAATTAAGCACGACGAAATTTCTGACAACATGAAATCAACTTAACGGTATTATAATACCGTTAAGTTGATTTCATGTTGTCAGAAAATTTGTCGTGCGTTATTGATAAAACTGCAGACTCCTGTGCTATGAGGGAGTAGCTGGATTTCTACCCCACCCTCAAATCGTAACTATTATGGTTGACGTCTTACATTGTATGACTGTGAATCTACTTGTTATGTTTGTATTTGAACCTCCCTCCTCCCAATCCCTATATCCTTTTACCTTTAATTTTAAATTCATTTGGAACGAGGCGCAGAAAAAGTGCTCAACAACATATTCCCAAGGTTGTTCTTGGCAGATTTTGAGTTTCCCAGCTTTTTTTTCTTCAAATCTACTCAATGAAATACGTTAGTTACTTTGAACGTGACTCTATTTATGGAAGTATAAAGTAGTTCTCCATACGATGTATAAAGAATTAAGGCAGTTGGGTCTGATCACATGGCTATTCTCTGACCAATAAAAATCCTACATACATGTATCAACTGATGCATCTGCAATTATTCCACAGTATTGCACCAAAAGTAAAATACACAATATAGATACACATAACAAGTAGCTACTCAATCACTCATTCTTCGAACTTTCGTAGTGACTGAAATTAATTTGTTGGGGAAAAAAGTGCGACATATAAGTTGCATTGAGTCATGTGACATATTTTTTAAACATCACTTTTTTTCTTCTTATGTACATACTTAGCAAATTAACGTACATGTATTAGAGCTGGGAACCACGAAAAATGTACAACGTATACCGCGGTATATCTGAACGTACCGCGATACATATCACGGTATACTACAATTATAACAAACAATTAAATGTTCTGGGGCAGAAGTAGTCTAAAATAAATCAAACCCCGAATCTGTGCTGATACTGGTGGAATGCTTTGAATACCTTCAGTCGGCATCATTACATGCGTGGAACTAAGTCCCTGGCCTACTTGACGGATGACACTTTCTTGGTTTGTTTCCTCTGTCAATAGCTGGAAAAGGTATCGTGCTCTGATTTATATCAAAATGACGCCATTTTATATCGACGATACTATCTGGAAAAATTTGAATTATCCTGCGATAGAAGAAAATAGTTCAAAAGAAAATCAACCCACCCACCCCCACAATTAAATGGCCAGTAACATAAAGTAGATGACTTTGCTGTGTGCATGCACTTAACTGGTGCATAAGTTATTATCCAAAAGCTACAACTAGAGTGGGATTATCTAGCTTACACTAAAGCTGATACTGTGAACGTCGTTGTGCTGACATTGGCGAGAATATTCAACTAGGAAGCGTTGATGCTGAATATATGATTTTCTAGCAACACTATTGATATAACAGGTAGAGAAAACTTTAGTAGGAAGCCAAAACCAGGGCAAGATATTAGTGGCAGAAGGCTATTAAATACATTACACACTTACTCAACAAAGGAAAAATAATATTTAGTGGACCTGAGAAATTAGGTAAAGATCAGACTGAAAACACGTGAGCTCCTCAAATTCGAGGTATGATTTGCAGTCTTGCAAAAAGGATCACATAGACTAAACAGATTTATATACGCTAGTAAATAACTCGAACATGACGTGTGATGTTTATATTATTTGTTTTTTACGCGTTGGTATACGTAAAACTAATCAAACATGTGGTTGAGGGATCATAAATATATTTATATCTGTAATATATAAATAAATTAATGTGCGATAAATACAACAGTTTGGTAAAAAAGGGATAATTTGTTGTTGTTGTTGTTGTTGGGCTTAACGCCATTTTTCAGCACATGATAGGCTATTCATGGCGGCCAGTATTAATGGTGGAGGAAGAAACCGGGAAATCACCGGAAAGAACCACCGACCCACGAGAAGCTACTGGCAAGCTTTCTCATATATCCACATTCGCCGAATCCTAGACTCGAACACACGCAGAGGTGAGATGGCAGTGATCCGTAACGGACAGCGCTTTAGACCACTCGGCCACTCGCGGCCCCTTATATTGTAATGTCAGTATTCGTGAATATCGAAAACACGCTGTTTAATGTCATTAAAGTAGATTACACACACCAAATGCATACATTTTTTTGGTTCATAATCGGCGTAAAGAAGTTTGTTATCCTTTTGATGTTGACACCACTTAGTTCCGTCCTAGGGAATATGGCTGGCTAGAATTTAGCGGCGACACCCAGGTATAAAAAAAATGTGTATTAATGGGTGAGGGTTCCTGTCCACTCGAAAGTTTTATAATTGTTTGTTTTGTTGTATAAAACAAAATCTGATTTAGCATGGCTACTCTTGGTTTTGTTCATCATATTACATAGTTTTATTATCCCAAGCTACAAGTTAGAGTTTTGCTATGTATTACTGAAGCTGCAAGAATACGATTTCCATCCCCGCCCTGTAGGAACTAGGATTGTACCTCCAAGCCCTAGAGACCATGAAGTTCCAGGGCCAGTTTCCTTTCCTTCTGTTGATCGAATTATTTGTTATTATAGTGACTTTGACAGAGTGAAAGGGTCCTTTTATTAGTGCTGGTGTGTCTACGACAAGTGTTGTATATGCACCCTCTTTTTTGTAATGAAATCACTATTTAGGTCATATTATGAGTTATTCTTTTTTAAATGGATTTTACGGTTAATGAGTATCCATGGTTCTGTATTTTTTCCATGTCTGGATCTGAATCAGATTGGAGTGGGGTTATTTTTCGTATGTTCTTCTCTAGGGTGGGAGATGTTTGTGGTATTGGGGTTGGAATGTGTGTCTGTAGTGTAGTTGATTCCAAAAGTAATTGTGATGTTCCTTGTTTTGATTGGATTAGCTGGAGTTGCCGGCCAATCTTTGATATAGTGAGGGATTTCTTCTGGTGTGTTTGTGATTTCATTATTGTCTTGTTTTTCTTCGATTTGTTATTTTTGTTGCAGCTGCTGCTGCTGTTTTGATAAGTTCCGTCTCATGCGGAATGCAACCGCAAATGATTTCATAAGGGTAGTTTTTTGCTTGTCTTGTTTTTGTTGTTGGTTGTTTTGAGGGCAATCCTATTTTGTATGCCCTGTGTTGTTGCAGTTTGTGCAAGTTCTTGTTTTGTGGCACTTATAAGCCTACGTTTGGATTGGTATGCAATATACTTTACAGTTATAATCCCACGTTTGGATGGGTATGCCATGCACTTTACAGTTATAATCCCACGTTTGGATGGGTATGCCATATACTTTACGGTTATAATCCCACGTTTGGACGAGTATGATATACATTTTACAGTTATAATATCACGTTTGGATGGGTATGCAATATACTTTACAGTTATAATCCCACGTTTGGATGAGTATGCCATATACTTTACAGTTATAATCCCATGTTTGGATGGGTATGCCATATATTTTGCAATTATAATTCCACTTTTGGATAAGTATGCCTTATATTTTACAGTTATAATCCCACGTTTGGATGAGTATGCCATATACTTTACAGTTATAATCCCACGTTTGGATCGGTATGCCATATACTTTAGTTATAATCCCACGTTTGGATGGGTATGCCATATACTTTACAGTTATAATCCCACGTTTGGATGGGTATGCCATATATTTTGCAATTATAATTCCACTTTTGGATAAGTATGCCATATATTTTACAGTTATAATCCCACGTTTGGATGGGTATACCATATATTTTACAATTATAATTCGACGTTTGGATAAGTATGCCATATATTTTACAGTTATAATCCCACGTTTGGATAGGTATGCCATATATTTTACAGTTATAATCGCATGTTTGGATAATTATGCCATATATTTTACAGTAATAATTCCACGTTTGGATGGGTATGCCATATACTTTACATTTATAATACCACCTTTGGATGGGTATGCCATATAATTTAGTGTACTGGAACTTTGGGAGCGTCCCTGATGTCACTTTTACAACCAGTTTTCTATTAAACAATCATAGCATTGTTTTGTATGTATTTCATCTTATATCTACCGTTTTTATTTTTGTTCTATTTTCAATACCCTCCTAGACGTTCATGGGATTTCTCTAGGAGAATGGGATATATAGATGTCGGCGTATTTTTTCGCAAGCATACGCGTCAGTGGTGGTGGTGGTGGGGTTGGTTGTATGACATTAATCAGATGTTCATTGATTACAATGGTTTTTTTCAGAAGGGTTTCCTTATACATAGGGTATAATAGGATTATGCCCCTCCCAATGTTGTAAAAATTGTACAGGTTTATGTTGTAAATATCTCTAGCTGATAGTGCAGCTAGTATTATATCCTTCGGGATATGTCAAGGACGTCAATTGTTATACGTGACCAAGATCATAAATCTGACAGATCAAATGTTAAGTGCGATAGAAGAGAACATAATACACTTTATTTGGGGACGTAAATTGCACTACGCACCTAGGTGTTATCTGTATAAACAAAAATATGAGGGGGTGGGTGGGGGCTTAAGTCTTGTTAATCTAAGAAACATGCAGATACGCACATACTATGTAGAATAAGGAATTTTACAAAGGAAATACAATACCCTGGGCTGCAATATACATCTAATTATTTGACTACATATGCAGACTCATTGATAACATCTTTAAAAATAAACTTGTTAAACTTACTAACCATGAAGTTTCGCAAAATAAAAGACGTTGTTTTTAAATATCGAGAGTGCAAAAGAAATATGGGGAGAGACAAATTGCATGAATATATACTTCTTTCTAAATAACGAAACGAAGAATCGCACACAGTACAGAGCAGAGTTAGCAACCCAGCCCTGCACTGGATAGGGGATTTGGAAACAATGGAGCGACTTAAAGTCAACAGTTGGCAAAGCCTAATTCATGTTTGCTTGCATGATGCCTGGTTAACGGGAGAAAACGCCTTCATATGATCAGGACAATACCACTTTGACATTTTTGTGGACAGCATACAGGCTCAAAGAATCACACAATACGGAGATAAACGGCACCTCAACAAACATATATAGAATAACAAATGCAATAAGGGGGAGGGTGGATAGAAGCAAAACATTTATCAAACAGAAATGAAATCAGTGATAAGAAAATATACAATGACTTATAGTTCACATCATGAAAACCAAGATCCAATAACATGAGGCAGAGGAGTCAAAATATAAAAATGAAAATATTAATATAGATGTCCTCTGCCTGTTACAAAATGAGTGAGGGAGAAAACTGGCTTGATATATCACTCTGCGGAGTAGTTCTCAGCGAAGGAGGCCGACCCAGATTTTCTTTTCATTTACAGTAAAATCTGTCTTGAGAGACCACTGCTATGAGAGACTACTTGTCTTGAGAGACCATGTACAGATTTATTGATTACGCAGTGTTATGACTTGTAATAGGGAGCACCTGTCTTGTGAGACCATTATATTTTAGCAGAACCTTGTGGTCTTTGAAGACACGTTCCACTTAACTCACTGCAGACTATGAAGGATATACACCAATAAAAAAAAATCCTTTAAATTTTCTGACTAAGAGGGTCACTTCAGAGTTCTCCCTCTTAATCATAGGAGGAGAGGAGAGAGAGGTCCACACCAATAAACGTGAATTGATAAATTTAGGTACTTTCATCAATATAGGGAAAATAAAATGTAATGCTTTCGATGGAGCATTTAAGTCAAAGGTTACAGACTTTGCTGAGAAAAACAGCTATAGTGTTGCATTAAGTTAATTTGATGTCACATAAATGACAGGCGCAAGAACAAGTTAGTTCTAGTTGATAGTGACAGACCTCTGAAGAAAATACGAATATTGTAAAGACCTTATGCGTTTGGTTTGAACGAACGAGTTGTAGAGCAGCGTTAAAATGAGCATGCAGTCATCAGAAACGCCATTAGACTAAAGACCGTTTTAACTTATTAATACAAATCTATTTATTCTACAACCGTTTTGTTTTTCTTTGTCATATGTGTTTGTCTATCAATCCATTCAATTTGTTTTGTTTATTTGTCCCCAAAGGCAACTCTGACTCTCTGACCGTTTGTAACCCCTGGCAAAAGGATATGACTTGCTAAAAAACACATTGACTAATAAGTTGGTCATAGAGAAATTCTCATTTTTCAGCCCTGAAATGGAGGAGTGGGGGCTTAATTTATAAACACATATATACAATAATTGGTGAAATAACTTGGCCTTGCTTGTCCATTAGGTATTTATTCTGATGCTTAGTGTCATCATCTCCCTACAAAATTGCGATACACAACAAATGAGTACTAGTAATTGTTATTTTGAGCTAGCTTAAATAAACGCTCCTCCATCTTGCTGGTCTAGTAAATATTTAACATGATTTTCAATATTCTCATATTCCTACACGGGCTGCAAAAGAACAACAAATGTGCGTGGTCCATAGTTTTCTATTTAATCAGTGCTCCTATATACTTATAATAATGAGTCAAGTTATGTTAAACAAAATTCTTCAAAAGTCTAAGAGAAGTTTTAAACAAGAAACTTATTAATGGCCAGTAACCATGGTGATGGGTCTGATACTTGCAAGGCCACCAGAGTTAGATGTGCTGGTATGTCCTTGGGGTGAGGATACTGGGAGGCATATAGCCAACATGTTAAAAGTACTATTAAAATCAATGGCCACTTAATATAGTGCATATAGCACTAATTTAAATAATGGCAGTACACTGAGGATGAAATAACTAGGTAACTGTCAGTACAATATGGATGTCAACACTGACGTGATGTAAAGAATGAGCACAGTTCTAAAACGGGGGGGGGGAGGAGGAGCAAAACTCCATAAAATTATTTCATAAAATGGTGGAAATCAAACTCAATACAGATCATCCCAATGTAATACTTCAAATACAATTTTGTTTCAATCCATCTAGTCCTTCTGAAGTTACAGGCAAGTAAATTCATGACATGGCGTGATAGATGGACATGAATATAAATATCTGTCCCCTCTGTCTGTGAGGCATCAAAACTCCTCATTCTCAACCTCATTATATGGTATCAGTATTTCACCTATCATAGATTCCAACCTCCCTAAGGTAACAAGTGCTATTAGCACTTTCTGATCACATCAGATTCATTATTTGATTTTTTATTTGGAGGGTCTGAACTTTAAAATAGTTGTAAGCATGCCCCATACAGCATAAATGATACTGTTATACCTGCCATCTGGCCTTCATACATTTTCCAATGATACCATTCAATGAAATCACAGCCGATTTTAACATATTTGTTTCAAGCATTGAAGAGCTTAGAGATTTTTTGACTGAGTCTGATTTGATCATTCAAAAAAGAATCAATAAGGACTTACTTTGTTCTGGTTGAAAAGAATATGTTTATTTCTTCTGTTTTATAAACTTTTAGAACCCTTGTGAAACTTTAATATACCATTACTACTGCATATATTGGAGTATGTAATACAGAAAATTATTGTTGGCAATGCTCCATATTTTTGTTTTATTCCTTTCACATGTTATTTTTATGTGAAAATGCAGGAATTTGCATCGAGATATTAAGTTATACTTACAGCTAGAAATACAAGCATTTTTGTGAGCATTCAAGGCAGAAACAGTATTAATGAGTATATCCGACTTTCAACTTCCCGATGAAGTAGTGTCTCAAAAATCAGAAATGCTGCTTTGCTAAATCATCAAATAAGTTCACATTTATTAAAATGTAATTTATGGAACACCGATCATACTGTGTTTTAGTGCGATAAGTTGTTATGGCAGTATATAGATACTACTGAAATGGGAATCATTTTCATTTGTTTAAATAAAATCTGCAATTACTTTTTGTCTCTCTTGTATGGATTGCCTAATGTGATACACTGCTTGAGAAAACACAATGTTATGATAAAATTCAAGTAACTGTACTTAAATTTTGTTAAATTTTTGAGAATTTCAATAATCTTTTCAAGAATAGTCTTTAACCACAAAAAAATCTTCAGTCCAAATATGGTTCTGCACCTGAAGGATAATGATCAAGTGTTCACCTCAGCTGAATGAGAGATCACCTCAAAATACAAATACCCAGATGTGTAAACTGTCCAGTAAGCTTGTGAAGAGGGTGTTGGGTGGTGGTGTGGAGCTCAAGAGTGAGTTTAATCTTGTAAGTTTTGACTCGGATTTGGCATACAATGCAGTAAAATATAAGTTTTGTTTCTTTTACATGCATAAATACCAGACAGATTTTGTTTGTGCACACAATCAATTTTTTTTTCATGCCAATTGTTTTACTACTCTTCAAAACATCCCATTTTTGGCACCACACAATGAAATATATCTGGTATTAAAAAGGAAAGAAAAATATGTTCGAGTCCACATATTCACAAGACACCTTTAAGCAGTACAATATATATATCATGACTTTGAACCTTGTATCATGGAGTGAAGGTCGAGCTATGCCCACATAGAAAGTTAGGTTAAGTTCTATAATTAATCTATAACCTCAATTAATGAACAGGCAAAAGTTAAGGTATTCTTCAGATATATCCCAAACTAGGTTTGAATAACAAAATTTGTATTCCAAATTGTTTTGTGTCTTCATCAGCACAAGCAGGAATACCTACAAATATGACTGATGAATTTTGACCTTAAGGTCAATGACTGAGTGCAGAATATCAATTTGTTTTGGAATGCAACTAAATACAAACTTAAGTCACAACCATCAATGGATATTTTCAAAGAAATTTATATGTGGAAGCAATCTTGCTTTTGCCTGACCCTCTTTTAATTAACTTAGAGAGAGAGAGAGAGAGAGAGAGAGAGAGAGAGAGAGAGAGAGAGAGAGAGAGAGAGAGAGAGAGAGAGAGAGAGAGAGAGAGAGAGAGAGAGAGAGAGAGAGAGAGAGAGAGAGAGAGAGAGAGAGAGAGAGAGAGAGAGAGAGAGAGAGAGAGAGAGAGAGAGAGAGAGAGAGAGAGAGAGAGAGAGAGACAGAGAGAGAGAGAGAGAGAGAGAGAGAGAGAGAGAGAGAGAGAGAGAGAGAGAGAGAGAGAGAGAGAGAGAGAGAGAGAGAGAGAGAGAGAGAGAGAGAGAGAGAGAGAGAGAGAGAGAGAGACAGAGAGAGAGAGAGAGAGAGAGAGAGAGAGAGAGAGAGAGAGAGAGAGAGAGAGAGAGAGAGAGAGAGAGAGAGAGAGAGAGAGAGAGAGAGAGAGAGAGAGAGAGAGAGAGAGAGAGAGAGAGAGAGAGAGAGAGAGTGTGTGTGTGTGTGTGTGTGTGTGATTTGGATATTTTATGTACCCTTAAAAAATTTTCAGTCATATTACTATGATGTCTGCAGTGCAACAATTTTTAGTGATGTCTAGAACAGGGGCATCATGCCGCAAGCATGTAGCATGATGTCCCACCCAGTCACATTATTATCCTGACACCAGGCCAACCAGTCCTACTACTAACCTCTTAATGCTGAGTGCCAAGCGAGGCAGCTGTTAGTATCATTTTTGTAACTCTTCGGTATGACTTGGCCAGGGTTTGAACCTACAAACTCCTGCATCCAAGGCTGATGCTCTAACCACTTTGGCCACCGAAGCAGTCCCAGAGAGAGAGAGAGAGAGAGAGAGAGAGAGAGAGAGAGAGAGAAAGAGAGAGACCTGGATCAAAACAAATGAACACCTATATAAAATATATTTTATTGTAGTTTTCTATCAGCTGACACAAAAACCACCACAGATGTTTGACTAAAAAAGGGGAAAAAAATTTAAACATAATAAGGTGCTCCCTGAAAAATGGAGAAATCATAAAGACAAGCATTGAAAGTAATATGACAAATGAACTTAGAGCTTAGAATGATAAGAAATGCATCATCTATGCTTGAAGCACCTTATTTAAATGTGAGTATATCACAAAATTGGTTTTCCTCATCACAGTTTAAATGTCAAGCCCCTTTTGGTGCTTTCATAAAAAGGGAATGATGTCAGACGAAAAGTACGAAAATTATGATCAAGCATCAAAGAGGCGAGTTGTGCATGTATGCTACATGACGTTTCATATATATCCATTAATACGTACATATTATTTCAAAGAAAATTGGACGGACTTATGATAAGGCTGAGACTGGTATTCACATCTATTATATATACATACAATGTATAACAAATGGTAATATAAATATTAGAATATAATTGATTAATTAATTACCAATTGACCTTTCGCCATGATTTATGTTCTTTTACTTGCCATGATTTAACAATATTGATGTTTCAGTGCCATGATTTTTATTGCATACCAATTTATACATTGATATAATAGATAACATTACCAATCTGCAATGATCTTTCCTCCCAATCTTCAACAGAAAATAAATTCACATTATCGTAAAATGTGTCTGATGGGAGTTTTGCTATTCATCTCGTTCCATGCCATGACTAGAAATGGTAAGATGCAATGAAGGAAGGATGATGAAAAAGAAAAATATGAAGCACTGAGCAATTAAGTTTCAATCAAAAGTCATTTTTCTGCTTAGCAGTCTATTTTCTAACTGTCCTGAAGCATACTTCGCTTATTTCAACGCCAAATTGCTGGTTTTCACGTCCAATATCATCTAGTAGCATGTCCAGAATTGGCAAGGTGCTTGGTCGAGTGGTTTCTATTATGAAATCTGTTGCGCCCCACTGGTTGGTGTATTCCTGACAAGGAAATAAAAATATGTCACTGCTGTATAACAAAATAAGGTGAGATATATAATTGTAGGAAACATGGAGTTTATAAATGTCCCAAAAATTAAAAAATTTTTAAAAAATATTGTATGTAACTGTAGTTGGAAAACTGCTAAAATTAATTGAAAACTTAATCGTGTTATCACATACATATATAAACACAAATACAAAATTTGATTTATCTGCCTCAGGTGGTTTTGATTGATAGCAATATGTTGTTGGGTAACCAACCTCCTCCCATTTTTATTTGACAAATGGAAGGCTGTCAGGACATATCAACATATCAATACCCATGTTACTATCTACTACTGCAGGATATACAAAATATTTACCTCACATCCTCCTTGCTTCTCTACTTTAGTGATGTGTGTCCTATGCCGTTTGAAGTTTGCATCAAGGAGATCCTCACTCATGTCATGTGTCAGCATTCGGATGTACTTAGAGTGGCTGTTGAGACAGCGGAATGTGATGGTCTGGCGAGCATGAGTACTCAACCTCTGGAGTGCTCGAAGCTGAGGATCCTCAATCCTGTAATCAAACTAAAGAAGCCCAAGAAATTAATTTGATGAACTGGATGTGTTGATTCAACCAAGATATCCAGCACAGATTGGTAAATATTCATTAAAGTAAATATTAATGAAAAAGTAATAAATAAGAAAATCTGAGAATACTGGACTTGATTCCCTGTTCATTGCATACTCACTAAACATCCATCTACAGTGTGATAATTACAGTTCTTCAATCTTATGCTCAGACTAAAGCAAAAAAATTTAGTGATATTATTAATATTCAGCCATTATGATGTGACTAATCAAGATTTAAGTGCTACAAGTACTCATCATACCAAGTACTCTGCTATGAGAATAAATACTCATTCTATGCTGTGCTAATGACACTATGAGTATCCGCACTTGGCCTTTAAGTGCATGTATTCATCCATAAGCACATGGCTACAAAAATGTTCATTCTATTAAGTGCTAATGATGCTATGAGTATCAGCACTCAGCCTTTAGCGTTACAAATACTCATCATACCAAGTACTCAGCTACAAGAATGAATACTCATTCTATGCTGTGCTAATGATACCATGAGTATGAGTACTCAGTCTAGTAAGTGCTAAATGAGTATGAGCTAAAAGTGCTAAAATTATGCTATGAGTATCCGTACTCAGCTGTTAAGTGCTACAAATATTCATCATAAGCACATGGCTACAAAAATGCTCATTCTATTAAGTGCTAATGATGCTATGAGTATCAGCACTCAGCCTTTAAGTGCTACAAGTACTCATCCTACCATGATTACTCATTCTATGCTGTGGTAATGATACCATGAGTATGAGTACTCAGTCTAGTAAGTGCTAAATAGATGCAATGAGTATGAATGCTCAGTTCACTAAGTACTAAAATGATGCAATGAGTATCAGCACTCAGCTTATCAAGGCAATATACAGGTAAGAAGGTACCTTTTGGCTTCAAGACTACATAAAGGTAACCATGCATAGAATATAGACAGCTGAAGCAGTATATTGAAACTGTCATCTGAAGCACACGATGGAAGATTCTGAATGTTATCATCAAAGGAAAAACATTAATCTGAATGTATCTGAGTTCCTGTTGAGGCAAAAAATATGATGACATTTTATATTTGTGTTATCAACCTATTCAATGCTAAACTCTTGCGACTCATAATTTTGTACACAAATCAAGAAATATTATTTCTGCAAACCTGTAAAAAAAACCTAAAAATAAGTTTAGTGGGTGATTTTGAGAATTATCGCAAGAAATTTAATTTAAAAAATTGTATATATGACAAGTCATCGCATGTATAAAACTGAGAAACTGTAATGAATATTGGGTAAGAATATTTTTGAAATGATCCATTTAAAATGCAATAAAAACTAAAGTCTTCCCATTTGCCTTAGCCTTCTTACTGGAAATAAAACAAAAATATTTAGCAATTGTACCTCATTTCCGCTGAAAATATCCTCCATAAACCACTTGGAGCGACCTGATTCCTTTGTCCATCTCTGAGTGTCAAACTGAAAATATATAAGGAGTTTGTATAATATTAACTAGAACTGCGAATACCTTATAGCGATGGAACACTATCACTTTAGGAATTTTAATGGCATTTTAAATCAGAATTGTCATTTAAAAGCGAACAAATAATCTTGGGGTACTGACTGTAGTGTAATTTATCAAGTTTATTGTAAATTCCCTATTAATTTGGGGTCCTAATTGTAGCTGAATTCATGAAATAAATCGGAGTTTCCCATTATTTTTGGATATTAATTGTAGTGAAATTCAAATTCCACATTTTCCTGCATCTTGATTAAAGTGAAATTTGTGAAGTTCTCTGCAAATTACCTATTTATCTTTGAACTGAATTGTAGTCAAATCAGTTAAGTTGCTTTAAATTCCCTTTTAAACTTGGCTCTTAACTGCATTGGAATTCATTAAGTTTACTGTAAATTCCCTACTAAACTTGGGTCCTAATTGTAGCAGAATTCATTAAGTTTACTGTAAATTCCCTACTAAACTTGGGTCCTAATTGTAGGGGAATTCAATAAGTAAATTAATTATTAAACTTTGGTTCTAACTGTAATGTAATCCGTGAGGTTTGCTGGAAATTCCTATTATTCCTTGGGTACTAACTATAGTGGAATTCATTAAATTTGCTGTATATTCCCTATTAAGCTTGGTTCTTAATTGTAGTGGAATTTGTGGAGTTTCCTGTAAACTCCTTCTAATCCTGTGGTTCAAATTGTTGGACCAACACAATAATTAATGAAAGTTTTGTAATTTCCCAATTAATCATGGGGAATTAATTGCTGTGAAATTTGTCAAGTTTGTTATAAATTCTGTCTTATTCTTACATAATTTATTGTTGTGGAGTTTGTGATGTTCACAGCAAATTCCCTATTATTCTTGGGGTATTAATTCTCTATAACTATTTATATTCATGAAATTTACTGTGAATTCCCTATTATTATTGGGGTATTATTATAGTGGAATTTTGCTGCAAATCCCCTTTAAGCTTAAGATCCTAACTGTAGTAAAATTCACAAAAATATACTCTGAATTACCTATTATTCTTAGAGTATTAATGATTGTGGAATTTGTGAAATTCACTGTGAATTCCCTATTAATCTTGGGGTATTGAATGTAGTGAAATTCATCGTGGCTACAAAACCAGAAGTTCAAAGACTTGATGAAAAATGTAACTCTTTCTGCAGAAGAATATTTACAATTAAAGGTACTAAGAAAAAAAATCAACATTTTGTGAAAGAAAGAAATAATTTTTATTGCAATTTAAGACCTGAGACATCTGACTGGTAAGTCAATATTTTATCCAATCAGATTGCTGGATTGATTATTTAAGCTATAATTCAGACTAAAGTTTTGTTTTTGAAATCCAGGCCTTGATTGTACAAACATAATTCAATTTTTTCATTTTATTTTAAAGCTGTTTGTTGTGTTAGGTACATACTTTGCTCCTCATGGCTGGGATACAGGTCTCTGCTTCATTGGCATCTTCCGATGGGAATTTACACGTCACTTCTACTGCATCCGCAACATGTTTTCCACTAGGCTCAATCCAGTAGCGACCTGTAGATACAATTTAAGACTTTTTCTTATTTCAGCACCACTAAAAATAGCTAGGAGTAACTCAATTGATGCAACAACGTTTGCATATCTTCCCTTTTAACAAGAAATGGGGTATGTTAAATTTTGTTCTTTAATAATACAGTAAGCACAATGAGAGACAATAGAGTTAACATGTAGATATGCTTGGATACAGGTTGTAGAAAAGAAGAAAAAACTCACATCTCTTCTCCAGTCAAGTGACAGCATCATTGTGAAATTCCTCAATGACCAAGGAACCTCAAGGATTTTGCCACAGCTATAGATTCCACCTGATCAAACTGAGCCCTTTTTGTGCCCTATACATTTATATGCCCTATACATTTATGTGCATTTTTGTGCCCTATACATTTATGTGCCCTATACATTTTTGTGCCCTAAACATTTATGTGCCCTATACATTTTTGTGCCCTATACATTTCTGTGCCCTATACATTTTTGTGCCCTATACATTTATGTGCCCTATACATTTTTGTGCCCTAAACATTTATGTGCCCTATACATTTTTGTGCCCTATACATTTTTGTGCCCTATACATTTATGTGCCCTATACATTTTTGTGCCCTAAACATTTATGTGCCCTATACATTTTTGTGCCCTATACATTTATGTGCCCTATACATTTTTGTGCCCTATACATTTTTGTGCATTTTTGTGCCCTATACATTTATGTGCCCTATACATTTTTGTGCCCTATACATTTATGTGCCCTATACATTTTTGTGCCCTATACATTTATAATCATTTTTGTGCCCTATATATTTATGTGCCCTATACATTTATGTGCCCTATACATTTTTGTGCCCTATACATTCATTACTCTTCTTACTTTTATGACTAAGAAAGAATATGGAGATGAAACAATCTACTGCTCCATCATTCACTTAAAACATCAACAAATATTTTCAGTATTTCAATATTTTCATATTTATTTTTAACTTTACAAAACTAGATAGTGTAAAGTTATTATAGTGTGCTTATACTTTGCTGCAATTATAAAAATATCTATTGGTAAAATATCTTTTTTAAAACTGAAAAAGTTAAAACAAAATTCGCTAAATTCAATAATTAGTAGTAGACTAATTGAAATCAAGAGTCCTATTACGAGTCTTATTATACATTAAAGCATTGATTCTGCACTTTTTACTTGATTAGGAAAACAAACAAATACCTAAAATCATGTCATGAAAGGTATCAACTATGGTCTTTATTTTACTGTCATTAGTTTTTTTTATCTAAGAACAATGACACTAGGAAAACAAAACTATAACCAGTTTTTAAAAAAGTATTGGTTCTTATAGAACCTGAGTTTTCTTCTCAAAGTTAAAGTGTAAATTAAGACAAGTTACCCAATGAAGTGCCTATAGGACAAGATCATCGATTTAGAGTGGGATATTAGTGATAACAGAATCTCAAGGTACTAACCAGTCTTGAAGTCAGGGTGAAACTCTTTGATATGTCTGCAAGTATCTCCAGGGGAGTATCTGTCACCCTTTGGACGTCTGATTCGGTCAAAAGCATCTCGGAGGATGTTGAGATCCTGGTACATGTCACCACTCTGTCAAAAAATATAATAAAAAAACATTATCTGCTGGTGTCCTTATTTGTATTTTAGATACAATATTGTTTGAGTGTGTTTGAGAAAGATTTTGTATGCACATGATATATATATATATATATATATATATATATATATATATATATATATATATATATATATATATATATGAATGAGCCTTTTCAGGACCAAATTATTGTGCTAAGCTGCTCAATGGCTTATAATCTTTCTGAATATATTAATGTTGTCATTATATTTGGATCCAAGGTTCTTTAAACATCTCTTCGTTGTTTCAGTGGATTAGTAAACAAGAACCATAATCAGGTTTTTACTATTGATCACAATACATAGACTAATATCACATGAAAAATGAAGATAAAGGATCCAAACTAAATGCACTGGCTCAGATGGAATGTCAAGTCAGTACCCATGTCATTTGCACATTATGATGTGCTTATGTGCTACCCCTTGTAACATTTAAGTCAAGCGTTCCATTAATGAAAATACAGAATCCAGTGAGCCTTTATTTTCTATTCCAATATGTTTTACAAAATCTTCAGAAACACCAATTAGCACAGATCTCAGTAAATACAATGTACAGCAAATGTTATAAAGTTAACAATTAGCACCAAATCTGTTGCAGTCTGACAGTGGTATTATTCTAAGGGAAATAACCAACTGTAATAAGTATTATGTAGCCCAGGGTGTCCAACCCTTTTCATGTGAGGAGTCAAAATGCAATTTTTCTCATTCATGGGAAAATTTAAAAAACTGACCCATATTTTTTATTAGCAGTTGATGAGAATTATGATAGGTTGGCAGGCTGAACAGAAGAACCCTATGATAAGCTGGATTCAAGCCCTTGGGCCATATGTCAGACAACTCTTTCCACAAAGAATGCCAAAATTTAGTGAGTTTGTTTTGGGGAAATTTAGGCAGTATCCTCAATTAATTTACTATAAAGTAGCAGATGAAAAGTACAGATGAATGTTGAACATCATTTTATCTTATGGACTTGCACACCATCCTGAATATTTCAATCCCAAAGTGATGAAACTGGCAATTTTCCAGACAATAACATGGTTTCCCAATCAAGGCTTAAATTATTTTATGGAGTCCCAAGGACTCCCAAATTAGAATTTTATTGGGTCCTTACAAGATGCTAAAGAATCCAACTGCCAAGTTTCTAGAGCAAGCTCTGTGTGTGTGTGTGTGTGTAGAGAGAGAGAGAGAGAGAGAGAGAGAGAGAGAGAGAGAGAGAGAGAGAGAGAGAGAGAGAGAGAGAGAGAGAGAGAGAGAGAGAGAGAGAGAGCATTCTCCTTTGCTTGCATGTTTTAAAACAAATGGTCAAAATCAGGGTGCTTGCTTTCAGCTTTGATGAATATTTTGTTTTCAACAGTGTACTTTGAGGTCTCACTAGAAGTTTAAAATTAGAAGTCCAGGATTTATATTTTAGTAAAAACAAGAGTCCCACCAGCAAGTCCCTTCCCAGAAGCATGTTGGGAATACTTAAAATCCTTTGAAACTAGATGTCTGGCTGCATAGATATTTATAAACATTTTTTATTTTACTTATGTATTTATTTCCCATAGAAATATAGCCTCATCCCATAGATAGCTTCAGCTTGCCTTCATAGTTTTCTCATGTAGACCAAAATCTAAACCAATTCAAATACATGTACATGTGTCATGTAAACAACAATTATTGATCCACCTGATGCTGGCAACAATGCATATCATAGTGAATTATTTAGTAACATATATTTAATGATAATGGAATATAGATCAAATAAGGACTAATATTTTTATATGCTTGTTATCTGTGTTTTCTTGTGGGATGTGATTACAAAAGGTAGTAATATTAATTTTTGTAGGGTTAATTTTCCAGTTTAATTTGAATCCTAGATTTTGAGGTCACATGCTACACTCAGAATGAACACAATGCATAATTAATGAGCATGACCTCAACATAAACCACTGATTTGCTGATTTTAATGTCTATTTATAACTCAGTCTGAGAAACACATGTGCATAATACATGTATTGTAATATAAATGCTGATGTAGTGTTTCAAAAAAAGAGTGTGTATGGAGGACTCCCGTTTAATTTTAATTTCCAGAAAACAAACTTCAACCAAATTTGTTTGATTAAACATGTCCAAGTCCTCTCTATACCTATAGTGGACTACAAAGCAGTAAGAACATGAACCATACTGCATTCTGCAAACAAAGATCTGCTTATGTTTTATGCATCCAACTGGACATTAAGGATGGAGTTTTAATGCATCAATTCTAACTTTAATGCATCAGCGATGCACATTTGTGCATTATCAGAAGCCCTGCTAATGTGTCTGAACAATCAACATTTTACTACACCACTATTGCCAGAGAGAAAATAATTGAACTTACAAGTTCAGGCTGGTCTCCGTACTGAAAAAAAGAAAATAAGTAGGGAGTGAGACATGTGTAATGGCAATATGATTAAAACAAAACCAACTTATAATACTAAGATCTGATGGACCCTGCTTAAAAAACAGATCTGATTGAATCAGCTAATAATACATGCATATAGATCTAAGGGAATCTTATAATGCTAAAATCTGAAGGTCAGCAATATGAGGCTATGTTCTGTTGACTTTTTTATTCACCAATCAAAACACTTTTAATATTTCTGAAAGTGAATAACATCCAGAACAATGGCCTACGATAACTGTCTTTAATAAAAATACAAGACTTTATAATCTGATAGGTATGAAAATAATGGGACTGGGAATTCCAAAGGTCAACAAAACATGAAGTGATAGGTACTAAAAATGAGGAAACTACTCAGACACTAATTAGAAGGTTGACAGGTACGAATGTCATGTCTTTATAAAATTCATAGTCATCATAAATAAATACCATCACTTAAATCAAGAAACTGCTTTTACAATTGACAGGAATATATAAGTTGACTCTTGTTTTCAATTTAAGAAAAAAAACTTGTCCAAAACTCTATTCACTTATTCTGAAGCAAATCAAAATTTATGTTTCTTATCTAATGTTTAAAGATAAAAATATTCTTTAAACAAAGTAAACAAATATATTTCAAATGAAAAGCGTGAACAAAAATAAACAGAGTTATTGAAATAAAAGTTTTTTCCCCCTATAAGCTGATGTTCTAATGAACAGTGTATACATATTGTAAAACAATAAAAACATCAATGGATTCAAATCCATCATGTTCACCTGTCTATCAAGAATGCTTGAATGCAGCATTTTATAAATGAAAAAAGCATATTACTTAAATATTACAAGAAGATAACTCTAGCATCCTCCCAAGGCAAGGCTATCCTTCTACAGATTGTATGCATATATTATTCATAACAGCAATAATTGAAAATGGAAAGTAGGGAAGTATTAAACCATCACTGACACTGACATGACATTTCTAAATCATACGTGATAAAGACAATGACTTTAACATCAACAAAATCAGTTACAGATTGCAATTTGTTCATATAATTATGCAGATATTACAAAAAATTGGAAAATCTGTTGTATTACTGACATGCCAACATTCTATTACTGACATGTTTATGTTGTATTACTGACATGCCAACATTCTATTACTGACACATTTATGTTGTATTACTGACATGCCAACATTCTATTACTGACACATTTATGTTGTATTACTGACATGCCTACATTCTATTACTGACATGTTTATGTTGTATTACTGACATGCCAACATTCTATTACTGATATGTTTATGTTGTATTACTGACATGCCTACATTCTATTACTGACATGTTTATGTTGTATTAATGACATGCCTACATTCTATTACTGACACATTTATGTTGTATTACTGACATGCCAACATTCTATTACTGACACATTTATGTTGTATTACTGACATGCCTACATTCTATTACTGACATGTTTATGTTGTATTAATGACATGCCTACATTCTATTACTGACACGTTTATGTTGTATTACTGACATGCCTACATTCTGTTACTGACATGTTTATGTTGTATTAATGACATGCCTACATTCTATTACTGACATGTTTATGTTGTATTACTGACATGCCAACATTCTATTACTGACACATTTGTGTTGTATTACTGACATGTCTACATTCTATTACTGACACATTTGTGTTGTATTACTGACATGTCTATATTGTATTACAGACAGTGATTCCTACAGACAGAGACATGTGTTAATATGTCAAAGTTCATACATTTTCTCCATGAGACATAAATATGCATTTGAGAAACAGTGCATATTTTTTCAGTAATTCATGACAACACAAACATATACATCTTCAATCAAAAGGTCTGAAATCTATTCAACTATTCAATTTCTTGCTTGAATTACCCTAAAAAGTTTAACCAACTTTTACTGAATGTTTAAATTGCATAAAATGATTCATGTCACATGCACAAACACATTACAGGACTGAGAAGAATATTCATTAAGCTATGAAGGATGGAAACAATAATTATCTGTACATACCATGTACGGGTCTTCAGCCTTAAAGCTTGAGGGATATTGTGGTGCTTGATATATTGGAGCAAACCCCTGAAAGTTACAATTAAAGTCTCATTACTATATTCAGTGCTACCTTACCTTACTAAATACAACACCTCATTAAAGCTTAGAACAAAGGCATGACAATGGAACACATTTTTGAATTATTGCTTAGAAACTATTTCATTTTAATAATGCAGACTCATACAACTTTATGTCTCCCATATGGAACCACATTACTGATGGACTCCAAAATGCACACCTTTATGTCTCCCATATGGAACTACTTTCCTAATGGACTTTTAAATGGCACACCTTTATGGCTCCTATGTGGAATTCTAGTACTAATCGACTTTTAAAAGGAACACCTGTAAGTCTCCTATGTGAAATTCTAGTACTAATGGACTTTTAAATGGCACCCCTTTATGGCTCCTATGTGGAATTCTAGTACTAATCGACTTTTAAATGGCACAACTTTAAGGCTCCTATGTGAAATTCTAGTACTAATGGACTTTTAAATGGCACACCTTTAAGGCTCTATATGTGGAATTCTAGTACTAATCGACTTTTAAATGGCACACCTTTAAGGCTCTCTTAAAAAATCACAGTACTCATGGAACCTGAAGTGGTACATCCCATGACGAACCACAGTACTGTTTAACTTTGAAATTATAAACCTTTATGACTCTCCTAAAGAACTGCAATTTTTAAATATTACAACCTTTCTGTCTCCCATGAGGAATCAAAGAACTGATGAACTTTGAAAATTCAAGTATTTATCATGTACTTGATATCAAACATAATACTTTGTATTATCATGCTTCAGATATTGATGATTTCAGTATTGCTGAAACCAATGAATAAACCATTTATTGCCAGGCAACACTTTACTTTGCCTATCAGTTGGCATTAATTTTGCCTTTTAGTTGGCACTACTTTCAACTTACAGGAGACATTCATTTTGCCTTACAGTATTATAAAAGAGGCAAAAAAAGCTGCTATAGATTACAATATTTCAGCAATTTTACATTTGAGCAAATCTTTCATTCCAGAAAAGTTTAGCAAGTTACTGACAGGCAAAATGGTAAATTTCCTGAAGTAATAGTTTTTGTGGTGTCTAATAAGAAGTGATGAGCATTTGCATGTGAAGCTCTTTTCGCAAAGATAAATGAAATCTTGTTACATTACTTAAATGTAAACAAAAAATCCCTTTTGACCTTGAGAATTTCAAATTGACTTAATGGCAAAACAAATATCAGATAACTATTTAAAACAAATGTATGAGTCCATCATACCACTCATCAGTTTGCGATTCATAGTACTCATCAGTTTGCCATTCATAGTACTCATCGGTTTGCCATTCATAGTACTCATCAGTTTGCCATTCATAGTACTACTCATCAGCTTGCCATTCATAGTACTACTCATCAGCTTGCCATTCATAGTACTCATCAGTTTGCCATTCATAGTACTCATCAGTTTGCCATTCATAGTACAACTCATCAGTTTGCCATTCATAGTACAACTCATCAGTTTGCCATTAATAGTACTCATCAGTTTGCCATTCATAGTACAACTCATCAGTTTGCCATTCATAGTACAACTCATCAGTTTGCCATTCATAGTACAACTTATCAGTTTGCCATTCATAGTACAATACATCAGTTTGCCATTCATAGTACTCATCAGTTTGGCATTCATTGTACAACTCATCAGTTTGCCATTCATAGTACAATTCATCAGTTTGCCATTCATAGTATAACTCATCAGTTTGCCATTCATAGTACTCATCAGTTTGCCATTCATAGTACTCATCAGTTTGCCATTCATAGTACAACTCATCAGTTTGCCATTCATAGTACAACTCATCAGTTTGCCAAACTGATGAGTACTATGAATGGCAAACTGATGAGTACTATGAATGGCAAACTGATGAGTTGTACAATGAATGCCAAACTGATGAGTACTATGAATGGCAAACTGATGAGTTGTACAATGAATGCCAAACTGATGAGTACTATGAATGGCAAACTGATGAGTGGTATGAATGGGATACTGATGAGTTGTACTATAGCACTCATCTGCTATTCATAGTACAATTGCTACTGATACCTTACCTTAGTCACAAGCTTTAGAATCATCTGCCAGAATGTTTATTGTTATGATCCAATTTAGGAACCATTATGCCAGGATATTCGTTGATCTGATCCATTTAACCTTTGGAACCATTCTGCCAGATTATTGGTTGTTAATATCCACTTAACCATTGGAGCCATTCTGCCAGATTATTTGTTACAATAAACTTAACCTTTGGAACCATTCTGTTAGAATATTTCATTGTTATGATCCACTTATTCATCACATAATGTTACCGTAAATCAAATTACAGTGAATATTTGAGAAGAAACAAAAGAGATAAAAACACTTACTGGTCGACCTGGAGCTCCAGCAGGGCCTGGTGGTCCTGGGTTGCCCTGAAATATACAATTCATATTTCTTGAAACTTTTATTCCATACGCTTAAAGATAGCACCATAACATAGTCCATACCAATGCTGTCACAACAACAACAAAAAACAAACATAACATCTCTCAATTCAAAGGCAATACTTTTAGGACATTCTTTTATAGGGTGTCTACCACTGTTCTTGCTGTAGTGGTTTTATTTTTTTAAGTTGCATTTATACTTAGCATTTAGAAAGCAAAACTTATTTATTCATTAAATTAGATAGCTGTTATGAAATGTTTTTTAATTCTATCATCTGGCAAATTTAACCATTAAATTAGACAGCTTTTATGAAATTTTTTAAAAATTCTATCATCTGGCAAAAATGGTTGACTTCTATTAATTGTAACATGCTGATCAATTACTACTGTACAGAACACAAGATTCTACATCAACAGTGTGATGAATTTTTAATTACTCAACATCTTCAACAACCCACACCTGTAACTATGTACAGTGTTTTATTATGAATTTGTTTCTTGATCCTTCAAAACTTTCCCATAAAAGAAAAAGCATAATTTATAAGCCTTCAAATATTTCTTATCCTGGTAATGGCCGTTTTCAACTTGAAGGTGAATGTATATAAGCAGGTTATTTCTTTTAGTGACAAAGGACCTCAAAAGTGGTAACTATTGCATAATATAAACACCATTTTATCTCCATGTAATTTTATAGGGAGAGTAAAATTGACTTGTGTTAACACAATATCACACTGTTATTCTTGATTTCATCAATGATTTAATTAAAACTAATCATGGAACATGATTTCAGTAGATGTTTTGGTGGCAAATTCAGCTGGAAAACCAAAAGTACGAAAAAGGTAATTAGATAAACAAATCTCTACTCTCAAAGACATGAAAAAAATCAATGAATTTTTCTTATCAAGATTAAATGCTGCAAAATGGAGATGATAAGAATACACATGAAAACAAAGTATATTCAAAAGAAACTGTACCTGGAAAATAAGTGTATATGGAAATTAAGTGCATGTGGCAAATAATTGCATTTGGAAATAAGTATATACAGAAAATAAGTATAAACAGAAAATATACATATGAAAAATAAGCTATATGGGCTCTCCTGTATTCATGTTGCAAATATAAAAGCATATTTTATGTACAAGAAAATCAATTAATTTTGTTTTGACATTAATTCTGTCCTAATTATGAAATGAACTGTTCAACCTATATCCTGAACCTAGTATTGCTACTTTCTCTTCTACCTTTGGATGAAGCATCTTTATGTTATATACTTTCAAAACCAAGTCATAAGCATAGATATTTAAATTTATCTTTATTTTATTGTGATCCATTCATTAATAAATGGAAAGAAATTTTTGTTTTTACACAATCTTCACTAATTTTAAACACAAGGCAGACAGGGCTTGCATATCAAGTGCATGATCAAATCACTACTGTACAAAGTTTAACCTTGCTCTCAGTGTGACATGGGTGAGCAGTCATTTTGCAGAATGAATTATCTTTGCTTCATAAAGATTCATCCAATGTATGAAAAAAATCCAAAATGGAGTTGTGAAAATATGACCAAAGAAAACAAAAACATTAACCAAAACTTTTTTGCAAATGGTTATGATTGTACCGATTTTGAAAAGGAAAATAAATTGTTTCAGCTTTATATTAGCTTCAAAGATGAAGAAAATCAATGGGAGGTTTAGCAAGTACAAGCTAATGATAAAACTATAGCAAACTATAACATATTTTCTCACCCTCTGACCTGACTCCAAGGTAAAAGTCGGAAGTGCAAGAGTCACAGAACTATATTAGCTTCATATTAATTCATCCCAAACATGAATAGGGATCTACATAATGTAAGCATGGGGTTGACATAATGTAAGCAAGGGGTTTACATAATGTAAGCAAATGAAAAAACTTGAACAAAATCCCTAACATAACCTTGACTCCAAGACCATAGGTGAAATCAAGCATGTTGTAGAAATTTAACAATCCTAGTTTTATAATGATTCCCATCAAGGTATGAAAAAGTCCATTAAGGAATTTAGGAAAAAATGCAAGTGAAAAACTATAAGCAAAACCTTATCAAACTGTTGATGTTGGCACCAAGACTGTTGGAAGAGTGACTGTTATGTCTCATTTCCTGCTGCCCTTAACTTTACAAACAGTGATTATGCTTTTTTCCAGATCTTACTGCATGAACAGTAGAGTGGCAATGGAGTTAATGGTGTATGTTAATGTTTTGTTATGATGGCAATGGAATGAATGGTGTATGTTTTGTTTTATTATGATGGCAATGGAGTTAATAGTGTATGTTAATGTTTTCTTATGATGGCAATCAAATGAATGGTGTATGTTAATGTTATTATGATGGCAATGGAATGAATGGTGTATGTTAATGTTTTATTATGATGACAATGGAGTTAATGGTGTATGTTAATGTTTTCTTATGATGGCAATGAAGTTAATGGTGTATGGTGTTTTATTATGATGACAATGGAGTTAATGGTGTATGTTAATGTTTTATTATGATGGCAATGGAATGAATGGTGTATGTTAATGTTTTAGTATGATGGTAATGGAGTTAATGGTGTATGTTAATGTTTTCTTATGATGGCAATGGAATGAATTGTAAATGTTAATGTTTTCTTATGATGGCAATGGAATGAATGGTGTATGTTAAAGTTTTATTATGATGGCAATGGAGTTAATGGTGTATGGTGTTTTATTATGATGGCAATGGAGTTAATGGTGTATGTTAATGTTTTCTTATGATGGCAATGGAATGAATGGTGTATGTTAATGTTTTATTATGATGGCAATGGAGTTAATGGTGAATGTTAATGTTTTCTTATGATGGCAATGGAATGAATTGTGTATGTTAATGTTTTCTTATGATGGCAATGGAATGAATGGTGTATGTTAATGTTTTATTATGATGGCAATGGAGTTAATGGTGTATGTTAATGTTTTATTATGATGGTAATGCAATTAGTGGTGTATGGTGTTTTATTATGATGGCAATGGAATTAATGGTGTATGTTTAGGTTTTATTATGATGGCAATGGAGTTAATGGTGTATGTTAATGTTTTATTATGATGGCAATGCAATTAATGGTGTATGGTGTTTTATTATAATGGCAATGGAGTTAATGGTGTATGTTGTTTTATTATCATGGCAATGTAATTAATGGTGTAAGGTGTTTTATTATGATGGCAATAGAATTAATGGTGTATGTTAATGTTTTATTATGATGGCAAACATTTAGCTCCGGAATCCCTGTTACTGATTGTCTTAGACGAAGTGGCAAAATGAAGGGACTGGAATTGTAGTGATGAGGGAATGATCAATATGAAAATCCCACTTACGGCCTGGCCATCTTGTCCTTGGGGTCCTCTTTGTCCCTGAATTGAAAAAATATAAATACAGTAAATTTAAAAAATGCTGAAAACCTAAAGCCTACTTTTTTAATTTTTGTAAAATTTCATTGCTTTATACTGCATTTTACATAATCAAGTTTAATCAAATGAGATATTCTTTGATTCTATATGAGGTAAATTATGAAAACAGAATAAGAGTTGAAAAATTAGATAAATTAATAATTTCAGTTAAATATAATTTTATTAGATTTATTTGATTATATATTATATAATCAATGTCAATCATACCAATCGAATTCATCATGTATATAATGTATATTTAAGTACCATCGTTTGTCTACTATAAATGAATTGCACACACAGACTTACCAATACAAAGGTACAAAATAGAATAAAAATGTCTCCCTTTACAGTTGCTGTTCAAACCCTTCTTACAATAACAGAATGTAAAAATTTAAACAGAAAGGAACTGATTTCTAAAGCAGGTTTGTATCTCACTGTGCCACAAGTATATATTCCTGAAAAGTTATTAAGAAGTTATAAAGCTACAATTATCTGGAAGGCATAAAACTGTCTCAGTCTTTATTTGAATGAAAATGCATTTCTATGCTGATAACAAAATGTTAAGGATGATAACTTGTCAAATATTGGAGTTTAACTTTGTAAAATAAAAATGGTATTTATACATAGCTAAGGAACCAAGCAATCCAAAATTAGTATTCATGTAAAAAACCAAGTATATTTATATGTAGTTAAGGGACCAAACAATCGAAAAATTGGTATTCATACATAGCAAAGGAACCAAGCAGTAAACAAATGGCATTTACACATAGCTAAGGAACCAAGCAATCCACAATTAGCATTCACACATAGCAAAGGAACCAAGCATATTTACATAGCTACAGGACCAAGCAGTCCAAAACTGGTATCAATATATAGCCAAGGGACCAAGCAATATAAAATTGTTAAAAGTTACAGAATCATGTTTATTTTCTTGCACTGATCTTAATTGGATATTTAACCCTATTAAGGGTCTTTACATAGAAAAGCATGGTAAAAGGTTCAACCGCTAATTGCCCATAAAACAATAATGAGTATTTAAAAATTAATCAAATTTACACAGGCTGATGATATAGACTCCACAAATATCTATGACAGTGTGTGAATTTTCTAATTTGTCATAATTACTGAGATTACATTTTTTTTTTAGCAACTAAAAGCCTGCATAGCTGATTTATGGCAGGTTGTAAGTCACTAAAGACTTTCAAATGTCTCTAACACTTTTTATTGACATTGTCATTTTCTTGCACTCAAATGTTATTGCAATTAATAAAATGAATAAACACTTTTTTCATTATTTATTATGAAATTTCAAGCAATCATATCATGAAATTTCGAGTACATCATATCACAGCAGTTCAAGCCCAGTCAGTTAGTATCTATAGGACAATATGATATGCCGAGGTAAAAATTTATGATTAAAGCTTTTTAGCTATGCAGTAAGCATTAATTTTACAAAAATGTATTAGCTTAAGTTTTATTCTTCCAGTACATGTCTGAGGTTTTCTTTTTACATTTTCAGTACTATTTATGACTTTGATTTTAAAAATAGTTCATTTAAATAATTATATTATTGCTAACATAGAAAAAAAATCCCTCCATAATCAAGACAAAAAAGTATCTTCTATGAGTGATCAGACTTTAATTATGAATCCAGAAACTTCAGATCCATATTATGAATCCAGAAACTTTAGATCCATTTTGAAGATTCCCATGTCTGAACTATAATTATGAATCCAGAAACTTTGGATCCATTTTGAAGATTTCCATGTCTGAACTAATATTATGAATCCAGAAACTTTGGATTCATTTTGAAGATTCCCATGTCTGAATTATAATTATGACACCACTTACAACAGGTCCTGGTGCTCCAGCTGGTCCTGGTTCTCCAGGGTTCCCTGGAGGTCCTCTGGCACCTGGTGCTCCCTAGATAATAATGATAATAATAAAAATAAGTATGATGATTATTATGATCACAAAAACAATAATAATAATAATAATAATAATAATAATAATAATAATAATAATAATAATAATAATAATAATAATAATAATAATAATAATAATAATAATAATAATAATAACTGTAATAATACTAACTTCCAACACAGATTATTATGTTGGTATGTTCATTTTCATTTTTTCTTAAACTGATGCCATTTATTTAATATTTTTGTTACTCACACTAAAGTATGCACAAACTTAGAGAACAGACTAAGATTTTTCCAATCCATTTCAATGTTAATTTTTCAAACATGTGAATTTTGCCCAAGATAGATAACTGATACTAATTTACATTTGGGAATTTATGTCATCCAGATTGATTTATAACAAAATTAATTTTTAACAAAAAAATTTCACATTTATTATTAACTTTTATTTAGTGCTTGTAAAACATCAAGTACCAGCTGACATCCAAGGGTTTTTAAATAATGAAATACAAATTTACATCAGGTGATTAAATATTTTAAGTTAACTTTGCCATTATAAAGAGATTCGTTTAGAATGAACAAATTTTGATGGTCACTTGGCAAACCAAAAAAATTCAATGGTCGGAATCAAGCTAGCATGCTTCTGGTCACAAGTCCAGCACCTTAACAGGGACCAGAATTACATGGGAATTGATATTGAAGCCAATATGATGCTGTTTCTGACTCTAATTGCAATGGAGGTCCAGTCACAGCGTTGGCACCTGATTTTTGGTCTCATTCTTATTTGAAATTAAAGTTTGCAAAGTCACTTTAAGTCCATCATGAGATGGTCATTCTGAACATCTTGCAATATTTTGCAACAAGTTGCATTCAAAAATCTACAACATAAAAGCAATTAAGAAAAAAATTCTCACCAAATCTTATTTGTTCATTATAAAAGGGTAAAAAAAGAAGTGGAAAATAATATAAAAATAAAAAGGATCATTATAGTTTTAACACCTGCAGAAGATAGAATATATAATGCTGTACTTGCAAGATGTATTTCCTCTATTACAGATAGAAAATAAACAAGTAGTTTACAAAAGAGGTATACTCTTGATCAATGAGGAGAATTTTAAATCACCTAAGGGGTTTAATTTTCATCATATTTAGCTGTGAAATTAGTAAATAAAGTGAAAATAATTTACATCGTTACATTTTCAAATCTTTTTTAATTGTAAACATAAATGTATAAAGTCTGTAAATAAATAAATCATGATGCAGTGTGGTATACAAATCAAGTACTGTAGGGTAATCATTTAAGGGGCTGGAAGCCCCAGTGGCACAAGAAAGATATTTAGTAAATCAGAGAAGTCTATCTCTTTGTAATTTTAGTTCCTGGGTTTAGCCACTGAGCTACCATGAACTAATATCAACAACACAGTCCCTGATGTTCTGAGCTGTTAAGTAATGGTGGATGTCCACCCCCACACCCAATATTACTTAGCTCCAAATCTAACTAAAACATATTCTGTCCAATCAAAAGACTGCTTTTGTTAATTCTGAGTAAAATTTCCAAGTCTGGAATAACATTTGTTACTAAAAATGTTGAGTTATGTTTTATACTAGATTTATCAGTCAGCCTTGTTCAACAGTTGGATATGCATGGTTCATAGTAAGAGACAGGTGTAATCCAGTTGGATATGCATGGTAAGAGACAGGTGATTTCCAACACAGCAACACTAGCATCCTGACAACTACTAATTAACTTCTTTTTTGTCACTTAAAAATCTGGCATTCCCAAATTTAAAAATATTTATTTCAACATCATGTAACTTACTGAAAGTCCAGGTGGTCCTGGTGGTCCTTGGAAACCAGTGTCTCCTGGAGGTCCCTGGAAATGAAACAGTATCAAATAGTACAGTTCTCATGACATGAGTGTTGAAGTTTTACATGTACATAATAAAATAGTTTTGAACATATTACAATTAAATTGACAAGAAACTATAAAATATCCATGACTAGCAGATGGAATTATCATGATTACATTTCATTACATTTTTCCAAGCATGTAATTAGTTCAAAATTGTATTGAGATCTATCAAAAGAAACACACACACACACACACTCTTATAAACATGTATAATTTACAAATGTGTGTCCTTATTAACTGGTGTCCCTGAGAAGCAAGTGTCCTTTTTGAGCTGCTGTTGTTTGCTAAGACTGCTTTCACTGTACAAGTATTCCTTACCTGAGGTCCTGACTGTCCCTGGGGTCCTGGTGGTCCTGACCATCCCTTGTCTCCCTTAGCTCCTACGCCACCGGGTTCTCCTGCACTGCCTGCTTGACCAGGGGCACCCTAAAGAGGGAAAAAATAAGTGTGCACAATGAAAAACATTGAAAAACAATAACTGCAAATATTTACACAGAGAAAATGTCCAACAAATATGTCTATATATTTCAGATGTTACTTTCTGCTTTCAGGAGGTCACAAGGATTACTATATAAATAATCCTTTGCCTTTGCAAAGAAATTTAAGTTAACTTTTTGTATTAACTTGAATGTTTAGTGCACCTCCGACTGAGATAAGCAGCATGGACATTATTCTTTCATTACAAATCAGGGTCTACACCATTTCCTTCAAATCTTAAGTTAAACTAGCTGCCTAGACACTGAAAACCGACAGAGCAATGTAGAAAGCAGGCTTGGTGATATTATTGAGATTGAGTTGTTGCTTTAACCCTTTAGCTATGACTACTGCATCTAAGCATCACCTGTAAATAGCTCCTGAACCCCAATGATGCATATATGCAGTGTCTATAAGCCTTATTTATTACCCCAGTGTTGCTTATGAATATGAATGCATAGTTTAGTAGTAGTCGAAACCTCAGTGTTGCATCTATGCGGACATGACCGCTATGTTAACTAAATGTTGATTGGTTGAAAGTACAGATGTTTACATATTTTTGATTATCATAACCAATGAGAGGACTGGTTACTGAACAGTTTGGTACAAGTTTAAAAGCTGAGAGATTAAATTTAGGCATGCATGAAAGGATTTCCTGCAATGTCTGAAACGTGAAGTTGAGATAAACAAGAATGGATTCCGATTCAGATAGGAGTAACTCTGAAGGGTTCAGTGCAAGCAATATTGAAGAGTTTAATGGATCATTCTTAGAAAATGGATCAGATATTGTTGCTAGTCCCATTTCAACACCTGACAGAAGTGATTTTGAATTGTATGACGAGGATTTATTTTGGTGATTCAAAACAGTTTACAAGAATGGATTTCTTGTATGATGGGATGTTGGAATATATAAAGTGGAAATATATGAGTAACACATACTACACAATGTAATCTGTTTTTTATTTCACTGAAATCCAGCAAAAACTAATGAAATAATGAATATAAATGTAACCATGTTTTTATTGTCAGTTTCCATAGTCAGCCATGATGATGCTCTAGTATTCAGCCTAGCAAACAGCCTCAGTAGTCTCAGTAACTCATACACTATCACTCAGCAGTAGTGAAACTGTACAACAGTTGTAGTACCTAAAGGGTTAAGCCAATTAAAAGTGGCTTTACAAAGTTTTTCTTTAATCAATCATAGATGGATTTGCTAATTATACTTTTCTTTGCTGGCATTACAAGAAATTTTTCTCTTACAGCCAAACAAACACTAGTGGCATTACAAAAAAATGCTCTGTGATTAGCAACACTAGTGGCATTACAAAAAAGTGCCCTGTGATTAGCAACACTAGTGGCATTACAAAAAAGTGCCCTGTGATTAGCAGACACAAGGCTCAGACTTAAGCTCAGGCCTGTACTGATAAAACATTTGTCAATATATAAATTTTTTAAAATGCAAATGGAACAAATTTTTATTTTATAATTTCCTTTTTAGATCTGGGTTCAAAGCATTTGAAAACTATAAATGCACTAAATACATGTAAAAGAAAACATAATATTTAAAACAATGCTTTCGTTTGGTTTCAGTGTTTCATGGCACCACAACAGAAGTAGGTTA
Source organism: Potamilus streckersoni (assembly GCA_016746295.1). NCBI lineage: Eukaryota > Metazoa > Mollusca > Bivalvia > Unionida > Unionidae > Potamilus > Potamilus streckersoni. The sequence goes on from JAEAOA010001337.1 coordinate 939,187, forward strand.
TTTAGTCCTGAGGCAGCTGTCGAAAAGTCAAATGTAATAAGTTTTTGAGCTTTAAAGATCTTGTTATGTACAACATTCTCAAGCACCATGTATCTATCAGGAGGAGATGTAACAATTTTGTATTCTCTGAATTTAGTAGAATCTTTAAAGAAAAAAAAATACAATTTTAAAAATTTTTAAGATGAAATATTTGGACAAAAATGGATCAAACAATATTTAGACAATATTGAAAAAAATATTACGAATTCCCAAATTTTATAATGTTTACTTCATCAAAATTAAACCATTACCTATTTCCTCTTTGATAAACTGTTGTGTTGGTAAATAAAGAGTTCAGTAAAAGTTTAACTTACTACTGGTCCAGCCTTGCCCTCTGCACCAGGAGATCCTGATTCACCCCTGTCTCCCTAAAATAGGAAATATTGTGTAAGGAAATGATGATTACATCCAAATGTAAAGGGAGGGATAATTTGTGATAAATATTCTGATAAAAGAGAATTAAACACACACACACACACACACACACACACACACACACACACACACACGTTTCCCTCAATATGACAGAAATATTTGTGTCAATAATGTGAAGTTAATATTTGATGCAGGTCATTACTAAATGTACCCATTGGGAGCCTCATGGCTGTACAGTACACAAGTTTCACCTTAGGAGAATGGTATATGCATTCTAAACTATTGGGAAAGCTGTTCCTTAGAACAACCTCTTGTATATTATATTGAGAAGTCAGCTTTGTTGAAATTCAGCTCATTTAAAAATCTTCAGAAATCTTCACTGTAACTGCTGGAACACGAAACTTTTTATAAACCTTAAGTTAAATCTTACTATATATGTTATGCTGTGTCAGTTACCAATAGTCAGTGAATGGTTAAACAAAACAGGGAATAAAGGACACAACAAATGATGCTAAAGGTCATATGCACAACAGAGCTTGTGCAGTCTGTGCTTAAAACAGTAACTTGTCCATTGTTACAGTGTCAGCTGTCAGCTTAAATTACTCAAATACTGACTGTTATCAACACATTCTGTTTTCTGCTGTAAACAATATCAGTTTGTTAAACAGTGGAAACCTGCTGTAACATAAAACAGTTTTGTTATTCAGTCAAAACCTCCTTCCGTAAACAATAAGTTTTCTATACAGTGGAAAACCTCTAGCTATGAACTCTTTTATGTTTCAATACAGTAATAAACCTTCAGCTGTAAACTTTTATCAGTTGGCAATACTGTGAAAAACCTCTAGCTGTGAATACTGTCATTTTATTATACATATAAAATCTATCTTAAGCAGCCACATCAGAATATGATAGAAGTGTCATTCAATTGCAAGCAGTTGTTGACTAGCATCACTGTCTAAAAATTTATTTGGTTTATAAGAAAAAAGGTGTTTTTTTTAAGACAGGTGATTGCTTCTCCTATTCATCTCTGTAATCTGTCTACTTTTATGACCCAAATAATCATGTATCTCTTAGGCATGCACAAATTAAACAGAAACAGAAAACCAAACATTCAGTTTTGAAACAATGCCATTCTTGCCAGCATCCAATCCTACAACACCTCTCTGCTAAATGACAATGGATCAACAACAGCATATTTTTTATTATGTTCAAACATAAATGTTCAATGAACTAACCTGATAAAACATCATGGCAAAAAATTAAAATGTTAGCCAAGTTTATGTCCTTAAAAGAGAGAACCACCTCACATCAACACTTCATAATGCCACAGATTCTACATAAAAAAGCTCTTGCATTATTTGAGACTTCTGGGGATCAAAGTGGAGGTAATCCAATTAGTGGAAATTCCACCTGGAATATGGTAACAGAACTGACCCTTAAGGCAAGTTTGCTGCAGTAGTATTGATCAATAATACATTTCAGTCATCAATCTAAAATGTACATACACACATACAGATAATGACTATGAAATTGATTTGAATTTCCTTGAATCAGCTATTGAGAAAAATAAAGAAATTAGTGGAAAAAAGGTAGAGTTTATCATTTCATAGAACCATAATTTTTGGGCTCATTGAAAGTGGAACAGCTGTGAACGGTCAGAATGACAATAGCTACATTTAAGACATGTAATTTGGACTGGAATTTGCCCTTAGAGACCAATCAAGAACTCTAAAACCAACAAGTCCTTCAAGACTACAGTCAAGAACTCTAAACAGAACCGATTTTTGAAGATAAAATCAAGAATTAAAAACAAACTCCCTTTCCTTAAAGACCACAATCTAGAAGTCGACAAAACATGTTCTGAGAGACCAGTGTAGAACTCTAAAAACAACATGGTCTTAGAGACCACAATTAAAAACTTTAAATATAACCTGTCCTTTGAGAGAAAAAAAATCAAGAACTCAAAAACAACCTGCCCCTAGAGAACTCTTAACAACCTGTCATTCAAGACCACAATCTAGAACCTGAACCAACTTGCCCCTAGGGACAACAGTCTAAAACTTTAAAAAGAAACACATCCCTAGAGACTCTAAAAACAAACTGTCTTAAAAGACCACAATCTTCTTCTGTTCCATTCCATGATCTGTAGCTGCTAAACATGCTTGCTATCATGTCATGTTATCCCATAAACTTGTATTATAATACAACTTTCAATATGTAACAATGACATAACAGGAAGTATTTTAATCAGTATACATAAAGGGCTGAGTATTCCATTTTTAAAAATTAAGAAAAACCCAACTTACCCTGTCTCCTTTTTCTCCTGCTTCTCCACGTGGTCCTTCTGGTCCAGGAAGCCCCTGAAAATAAAGAATGAATGAATATATATATATATATATATATATATATATATATATATATATATATATATATATATATATATATATATATATATATATATATATAGAGAGAGAGAGAGAGAGAGAGAGAGAGAGAGAGAGAGAGAGAGAGAGAGAGAGAGAGAGATTAAATTTGGATATATTTGATAACATTCTTCGCTCTTCCATTTTAATGACAGGTAAGATAAAGCATATTTTTGCAAATTGATTTTCATCACTAATTGGACAAAAATATTTGTACTCAACAACAGCTTGTGATTTCCATCAGACTTGGATAGTTAACAGATAGAGAGGAGATATGGATATACAGAAAAACATACACAGATAGATTCAAGTGTTGAACCTTATATCTAAATACCTATCACAATTAGCAGTCATCAACTTAATTGCCTTTGGTTTTATGGAATTTTGTTCAGTAAAAATGAAATTTATGGTTAGAAACTGTCCCATAGCTGGCCTCACTAATGACCCATTTCAATATGTAATGTCCCCAATGCTTCACTGAAAGAGGGAGAATAAAAGTTTTCTAGAAGAAAGGTCTAGGCCAGATATGGATAATGAACTAATGTAAATTTGTAAAGGTATGTTATTTAGATTTGTAACATAGCTACAATGTCTGCAGTGTGACAGTTTACAGTGATGTGAAGCACTGGGTCATCTTGCCACAGTCATTTAGCATCATGTCCCACCCAGTTACATTATCCTAACACCAGGCCATCCATTCTTAACACTAATCTCCTATTGCTGAGCATCAAGTGAGGCAGCTGACAGTACCGCATTTATGGTTTTGGTATGACTCTACCGGGGTATGAACCCATAACCTCCCACCTGTAAGACATTTGCTCTAACCACTTAGGCCACCTAAGCGGTAAACATTTGCAAATGATGACAGTGGAGAACACTTACATTGGAACCAAGATTAGGTCTCATAATATAAAATTACATATAAAATGAAGGTCCATCATTTGTCAGACATAACTTGACTAAACAATGATACATTAAGATGATATAAAATTCTGATTAAGTTATGGCAATACAGAGCTTCATTTAAATTGTTCTTCAAATCCAATAAATATAAAGGCAATTTTTGTGTAGAAACAAAAGTGTGTTGATCCAACAATCTGGGCTCATGACTGTCAAATGATAATGTTTAACAAATGCTGAGAAATCAATTAATCCAATTAACAATAATATCATGAGAGTTAGGAAGGACAATTAGTAACAGGCTGCTTACCAAATTTAGTCAAAATTCAATACGAACTGGGACAGTTAATTTTCGAAAACAAAATTGGATGGATGGAAACCTCAATTTAGCAACACTTGCTTTTCAATGATTGTGCAAATTGAGTAGGTTAGAGAAATGATGGATGATAACTACTCCTTAGTAGACTCAAAGGATTTCCATTCACCCCTGCCTACCCTTTAAACCTAGGATGAACTGGAGAAGTTTGGGACATGAATCTGCTGGGGCTTTGGAAATTGTGCATTGTGTTCGGGCATCATGTTAGGTTTAAGGTCCATGAAATCCATGAAGTCAGAGGTTCTCAAGATCCTTGGCTGCCTTTATCAACTGGGATGAGAAAGAAATTTTTGCCATTAAGTCTAAGGGTCACCAAAAACTCCTCTGCTTAGAAAATGAGGCATGTGTATGCGTGTGTGTGTACATACTGGGGTGAATACAAGAAAGAAATGCTTACTGTCATGCCTGGAGGTCCCTGAAGTCCTGGATTGCCTGGTTGTCCCTGGTTGCCCTTATCACCTGGTCGTCCAGCTGCTCCAGGAGCCCCACTAAGCCCGGGGGCACCCTGAAAATTTAGCCCAGAATATTATTTAAGAGGATAATGCATGTTGGCTTGGCAATTATGGTTTACACTATAATTAATAATTCAAGAATGCCTATAATCATAGAATTCACCAGTAACTGCAACAAACAAAAATTGTATTAGCATTCAATGGCAGTGTATTAGCATTCAATGGCAGTGTATTAGCATTTAATGGCAGTGTAGTAGCATTTAATGGCAGTGTATTAGAATTTAATGGCAGTGTATTAGCATTTAATGGCAGTGTATTAGAATTTAATGGCAGTGTATTAGCATTTAATGGCAGTGTATTAGCATTTAATGGCAGTGTAGTAGCATTTAATGGCAGTGTAGTAGCATTTAATGGCAGTGTAGTAGCATTTAATGGCAGTGTAGTAGCATTTAATGGCAGTGTATTAGCATTTAATGGCAGTGTAGTAGCATTTAATGGCAGTGTATTAGAATTTAATGGCAGTGTAGTAGCATTTAATGGCAGTGTAGTAGCATTTAATGGCAGCGTATTAGCATTTAATGGCAGTGTAGTAGCATTTAATGGCAGTGTAGTAGCATTTAATGGCAGAGTATTAGCATTTAATGGCAGTGTATTAGCATTTAATGGTATATTAGCAAAATAGTGGCTATATAGTGTCAATGAAAAGTAAAGTTAATAAAATGCAAAATGAATGAATCGTAAAAAACTTTAGAATATCAAACTATCTTAATAAATCTAAATGTGAAATATGAGATGAAATATGAAAGTTAAGTTTAAATTTTGTAAAAAGTTGATAAAATTATAAAAGAAAAATAAAAATATTAAATACTTAAAACATATAGCTAAAAACCATATTACTTGATCCTACACATGGGTGTTACTATGATATCTGTACCTTTCATGTATTCTAATGGCCTGTAGACAAATTAATCTGTAATTAGGTGCAGCTGTTAATCTGATAGATATGCTTGCATTCATCACCCTGACAGCCACTCAACTTCTTTTTCAGCTTTGATTTGCCAAATATGAAGCTAAATAGTACACAAGACTTTGCCTTTTCCATCAGTAAAAAAGCTATAGACACCTGCCATGACACACTATAAGTGAGTTAAAAAATTATCAGGGTATGCTAAAATGAGAGAGTGGTGTATCTCAATAGAACATGTATAGCTTTGACAGTAAAATGAGAGAGTGGTGTATCTCAACAGAACATGTATAGCTTTGAAAATAAAATGAGAGAGTGGTGTATCTCAAAAGAACATGTATAGCTTTGACAGTAAAATGAGAGAGTGGTGCATCTCAATAGAACATGTAAAGCTTTGACAGTAATCTTGTCATGAATTCACAGGTATAATGAGAAATTTCACAGTAATTTAACAAAATACAGATTTATGATGGACTAAACATCTTGGGTCAAAGAGACTTCTATTAGAATAGGGAAAAATGAGTGTAGAATGATCCAAATTTACGTTTTAAAGAGTCAAAAATAGTCATTTTACTAAAATGAGGCTAAATAGCATTAAAAATTTTCTTTAGTTCATGAAAATTGTTGCATCCCTACATGATATCCAACTCTTATTTTTCATCAAATCAGAACAAAGCATATGTAGTACTGTATACATCTAAGCAGACTTTGCATCACCTTTCCCATTAGAGAAATATAATCTAATTAGCAATGAAAATGTCAAACCAAGAAAAATGATAAGATATAAATTTGAGTAGATTTAAACACTAAGCAAATGGTAACATATAACTTACATTCCTGGATACTGTCATATAGATTTTCATTACTATCATACAGATTTGCATCTACTGTCATAAAGAACTTCATCTTGTGTCATATTGAACCCATTTACTGTCATACAGAACTTCATCTTTTGTCATATAGAAATTCATCTACTGTCATACATAACTTCATCTTCTGTCATAGATTTTCATTACTGTCATACAGAACTTCATCTTCTGCATATAGAAATTCATCTACTGTTATACAGAACTTCATCTTCTGTCAAATAGAAATTTATCTACTGTCATACAGAACTTCATCTTCTGTCATATAGTACTGTCATATAGAAATTTATCTGCTGTCATACAGATCTTCATCTACTGTCATACAGAACATTATCTTTTGTCATAAAGAACTTCATCTACTGTCATACAGAACTTCATCTACTGTCATACAGAACTTCATCTATTGTCATACAGAAATTCATCTACTGTCATACAGAAGTTCATCATTGCCATATAGAAATTCATCTACTGTCATACAGAACTTCATCTACTGTCATACAGAAATTCATCTACTGTCATATAGAAATTCATCTACTGTCATACAGAAATTCATCTACTGTCATACAGAAATTCATCTACTGTCATACAGAAATTCATCTACTTTCATACAGAAATTCATCTACTGTTATACAGAACTTCATCACAGTCACATAGAAATTCATCTTCTGTCATATGGAACTTTATCTACTGGATAAATTAATTCCTAGATGACTAAGGAAACCTATGGTAGTGAGTAATGGAATCCAATTTTTAAGATGATCTACCCCTACACCAATCCAATTTTATGCAGTTTGCAAACTTATTAAGGATTGCTGGCTCAGAGCCAACTTCTTTTGGACACTCTCTAATCCACTGGGCCAATGATTGTTACACTTACCAAGATAAAATGTATCTTTTGATTACATGGCTGCAAATGCTGCAGTGCTTGTTTTAGTTCTCAAATGACTACTACATTTATCTTACCGGTGGTCCTGGTTCTCCAGGTAAGCCAGGTAAACCTGATGGGCCAGAAGGACCTGGCAAGCCGGGTCTTCCATCATTACCTGCACGACCGGTTTCTCCTGGTTTTCCCTGAGGAAAAAAAGGGAAAATAAATAAATTAGTTAATTAGCAACATAGAGAAAAATGCAGTACCAGGTCAAAATTAGGAAACCAATTGAATTGACAGAGGATAAGGAAAGCTATTTCTAAACAATCTTCTGACATATATATGTACACACCTAATAATTGTGTCTTATTGCAACTTGTAATCATTCAGGTATGGAGTCGTAAATGTTAAGACGAATGAGATTCATCTGATCCTAGATTTTCTCTCATCTTTTTCAAGCTTGGATTCAACTGTCTACTATAATTCTCAAAAATACTAAGGTTCTGGGTCTTTGACAGCTACAGATAGGGTGTCTGGCATGGCAAGCCCGACACATATTGAGAATGTACTGCATTATGACTACATTTTCATTTGAAATCATGTTCTCCTGACTGCACTAAATTGACACAGTAAATTCAATCATTAAATAAACAGAAAAGCAGAACAGAGTTTGATCAATTGAATAACAAAATCCATCCATTCCATACCAATTGGAAAAGTTTCTTCAACATGCATTTAATCATAACATGACTCCAAATTTCAAGTAGACCAAAACAAGAATTTTTTAAAACTAATGTCAAGCATATGACAAAATTTAAAGGTCTATGGGTGGTGCTTTGAGTGCATTAATATTGTAAGTGTTAACTGATGAATCCATGGTTGTGTATTTTGGAATACAGCATAAATTCAATTACTTTGTTTCTTGTAGTGTATTCCTTTATCATGAAGCCTTAGATAGAAAAATAAAATGAGTATATTATACAAACATTACTGCATTTGTATGGGGAAATCTGAAACTTTTTTCAGACTCTCAAGGTTGTTGAGCATTAAAAGTAAATAGCAGTTTATATTTCCCATAAAAATGATGCAACCTATAACTACTGTACATTGCAAAAACACCTGCACATTAACAAGAGTAATTTGGTGTCGTCACAGCAACAAGACTAGTTTATTTAGTACTGTGGCAGCTAGAGTTACATCATTAGTAGACATAACAGAAATTCCAATTGGCCCCATTTGATCATAAACCTGGCACACCAACAACTGAACAGTTACAACTCATCCTTTCAGTAAAAGGTCCTTACAATATACTGGGCAGAACTTCAGTACTATTCTATATCCCTAAGCACGCATGAAATCGTAAGAATACGAATTTCAGCATTTAAATTTAAAAAGGAAATGAATTTGGGTCAAGACATTTTCCAATCTACACTAATAATTGGAATGGGCACTGTACTGAGGGAGTTCTACAATGATTTGTCAATGTTTAGATTCTGAATGAGCTTCACATACTGCTTCTCCCTCTGGTCCCTGGGGGCCAGGAGGTCCCTGAACACCTGGGAATCCTGATGGTCCTCTCTCTCCCTGGGGTCCAGACACACCCTGTGGTCCTGAAACTCCCTACAATACAGAATGAAACATGAAGATATGATTCAGTAATAACAATTTTAATTTAAATATTTGCAAAACCATATTTTTATGTTACTTCATTTTTTTTTACAGATGAAAGCAGCTTATGATATAAAGAACTGGTTATACTAGCCATTATATATATATATATATATATATATATATATATATATATATATATATATATATATATATATATATATATATATATATATGTGACACATCTAGTGATGATGGACAATTATTTCAAGTTTCCTCCCATAATATCAAACAGCCTTTAAGTAATAATGCTGGAAAAGTGTGGCAGAAACATAAAATATTGAATCATGACCTTGACCTTAAAACCCAATGTGTAAGGCAATAGACCTTCTAAAGATACTGCACAGGTTTACCAAGTTTCATAATTTTAAATGATTTTAAATTTGTAGAGGAAAAAATATTGTGATTTGACTTTAAATATGAAACATAACACTCCTTATTGTGATTCAGCTAAAAAAAGGCCAAAAAATTTCATCCCTTACACTCAGACATATTTAAAGCAAATGGAAAACTATGGACAATATTAAGTAGATGAGCTGTGCCATTAACACACCCCTAGCGTGGTATGCAACACACTTTGTTGTGATGATGTACAAATTTCATAATAATCTCAATGGCTTTAAAATCAAAATGGTAAATATGATGGATGGTATGAAGCAAAGGTACTTTGTTTTCCATTTTTCTTCAAAATGGTGAGGGACAACAAGGCTCAATGCAAGACTGAGAATTATTGTTAATGCTTAGATTAACACAAGAATTAGAAAGATGTAATATGTGTCTTAGAAAACAACCTAGCTCTTTTGACCACAACATGTCTTCGGAAAAGTGGTTTCCTCGATGACTTCATTACATCAAGCAACAAAAAAAATGACCTATGCATTAAAAATATGATGTTAAATGACAGGTGATTTCCCCAAAACATAAGTCTTCCAGATTAGGATTTCAGTACAGGTGAAGTAATACTGAACCAAGCCTTGTAATTCTACTTACTGGTGGTCCTGGTAAACCTCTTTCCCCATCCTGTCCATCTACACCAGGTGTACCTGGGACTCCATCTTTTCCTGAAGGTCCCGGTGGGCCAACTTCTCCCCTTGCTCCCTAAAAAAGAAAACTGGATGATTACTGCATAGCAAGTTATTTTTTTTACAGGGGTTTTATTTTAGCTATATTAACTATTAGTCCCTTTTGCATCAAAATATATTTTAAAATGAAATATAATAAACCAGCAGGTCATGATCTATGCTAATGTACAGGTGACTTCACTTAAATATCAAAGACTCTGATACTTCATTACCTAATGCATCAGCATGTTGTAGTCAATGCTTTTCAAGCTATATATGTCTTCAAGTAAAATGTATGGACTGATATGTCAGAGCACTGTCATGGCAGATCTTTATTTATGGTGTGTGTGTGTGTGTGTGTGTGAGAGAGAGAGAGAGAGAGAGAGAGAGAGAGAGAGAGAGAGAGATTTGGACAAATAGAGTCAGATAATAGGAGTTTGGAGTACTATAATTAAAGTAAACTCTATTCAAAGTCATCCTACGCAGCCTTATGCTGCCAAGGTTCACATGTTCTCCCAGCACTTCCTGTGGTCCCCATCTGCTTTGCGCTTCCATCAATTCTTGCAGAGATTCACAAAATAATTCTAACAGATAAGGTTAGTAGAAGACTGAAAGTCATAAAAATGAAACTCAACAATAACTGATAGAATCAAAACTTACTGCTTCTCCTTGTGCACCAGGAGCTCCTGTAGGTCCCGCGGGTCCAGTTTCTCCTGGCACTCCACTTGGTCCCTGTCTACCTGGAAGACCTGGGGCTCCAACCAATCCAAATGCTCCAGGGGGTCCACGAGATCCCTTCTTTCCTGGCTGACCCTCAACACCCTATATACATCATAACAAAACTGTCTAGTAGTCTGTTTTACATGTGTACACAGTTAAGAATCATTCCTGGCAAAATATCAGTGTATCACAGTTAAGAATCATTCCTGGCAAAATAGTATTTATCTATTTACAGTAATTCTCCAATGATAAAACTTGAGGAATGTCATATACATTTCTTGATGAGGAAAGTGACCTTAATATGAGACACAAGGTATCAAAAGCAAACTATTTGCCAAAAATTAAACATTTTAAGTGTGACCTTTTTGATCATGGATGGGTTTCTCATTTTTCAGGGTCAAATCATAAAACATAATGCATAGCCTGATGTGTTTGTATTAAAGTCATCAGTATTTGGCAATCACCTGTCTCCAATAACCAAACTTTCAGTCCCATAAAACAAACATCAAATAAGCAACCACCCAGTTTTAGAGGCCACTTCCCAGAAGTGGTTGCATAGGAAAGGTTTGCATCACCAAATATCAATTAACAGTAGAAGACCAAAGCCTAAAGATCACTCACCAAATGTTAAGCCAAATGAAAGTACAGTTTGGTCGAGCAATTTGTTACAACAATATGCTTTCTGATAAATAAAAATTTTTATGCCATTTAAAAATGGCAGTCAAACTGGAAAGCAGAATAATAGTTTGCTTTTTAGAAGTGACAACCAAACTGAAAAGCAGATTTAGTTTTGCTTTTTAGAAATGGCAGAGAGAATGTAAGAAGATTAATTGAATTTGCTTGTTAGAAATGGCTGATAGACTGAAAAGCAGATTAAGATAGTTTCTTCTTAGAAATGACATGCATACTGGGCAGATTAATGTAGTCTGCTTTTTAGAAATGGCTTTGTGAAATTTGTTCAAATTTTATTTATCACTTTTTTAGATTATATCGCTTCATGTTCTTTCTACTGCAATGGCTATACTGAACAGTTGATCAGGATAATTTTGCAATACTAAATGACCATCATGTCAAGAAACTATATGTCAAAACTGGTCAAATTCTGTTGAGCTATGTTTTAGGCTCTGATGTAATAATTCAAGATTCATTTTCTTTTTTTAGTACTGAAGCCTAATTTGTACAAACTAACGGTGTTCTTGAAAGTATTTATTCTTGTCAAGTTTACTCAAATTCTGTTTAACTGTTCTTTTTGCAAAGGTAGATATATTTTAAATATGTCAAAACTAATCAAGTTCTGTTTAGCTATGTTTTAGACTCTGATGTAATTCAAGATTCATTTTCTATTTTTAGTACTGCAGCTTAATTTGTACAAACAGGGTGTTCTTGAAAGTATTTATTCTTGTCAAGTTTACTTAAATTCTGTTTAACTGTTCTTTTTGAAAAGGTAGATATATTTTAAATATGTCAAAACTGGTCAAATTCTGTTTAGCTATGTTTTAGACTCGGATGTAATTCAAGATTCATTTTCTATTTTTAGTACTGCAGCTTAATTTGTACAAACAGGGTGTTCATGAAAAAATTTATTCTTGTCAAGTTCAAGTTTGCTCAAATTCTGTTTAATTGTTCTTTTTGGAAATATGCAATAATTGTAAAAATATATAAGCTCTTTATGTCTGAAGGCTTCCATTCAAATTTGGTCAAATAATGAAAAACAGTTTTTAGAAAAAGTCATTTAAAGTTTTTGTAATTATATTTTTAGTTATGGAAGCAACATTTGACAGTAGACAGGCTTAGTTTGAATAAATCCGAAAGTCCTTTATGTAAGAACACTTTCTATCAAATCTGAAGAAATTCTGTTTAACATCGTTTGAAAAAAGTAATCTTAACATTTATTTTTATTTGACTGTTGTTGGTTTAATGCCATTTTTAGCAGACAATAGGCCAGTATAGAGAGCCCAGGAAAAGACCAGTAAGAACAATTGGCCCATGGTAAGATACTTAAGCTTTCTCACATAACCACACTGGCCAAACCAGAGATTTGAACCTATATAGACAGAGGTGAGAAGCAGTGATAGCACTTGAGACCATTCAACCAAACTGTAAGTAATGAACCATAAATGAAGACAAATCCACATTTGCAAAAATATTAAAACATGTCCTTTCATTTGGCTCATAGGATTCTACCACAAACTTTGTAAACTGTAGATTGTGGGCAACTCCAGTTATTATACAGGTATGAAGTTAGTAACAGCTGGACAGTCCAACATCCTAAAACAAATGTTTTTCTGCCTTATTGCAGATATGGTGACATGGTGACCTTATTATTGCATAGTTATAATAACTCTAGATACAAAAGAAGTGACATGGTGACCTTATTACTGCACAGTTATAATGACTCTAGATACATAACAAGTGACATGATTACCTTATTGCATAATTACATCGATGCTTCCACATATAAAAGTTGATAACCACAGGCTAAATGTCATACTTATACAGTGTTAAAAAGAAGTTTCACAAAATATATTAATAATGTACAAGTTTATTTACCCTAATTTAGACTACACCCAAGGCAAAGTATCAAAATATTCCATTCCAATTCATAAAAAACAGATTTTTAACAAAATACTTCTCTAAATATTTGAATTCATATTTGAATAACATACTATTCATGTTCATATTTGCACAGTGTACCAGTTATCTATCTTAGGCATATATGTAAACATAGAAAATTTAATAAGAATTCTTACTGGTTGTCCTGGAGGTCCATTTTCACCTGGAAATCCGGGTCTGCCAGTGTCACCCTATAATACAAGAAAGAAAATATTAAAAAATTAAAAGAGTGACCAAGAGAACCAAGGGGGGGAGAGAGAGAGAGAGAGAGAGAGAGAGAGAGAGAGAGAGAGAGAGAGAGAGAGAGAGAGAGAGAGAGAGAGAGAGAGAGAGAGAGAGAGAGAGAGAGAGAGAGAGAGAGAGAGAGAGAGAGAGAGAGAGAGAGAGAGAGAGAGAGAGAGAGAAGTAGTCTTGTATCTGAGAACCCAAAACATCATTCTTGTACCTGAGAACCCTAAACACCAGTCTTGTAATAGAGGACACTAGACACATCATGATTTCACTGGCAATGCATTAGCAGAGCTAATTACAACATAGTTCATATTATAATAATGGAGTAATGTATTCTGTGGATTCTAGTCCTGTCAAGGTATGATTAATAAGATAAGGTATTACCTATCAAGGCATGACTAATAAAAAAATGTATTACCTGTCAAGGTATGACTAATAAGATAATGTATTACCTGTCAAGGCATGACTAATAAGATAATGTATTACCAATCAAGGTATGACTAATAAGATGATGTATTACCTGTCAAGGCATGACTAATAAAAAAAATGTATTACCTGTCTAGGTATGACTAATAAGATAATGTATTACCTGTCAAGGCATGACTAATAAGATAATGTATTACTGTCAAGGTATGACTAATAAGATAATGTATTACCTGTCAAGGCATGTCTAATAAGATAATGTATTACCTGTCAAGGTAGGACTAGTAAGATAATGTATTACCTGTCAAGGTAGGACTAATAAGATAATGTATTACCTGTCAAGGTATGACTAATAAGAGAATGTATTACCTGTCAAGGCATGACTAATAAGATAATGTATTACCTGTCAAGGCATGACTAATAAGATAAGGTATTACCTGTCAAGGTATGACTAATAAGATAATGTATTACTGTAAAGGTATGACTAATAAGATAATGTATTACCTGTCAAGGCATGACTAATAAAATACTGTATTACCTGTCAAGGTATGACTAATAAGATAATGTATTACCTGTCAAGGTATGACTAATAAGATAATGTATTACATTTGCATGTGTTAAAATTGAGGCCTACTGTAGAAAAACAATCCTGGGGAATATATTTCTCTGAGATATTAAGAAAAATATGTACCAGGTCATTTTAAAATATTTGTATATTCAGAATACTTACAACTCGTCCTTCTGGTCCAGGTTCACCTGATGGTCCCTGTTTACCTGGAGGTCCCTAAAAGAGACAACAATATACAGTATAACTATCAAATGTAGGCAAAATGCAAATAAGAACTACTGTGGGCCCTCACTAAAGAGTACTTCAGTAGAATTTAATTCTTGATATTACAAAATTACAATCATAAGCCCTGTATCATAATCCCTGATTATTACAAAGTTATAACAAAGTTACAATCATAGGCCCTGTATTGTAAACCCTGATATTACAATGTTATGACAAAGTTACAATCATAGGCCCTGTATTATAATCCCTGATTATTACAAAGTTATTATAAAGTTACAATCATAGGCCCTGTATCATAATCCCTGATTATTACAAAGTTACAATCATAGGCCCTGTATCATAATCCCTGATTATTACAAAGCTACATATATAGGTCCTTTATCGCAATCCCTGATTATTACAAAGTTACAATCATAGGCCCTGTATCATAATCTCTGATTATTACAAAGTTATAACAAAGTTACAATTGTAGGCCCTGTATCATAATCCCTGATTATTACAAAGTTATTATAAAGTTACAATCATAGGCCCTGTATCGTAATCCCTGATTATTACAAAGTTACAATCATAGGCCCTGTATCATAATCCCTGATTATTACAAAGTCATAAAAAAGTTACAATCGTAGGCCCTGTATCATAATCCCTGATTATTACAAAGTTATTATAAAGTTACAATCATAGGCCCTGTATCGTAATCCCTGATAATACAATGTTATGACAAAGTTACAATCATAGGCCCTGTATTGTAATCCCTGATTATTATAGTTACAATCATAGGCCCTGTATCATAATCCCTGATATTACAATGTTATGACAAAGTTACAATCATAGGCCCTGTATCATAATCCCTGATATTACAATGATATGACAAAGTTACAATCATAAGCCCTGTATCATAATCCCTGATTTACACAGCTACAATCATTTACTCTGTAAATAATCTCTCATGTCACAATCACTAACCCTTTAACATAATCCATGATAAAACAATTATGATTAGAGATCCTGTAAAATAACTTCTCAAATAACACACAACTTTAGTCCCTATATCATAATCCCTGATATAAGTTATAATATCTGACCCTATAACATAATCCCTCAAATAACACAGTTAAAACCTTAGTCCCTATAACATGATCCCTGATATAAGACAGTTACAATCGCTGACCCTGCAAAATAACTTCTCATATATCAGTTACAACTAAAGTCCCTGTAACATAATCCCTCACATAATACAGTTAGTCAAGACCCTGTAACATAATCCCTCATAATTTAGTTATAATTATTAATCCTATATAATTTTGATGTAACACAGTTACATCCCTGATCTTATAATTGTGCAATTATAATCATGATCTATTCTAAGACACTAGACTGTGGGACTGGGGTCTATTTAGGACACCAGACTGTGGGACTAGGGTCTATTCTAAGACACTAGACTGTGGGACTAGGGTCTATTTTATGACACTAGGTTGCAGGATCATAATTCAATAATAACTGGGGTCTATTGCAGATTACTAGACTTTAGGATTATAATCAGGCTATATTCTTGGACACTAAACTTTGGGATTATAATTAGGGTATATTCTAGGACACTAGACTTTGGGATTATAAACAGGCTATATTCTAGTTCACTAGACTTTGGGATTATAATCAGGCTATATTCTAGTTCACTAGACTTTGGGATTATAATCAGGGTATAATCTAGGACTCTAGACTTTGGGATTATAATCAGGCTATATTCTAGGACACTAAACTTTGGGATTATAATTAGGGTATATTCTAGGACACTAGACTTTGGGATTATAAACAGGCTATATTCTAGTTCACTAGACTTTGGGATTATAATCAGGCTATATTCTAGTTCACTAGACTTTGGGATTATGATCAGGGTATAATCTAGGACTCTAGACTTTGGGATTATAATCAGGCTATATTCTAGGACACTTGACTTTGGTATTATAATCAAGGTATTTCTAGGATACTAGACTGGGATTATAATCAGGCTATAGTCTAGGACACTAGAGTTTTGTATTATAATCAGGGTATATTCTAGGACACTAGATTTTGGGATTATAATCAGGCTATATTCTAGGACACTAGACTGGGATTATAATCAGGCTATAGTCTAAGACACTAGACTTTTGTATTATAATCAGGGTATATTCTAGGACACTAGACTGGGATTATAATCAGGCTATATTCTAAGACACTAGACTGGGATTATAATCAGGCTATATTCTAGGACACTAGACTATGATATTATAATTAGGGTCAATTCTAGGACACTAAATATAAACTCTACCTATATTTGTTTCTTAAACTGTATTTAAAAATTTCTAACTTTGTATCAGATGTAGTGGAAAATTTCTGCACTAAAATTTCATGGTTTTTAACTGATCCTGATTATGATAAAGTTTGACTTTAAACAATCAACTTTTACATTGCTGCCATACAAAGTAGAAGGCATCCTCATTGGTAACACAATGCACATTTCTGATTCTCCAGACTGAGTTATAATGAAGAAATACTGTTATTTACTACTGATACAATTTATTAAAATACTATTAGGTGAAATCAGTATATCTTTATTTATAAACAATACATGCATGTATGTATTGAATGACTATAAACACACTTTATTTTATGCCTCCATGTATTCATGTAACTAAAAGTTATCTCCACCTCTCTCTCAAATCTAGATACACCTCTCCCTCAATAGCTCATGCACAACAGGGTCCACAAACTGGGATGTAAAATGACTTAATCCTCATTTCACAATCACATTAATAAGTCAACAATAACTTTTAATAATGTGCTTTATCTAATGAAATTAATTGTGATTCTATACAAAGTCACATTTATTTTCAAAATGTCCAACATGTGTGAAAGATCATTAACATTGATCCAAATAGTTTAAACAACCATCACATGTATTATGTCACTGCTTTTTTTGTTGTTGATTAGCCTGGTTCCTGGAGTGGTATTTAATAGTATTGTGCCAAGTAGAGAGTTAATATAGCAGGGAACTAGAATAGCTGTTGATACACCAACAAACAAGATTCATTTTGTTTTTTCCAAAACCAGTGACATTTATTTGATGAGACAATTGTCTACATCAAAACTAGATTTTTGTTATGTTCAGTTAGTACAATAATGAAGTCATGATTTCATTGAAATAATGAAACTTCAGTTCCTTCTCATCCCTGAGAATATCTCTAAGTGCCAGTTCAGGAATTCTCTGAAACTTGTTTGCCCACAATAATCTTTATCTTTAAAACCAACCTCTTTATGTTGATTGGTTATCATGCTATCTTTGATCATAGGAGGAATGAGTCAATTATTTTCAGGTAGCTTAATTAGATTATATACACAATAATAGTGTTCAATTGATCAACTGAAATGAGTAAACCAGACATGTGAGTGGGGCTGTTAGATCTTAAGCAGATAGGATTTGCATGATTTTTAACTTTTTTTAAAATTTCACCTCCTTTATTTGATTCAAAGGACATAATTAACATGTTAATACAAAGGAGGCTAGGTTTTAATTCAGTACAACAATACAACAAATACTTCCCCAAGTCAATTATCAAAACACAGATGGCACTTAATTATGTTCTCAGAGAAACACTCGCGGACGTAGCTGTTATTGACACGTCTCATGAAGATGATTAAACTT
The DNA here is from genome assembly GCA_016746295.1 of Potamilus streckersoni. Classification (NCBI taxonomy): domain Eukaryota; kingdom Metazoa; phylum Mollusca; class Bivalvia; order Unionida; family Unionidae; genus Potamilus; species Potamilus streckersoni. Next base: position 957,638 of record JAEAOA010001337.1, read on the forward strand.
AAGAGTAAAAAAAGACAGAAAAAAAAGTTTCACTTAATACAATTTTTTAAAATGGCATTTAAATATTAATGTACTATGTACACTAGGCCTAAGTGACATTCCTACTGATCAAAATTTCATTGAATATCTGTAAATTACGATGTTCTAAGAATGTTGTTGGAAAACATATGTAACAATTTTATAAGAATTCTTATTTAAAGTTGATAATTTCATAATGTTGATTAAAATTTCCTGTTCCTATCCATCGTTTTTGACCATAAAACAAGTATTATATCAGCATTTCAGTTAACAAATCTGATAGTGATTTTCTTCAAGTTCAACAAACAGATCAATTTCTTGGGTATTTTCTGTTTGAAACAAAATGGGATCCATGCTTGACCGTATTATAAGTGGATTTGCGAGTTATCTGGGCAGGAGTTAATGACGGGAGTGTTATTCAATGTACAGTTGATGTCATAAATTCTTGTGAGTGCAAACAGTTCTAAATAAGAAATGTGATGCTTCCAGGATGAGTTCTTGCTTACCACCAAAATAAGGGGAAGTACAAAAAATGGGGGTGAGGGGGAACAGCCATAGTTCAATATTTACCTAACACTTAAATATTACCCTCTTTTTGCCACTGTTAAAATTATACTGAAATCAAAGGTCTCAAAAGATGTCTATTCTTATTTAGGAATTAATCTGCCACATTGCCAGCATAAGCTATTTGGGAAACTGTCTTTATGATATTTACAATTTTCCATCACCTCATAGATATTATCTTAATCATTTACATGAACTATCCCAAAGTTTCATCTCCTTGAATCAGTGCTTTTCTGGCAACTGTGCCAATTTTTTATCTGTTCCATGATACAGCATTAAGGTCCATCACTGCCAGAATCTGCTTGTTAGGACAGAAATATTCTAAACAAATAAAAATCCTTACTTTTAATCTCTTTTAAGATTTTTATTTATTCAATTTATTTTAACACAAGATCCCTCAGATCTACAATGTTTCAGAGAAGAAATGAAAATTGCACACTACTTGTGAATGCCTGTCTTTAAATCTGGATTGGTATTCTGCCATTCCTACATTTATCATTTATCAATGAAATCATCACCTGAGGATTAACCATATTGGAAATCAGCCATGTTTGGTCTTTTATGTAGCCCATATTTTAAACACACAGTTGTAAAACTTTCTTAATGAATGCAAGGTGCAAACCAATTGACAGAATGCTTGTTCCAGGGCCCAATATGCCAATCAAATTCAGTTTAACAACTATTAATTTCAAACCAAAGTACCCAGATGTGTAAACAGTTGACTACCTGAAAATCACTGCTATGGTACAGGTGTTGCCAAAAAGCACTTCAAGGGTTACTAATTTTTGGTTTCACATAAAAATACACTGGCTTGATTCCATTGAAAACATTATGGAGAAGGTATGTATTAATTACAAAACTTCACTTTTAACTGAGTCAGGAAAAGAACTCATTTTATGTGATGAAAGCTTACATCTCAGTGGATGGCCTTGATGTATCCCTATAATATTTTAAACTTATTCTTTTTATATTGAATTGAAACAAGACAGTTTTGTTTATGACACATCAAAAAAATAATATCTCACTGTGAACATTAAATTTCATATTAATAAAGAACGATTTTCATGCCTGATGATGGTTATAAACTTACAGCGGGTCCTGGAGGTCCTGCAGCACCACTGGCCCCTGCTAATCCCCTAGGTCCTCCCTCTCCTGGAGGACCTGATTCTCCAGGTAATCCTGGGTCTCCCACATCTCCCTTCTCTCCTGAAAGTCCAGGGCTTCCAGGAAGTCCTTGTGGCCCTGGGTTCCCTAAAGAACCAGGTGCTCCTGGTTCACCATCAACACCACGCTCTCCAGGGAAACCCTGTGGAATGAAATAAATATAGAAATGCAGAATGAGACAATATAAAAATTTCACCTTCTAGCTTTATTGCTTTGTAAAATAATTAACTATATTCAGTTGGAAAACAATGAATAATAATACAGATTCAATGATAGAATGATGGGCAATGTGTAATCATTAACCTTTTAGCTACATGGCCCTATAAACTCTCTCTCTCTCTCTCTCTCTCTCTTATGGGGATCATAATTGAAAATCCTTCTATAATTCTCTTTTATACAGCAAACACCTATTTAACATGGACAGAGTTGTTTGGTCAACAAAGTTGTGCATACTAGTCGTCATATCATAATCATATCCTAATGTTCACAGATTTTTCCTACCATGCAGAAATGTACACAGATTCTGTGCAGCTCACCACAACTGACATGAAAAGTGACTGCCATAACTAGCAGTGATGGGATTGCCATAACTAGCTGTGATGTGACTGCCATAACTAGCAGGGATGGGACTGCCATAACTAGCTGTGATGGGACTGCTAGTAGCAATGATGTGACTGCCATAACTATCTGTGATGTGACTGCAATAACTAGCTGTGGTGGGACTGCCATAATGAGCAGTGATGTGACTGCCATAACTAGCTGTGATCGGACTGCCATAACTAGCTGTGATGGGACTGCTATAACAAGCAGTGATGTGACTGCCATAACTAGCAGTGATGGAACTACCATAACTAGCAGTGATGGGACTGCCATAACTAGCTGTGATGTGACTGCCATAACTAGCAGTGATGGGACTGCCATAACTAGCTGTGATGGGACTTCTATAACAGTGATGGGACTGCCATAACTAGCAGTGATGTGACTGCCATAACTAGCTGTGATGGGACTGCCATAACTAGCAGTGATGGGACTGCCATAACTAGCAGTGATGTGACTGCCATAACTAGCTGTGGTGTGACTGCTATAACTAGCCATGATGGGACTGCCATAACTAGCTGTGATGGGACTTCTATAACTAGAAGTGATGGGACTACCATAACTAGCAGAAAGGACAAGAGGAGAGGGACTTGGTCAAGGTGGTAAGCCATTGGCATGAATTAGGAAGCTTTGTGTGCAAGAGACCCTGCCAATAAAGCTTACTCCCACAGGGAGTTGACAGATGCCTCCTAAACTTTGAGGTTATGATTGGTTCTGTGTTTGTCTAGAGAATGATTCCTTGTTGATGTCAACTGTCTCTCTCCTTTGTGGTTGGGACTGATTGGGTTCTTTGTGGCTGTGAAGGCTGAGCTGCAAATATGAGGGGCAGTTCTTTTGCTATCTGTCTCTTCACTTCCTATATCTTGCCTCTGAAGAGTAGAGGTGACCCAAAATGTATCATTTTCAGTGTCTGGACATGGTGTTATTTGAGAGTTGCTATGAACGAATTAGCATCTTATTAAGCTATGTCAACATAGGCAAAAGCAACTGCCATGGAATTGTGCACTGCTCTGTTAATAAATCTGATGATCCAGTCTGTGAACTCTCTTGCTTGGTCATTACCTGACTGCTCAATGAGCTAGAAATTGCTACTGACATGATTTACCATCAAAGAAGTGGCAGCTATTTTCCGATCCAGCCTTAAGTGTTGAGAGGAAGTCATATTAACAACTGCAAAATTCTTATCCAAGGATGGAAGATCTTGCTAAAGAGAGTGAGGAAGAACATGTAGAGAGTGCTACAATCTTCAACAATATACAACAAGGAAACTCTGTTGAAGCACATGGTCCAAACAAGTTTGCAAATGTGGCAAATCCACATAAAAAATGGTACCAATGAAAATTATGTATACAAGTTTAAACTGATACATCATTATGCACAAATTATAAATTAACGATAGATGGTTAAAATGTATGAGTATATTGAACAGATTTTTGGGAGACCTTTGCATAATGTTGCCTGATCAACAATGAAAGCTTAGAACTACTGACACCTGGCAATGGCAAGGAGAGCTAATGATCAAGGGTTACTCCCCTTTGCATGATATAGATGGAAAAGAAGTTTTTGTTTTATTCAAGGACCAAATTTGGTAGGTAGCAAGATTATATTTTTATGATTGGGGAACGTGTTTAAAAAAAGACAATATTAGTTCCTTATTCAGAGTTATCTTACCCTAGCTCCTTGTTGTCCTGGTGGTCCTGAGGGTCCGGTTTCTCCTGGAAGACCCTAAGAGTAATTAAGCAAAACTGTTAATGTCTTTGTCATGTTTATTATTACATGTTTACTATTACACGCATTATGTTAATGAGCTGCATAATGAAATGAATAACATGACAATCTTCTGCACTTTCAATAAGATTTCCTGACTCAGTTGAATATATTACATTTATTATGTTAAGACACTAACGTGTAATTAATACAATTACTTAACTTTTTCTTATTAACTGAGCTCCAATTTATCCTGCATATTTTAATCTTCATTGATATCTACTACCAATATTATTTATTTTCATATAAGAATGAAACACACACACACACACACACACACACACACACACACACACACACACACACACACACACTCCAAAGACACTGATATACACACAGGCATCTGTCAACTTATGTCATTTTGACTTTTTCAAACTTTCCATTAGCACAATTTCATATCAATTATTTATTTAATTAATTTCAGACTAAAAATTAAATTATTTGTCTTAAGGTATGGAAATTAATTTAATTACATATTATAGTTATACATTTCCAATTAAAATTAAAGGCAGTGAAATGGAAAATGTATATTACACAATTCTGAGCTATGCAACCACACTAAGGAACAAAGTTATCTTGTAATTCAAGGGGTTAGCTTTTTAGAGTTGCCTTTTCCTCCCTGATTTCAATGAAAATGTCTTTTTTGTTGGTAAGAGGAATACAAATGACTCACCCATCTAAGCCACTGCAAATTAGCTGAATTCTCTCCATTTAGTTTTCAGGGAGACAACAGAAATAACCATTTCTCTCTATGTATTTTTCAGGTATATGAAATGGTTACAGACTTGTGTTATATATCAACAGCTGTGTTATATATCAACAGCTGTGTTCTATATCAACAGCTGCAGTTGTGCTTACCACTAGTCCTGGTGGTCCAGCATCACCACGTTCACCTTGGGGTCCTGGAGGTCCCTAAAGGAGGGAAAAAAACCCAGCATAAATTCATCTGGCTATATAGGCACAACTTTTACAGAAAATATTGCAATAGGGTCTGTTGATGATTTTCAAAAGAACTTAATGAGTAATTTAGTTCGTAACTGAAAGATTGAAGTCATTCTGAATCAGCATAGTTATATAACCTGCAAATAAAAAAGCACAAATACAATATTCTGCAAAAATATAATCAAAACAATATCATGGAATGCTACTTTTATAGTATCCCAGAATAGAATTTTAATAACATCATTGAACAATATTTGAACAGTAACCTGGTATAGTACTTTTATAGTATACTGGAATAGTATTTTAATAATATCATTGAACAATATTTGAAGTGAATCCTGGAATAGTACTTTTAAAGTACCCCAGAATAGTATTTAAATATTAACATGGAACAATATTTGAACTGAATACTGGAATAATACTTTTAAAATATCCTAGAATAGTGTTTTAATAATACCATGGAACAATATTTGAATGTAATCTTGGAATAGTACTTTTATAGCCTCCTAAAAGAGTATTTTAATAATACCATGGAACAATATTGGAAATGAATCCTGGAATAGTACTTTTAAAGTATCCCAGAATAGTATTTTAATAGTGTTATGGAACCATATTTTAACAGTACCCAGGAATAGTACTTTTAAAGTACCCTGGAATAGTATTTTAATATTAACATGGAACAATATTTGAACTGAATTTTGGAACAGTACTTTTATAGTATCCTGGAATACTATATGACTAATATCCAGGAGTAGTATATGAACATATCTATTTCAAGATCACATTTATCCTGAATAAAATTTGCCACTTGAGATTACAATACATAATATGTAAGAGTACATGCTACAATAAGGTCTTCAAGCTGTACATGTTATCATCCATTAAGCCGAATTATGCTAATCCTATATATGCCAGGTTAGTGACTCTTCTGATTAAAAACAAATCCTTAAGTCTGAAACAAAGTTAACTGAATAAAAAAACTATAACCAATTAAATGATCATGTCACTGAAATACATAACTAATTTGGTTAATCAGAAAAGTACTAGTTTCAGTTAAGAACTCTCTACAAGTAACAGAGTTCAACTGTGTCTGAACAGTTTAAGATTTGAATTTTAGGTTCAAAATTTTTCATAATGATATAACTAAATAATTTTTAATTTCAACCATGAGCTTACAAGTCACTTTGGTTTTCTACAAGATTGTGTCGATCTGGTTGGCATATGAACATTGTCTGAAAACTTGTAAATAAATTTAAGTGGAGAATTGCTGTTCTAATAAATTTTAATCACCCAATACCAAAAACATAATTAAAACAGGCCCTTGGAAGCCCTTAGTAGTATAATCCCCTATCTTAAGCTCCTAATAACTTACAGCTGGACCAGGATCCCCTGCAGGTCCTCTGGGTCCTCCTTCACCTGGGGGTCCTCGCTGACCTGGGTTTCCTGGTGGTCCATCCGATCCCCTCTCACCCTGAAATATAGATGTAAAAATACTGTGAAAATACAGACATTTGTTTTCATAAATTAATCATGTGCTTATAGCAACATGCACTTACCTATTTATGATATTATGTGCTTACCTTACATTACATAATAACATATTTGAACAATGAACGTAGATAGGGTCTTACATCATACCCAACAGACATGCCATTTCAGACATAAAAACATGATGTTAAACTGTAAGATATGAAGAAACAATCATGATTTGTAAAACAAAAATTTTATAGATGTATCCATAACAAAATGGGAGAGGGATTTATTAAACATTAGTAAAATACAGCTAAATTATTCATCATCAAAACCTTTCTTGATCTGGCAATGTGTTCTGAATGCCTTCTGTAAGGTATAAAGTTGTTGTTGGGCTTAATGCCATTTTTCAGCACACGATAGGCTATACATGGCTGACAGTACTAAAGATAGAGGAAGAAACCAGGAAATCTGCAGAAGAACCTCTCACCCACGAGAAGCTACTGGCAAGCGTTCTCACATATCCACATTCGCAGAATTTTTAAGACATGAACCCACGCATACAGTGGTGGGATGGCAGTGATCCATAATGGAGATCGCTTTTGACCACTTGGGGCCCCTCAAGTTACAAAGAATTTGTGAACTAATTATTATGTTTTTATTGCTAAATTTATCCATTGAAATACAGTGTAGTCACTCCTCAAAGCATATCGAGTTGGAAATCAAATGAAATTTGCAGGGGAAAAAAGTATATATTACTAAATTCATTTCTTTTAGGAATCCATGATAAATTCATTTCTTCTATGAATCCATGACTAGTCCATTTCTTCAAAACTTTCATTCTGTTTAAATGCCGAGTAATAAATCGTCTTGTCTTTCATATTCGTGATACTCCAGCATACCAAATTTGGTAACAAAATATCTGTTCACAAGGTGCCTGGAAATGCATTATAAAATTCTTTCTCTTGACCTAAAATAGGAGATCATGAATAAAAAGTCAATCAACTGAACTGTTTAAGTCAATATGACCACATGCCAAGTCTGGTTAAATCTGTACATATTAATTATTCAAAAATAATCCCAAGTTACTGGTCTGGAATCATCAAAGGTGTTCTTCTGATATATCCACAAACTAGTTTTGATAAAGTTGATTCATACATGTTTGTGTTATCTTGTTCAAAATCCATGACATGCACAGCTCAAAACCTGTCTTGACCTTTGACCTCAAAATCAATGAGTGCAGACCACCAACTTTTTCACTGGACTACAACTAAATGCAAAATCTGGTCAATGTTCACTTGTATATGTTAATTAATGTATACCAACATTCTTTCCATTATGCATGTTGCAAATGTAAACAACTTCACCTTAGACCCACCACTTTCTTAGAAGTTCATAATGTCTGTAGAATGCCCTCTATAACTACTTTTATGTACTGTGGTTGAAATGTCTTTTGATATGTACTTGTGGAAATTGTTCCTGCTCTAAGCAAACAGTTAACCAAACTGAATTATCCCATGTACTCAAAATATCAGCCTGAATTGATCTAAAGTACACTATCTTTAGCAATTATTAAAATAGGGAAAACAAACATTGCCAGTTGAAACAATACACAACTTCTGAAAGTAAATGAATAAATAGCTAAATATATAAAATGTAAGAAAAGGTTATTAGCCCTTTTTTAAAAAAAAAAAATTTGCCTCTGAATTCCAGGAAAATTGTCAAGCAGAGCTATCAGTGTTTTTATATGTGCACATCTTAAGTATTGCCAAAATATATATTCTATAACACAAATTACACCTATCAATCATAAACCAAAATAAAAGTAATTAAAAGTTCTTTAAATAATATCTAATATATTTGGTCTTTTTTAAAAAGCCAGGATAACTAATGAGGAGATCCTGGGAAATTTTTTTCTTTGAAAATCTAACCTTATTAAACATGAAACTGTAGAGCATGACCCAAATGATTTTAGAAAAGACAGTTATAGAAAGATGGATAGACAAGTGGAGAGTATCTGTAACTGTTAAAATGTGAGAGTAATAAAATGGATTAAAATGCTTTCATAAAATTATGTGATATATAAACATATTACTCACCCTTTCTCCAGGGATACCTGGTGCTCCAGCAGGACCTGATTGACCTGCTTCGCCTGGTCGACCTGGTTCACCATTCAGACCTGGTTGTCCTGGAGCTCCCTACAGCATTACAATCACAAAGGTAAATCAATGAACAAAATAAAATGACACAAAGAATTGTATTAATAAGGTACATGAGATGCTTACTAGATTTCTGATGTAGTAATAAGGTAGAAGAGAGACTTATGGGATTTCCTCCATTACTAAAGTACAAGATGGGCTTACTAGATTTCACATGTATTAATATTGTAAAGATAATAAAGTATAATACAGACTAAATGGATCTCATGTGTATTACTAAAGTACAAGATGGGCTTACTAGATTTCACATGTATTAATATTGTAAAGACTTTAATAATAATAATAATAATAATAATAATAATAATAATAATAATAATAATAATAATAATAATAATAATAAACTGTTCTTACCTGAACACCAACTTCTCCCTGTGCCCCTGGGTCTCCTTGTTCACCTTGAGGTCCCTGTTAAGATTAAGTTTTTGGGGGGATAATTAAATTTGTTACGTTTTGACTGTAAGCAAAAGTTGTATTTATGTAAATCATGAAAATAAACTATTTATCAACCAATAGCTTGCAAAATATTTTTAATGGCATTTGTAATTTTAATATATGCTGGTTGACTGAATCCTCAAGCAGTGCATACCTGTATATAAAGACCATTTAATTAAGCTTAGTGACAATTGCAAGTTGTACTTATGTGTATCAAGTAACCATTTAATTAATTACTTGTGTAAAGAGACTATTAATTAATTACTTGTGTAAAAAGACCATTTCATTAATTGCTTGTGTTTAGAGACAAATTAATTACTTAAATACTGAGACCATTTAATTAATTACCTGTGTTTAGAGACCATTTAATTAAGCTTACTGACAATTGCAGAAAGGTATTTATTTAGTTTTACTTGATATACATTAACTAAATTGTGTGCTACATAATCTGGTCCTTAGTACTACTAAAGCAATGAATACTATTATGCAAATCCATAAGCAAAAAAGTGTCTGATTTGCATTTTTAACGTAGCTTTAACAATTTTTCAGTCATACTGCTGCTATGATGTCTGCAGTGTGGCAGTTTATAGTGATGTCTAGCACTGAGGCATCATGTATTAGACATGTGGCATTATGTCCTACCCAAGTACATTATTCTGACACCAGACGAACAAGTCCTAACACTAACCTCTTAATGCTTAGCACCAAGAAAGACAGCTACTAGTCATTTTTACAAGTCTTTGGTATGACATGGCTAGAGCTTGAACCAGTGACATCCTGTATCTGAGGTAGACTCTAACCATTAAGTCACCAGAGTGGTCAAAAGCAAATAGTGTATATCCAGATCTGCCATACCAACCTGCCAAAGCCATTATAACAAGCAGAACTTGCCAAAAGACAGTGGTTAATAATGTTTAATGCCAGGCTTTCAAAACAAATTCTCAAAAGTGTCAAAATTGTGCTCCTTTGTAAAAATCTTAAAATTAAAAAAAGAAAAGGTCAGTATTTCAATTCTAAGCCTAAATAAAATCAATTTGTTTTAAAATGTAAATTTTATTGAAATTCTCATATCCTAGTTTACAAATATTTATGCAAAGGTAAAACCTTGAATGAAAGCATTGGGATTAAAAGTACATGAAACTTACACTTGGTCCGGGTGGTCCTATAAGACCTGGTTCACCCTGAGGTCCTCGGTCTCCTCTTTGTCCTGGACCTCCTCGTGGTCCATTCTCACCAGTTCTTCCAATTAATCCCTAAAATGATGTGAAAAGAATGTACTAAAATCTGCATCAACTAAAAATCTGCATCAATTAGCATATGTCTTTACTGTTTCATTTAATCATTTTGTGATGGAATGGAAAATTCAATAAATAAGAGATTCATTTCATACAAACCAACCTTAGATATGTATTGAAATAAATGATTACAAAATCATGTTTTATTTCTAATTAGAACACTAAATATTTTTCATTTCCAGTGTCAACTGCAAAAAGCAAATAATTTAGAACACTGCTTATTATATCAAGGTTCAAAATTGAAATTAGGAAGATAGTATATTGCTAGTTATAACTAAGAAGTTCTAGTAAATTATAAAATATTTTAGTGGAGAACATGACAATGTGCTAATAAAGCTTTTGTCGGACAATGTGTACTGGAGCAAATATAAAAACAATGTCTGAACAAAGAAACAAAAAAAACCACACAATTCTCTAACTCTTAACCTCTGATACTTTAATGCATAAAGATATATGATAGCTCATGGAAAGTAAAAATTTCTCTACATCCAAACAATGCCCAGATTACTAAAATGTGCGAATACCATTAACAAAACTGACAGTAATGTGTCAAACTGCAATTTCTTGAGTTAGCATACAAGTCTCTTATAATATATTTAGTGAAGGATGAAGGGGCGAGTCACACAAAATTGCTCCACATGGTACAGTCTCATCATAACTGCTATGGCAATCACAATATCACAGACAAAAGACCAGAAGGACAAACAACAACATTTATCAAAAGATCCATGTATTTAGAAGGTTTTAGACTTCAGTCATCACACAGGACATATTTCCATGATTATTGTCCAGTTTTGATAACAAGCTTGCATTGGACACACTGTAAAAAAATGGGAGAACTTCCTTTTCAACATGGTCTCGACTAACAAAATGTATGTAAAACTGGTAATCTGTAATGGATGTGCACTAAATGACAAGTGATTTTGAACTTCAGCTTTTGTCGGGGGCAGAAAATGCACTACATGTCATGTAATTCTGAACTTCAGCCTTTAGCAGAAAATGCACTAGATGTCAAGTGATTCTGAGCAGCCTTTTGTAGAAATGCACAAGATTCATTCTCAACTTGCATATACATAGTCCAAGGATAAGTTATTCTCAACTTACATTTACACAGTCCAAGGATGAGCACCGCATATACTCACAAAGTTGAGTCAAACTGCAAACTACACTGACCTAGATTTGCCTTCACATAACATGCCAGCAGATCTAGGTTTGTTCAGTTATTTAGGACTAATCATTAGAACAAAAAACATCGACCCTGATATCCATGTGCATTATTCTATGCCATCATGATCTTTGTTGTTTGCCCTTTGACTCGACCTATAACCGAGTATATTTGGTAAGTACTCAAGTTATAATGAGCAGTGTCAATGTTTACCCAGTCAGGACAAGAGTACCAATGTTTACTTAGTCAGGACAAGATTACCAAAGTTTACCCAGTCAGGGCAAGCATGCCAATGTTTACCCAGTAAGGACAAGAGTACCACTGTTTACCCAGTGAGGACAAGAGTACCAATGTTTACCCAGTGAGGACAAGAGTACCACTGTTTACCCAGTCAGGACAAGATTACCAATGTTTACCCAGTCAGGGCAAGCATGCCAATGTTTACCCAGTAAGGACAAGAGTACCATTGTTTACCCAGTAAGGACAAGAGTACCACTGTTTACCCAGTAAGGACAAGAGTACCACTGTTTACCCAGTGAGGACAAGAGTACCAATGTTTACCCAGTCAGGAAAAGAGTACCAATATTTACCCAGTAAGGACAAGAGTACCAATGTTTACTTAGTCAGGACAAGAGTACCAATGTTTACTTAGTCAGGACAAGAGTACCAATGTTTACTTAGTCAGGACAAGAGTACCAATGTTTACTTAGTGAGAACAAGAGTACCAATGTTTACTTAGTCAGGACAAGATTACCAAAGTTTACTTAGTCAGGAACAAGAGTACCACTGTTTATCCAGTCAGGACAAGATTACCAATGTTTACCCAGTCAGGGCAAGCATGCCAATGTTTACCCAGTAAGGACAAGAGTACCATTGTTTACCCAGTAAGGACAAGAGTACCACTGTTTACCCAGTAAGGACAAGAGTACCACTGTTTACCCAGTAAGGGCAAGAGTACCACTGTTTACCCAGTGAGGACAAGAGTACCATTGTTTACCCAGTGAGGACAAGAGTGTCACTGTTTAAACAAACATGAAAACACAATGCCAAACACACTTTTTTGACAACAGGGCTATAAATTGTCAAAACTATTTGTGTCTGTGTGTGTGTGTGTGTGTGTGTGTGTGTGTGTGTGTGCGTGTGCATGCATGCAAGTGCATACATGTGTGTGAGTATGCATGCTTTAAATCACTCACCTCATCTCCTTTAGGTCCTGGTGGGCCCATAAGACCTGGCAATCCTGGGGCTCCCTGGGCTCCCTGTTCTCCTGACTTTCCATTCTCACCTGGGAGGCCCTGAAAGGAAAGGAGAATGCTTTCTAACTGATATACCTCTTTATAATTCAATAATTGGTTATGAAAATTATTATACTTGGCCTGAGCAGTAGGGCTGTGTTTTAGATGGTGTTAGGCTAGCAATAGATTAAGAATCTTACTATGTCGTCAGTTGCCAGTTAATTGCACTATACAATAAAAGTCAAGCCTAATTCAGTCTTACTAAACATACATAGTTCCCAATTCAGTCTTACTAAACACAGTTCCCAATTCAGTCTTACAAAACACAATGTCTAATTCAATCCTTTTGAACACAGCCCAGGTGGAGTCTACATAAAGTATAGTGTTTAATTCAATCTTACTGAACACAGCCTAGGTGGAGTCTAAATAAAATACAGGAATTCAATCTTACTGAACACAGCCTAGGTGAAGTCTAACTAAAATAATGGAATTGAATTTTATTGAACACAGCCTTTGTGGAGTCTGCAGGAATTTGATCTTACTAAACACAGCCTAGGTTGAGTCTACAATAGGTATACCGGTAGCCACAATCTAAATTATATTAAAGTCTTATCATTATACCATTTTACAAAAATGTGTAATGTAGTCAATTTATAACAGTTACACTATATACTGTAGTCCAGTTTATATCAGTGTTATACTATAATGTAGTTTTTTTATATCGGTGTTATACTATAATGTAGTTAAATTTGTAAGTGTTATACTATTATGTAGCCAAGTTTATTATCATGTAGTCAAGTTTATATCAGTGTTATACTACCATACAAATATTATTCGGTACAAAAGCAGGGAAAGGTTCATATGACGAGTCTTAATGACTTGACAATTTTATATATACATGCTATTTTACATGTACTTTTTAATAATATGTTAATTTATAATAAACAACAAACCCTCAAGCAAATAACAAATTTCTTAAAGTAATGTTATAACAAATCCCAGAACTGGATGTATAGTTTTTAAATATTTTTACATGTAAACATAGTATTATGTTATGGCTGTACTCTCATTTGTGATTTATTACCATCCCATTAAAAAATCTAAAAAAAACAGCAATGAATGAAAAGTTTGTGACTCAAATTATTTATGAATTTCTTTATTAAAGACAAGAACTATCTCTTGGAGATCTAAAATTTTCAAGGACTTTTGATACACTTTTTTTTTCATTTTCAAGAAGTCTTCTATCACCATAGATATCTACATTTGGAACAAACTTCAGACTAGCTTATGTACTGCACTTACCTCTACCAATAAAGTTCACTAACATAGGTACAAAAGTCAAGGGAACAAAAATTTAACTACAAGTTCTACCTCTGTACTTAATTTCTCTTCTGTTCCTCAGTTTTAGCATCCAACATAGAGTTACAATACAAAAAGTCAAATAAAACATTTACAAGTTCTACACAACACAAAGCTTTGTCTGACCCAAGTCTTCCTAAGCCACAAATGTTGTAAAGCGCTAAGAGCTTCTAAAGATTAGGAGCTATACAAAGTCCTTATTATTATTATATTTTTAACACATCATTAGAAGCCACATTTATTCTATAAAGCTGAGAAAGACTCAAATTTTAATCCTTAAACAAAGGTAAGTACATGTAATTTTATTAATCTTACTGCTGTGTTATCATAATATGTTCAGTTTAGTCATTCTGATAATTGTTAAGATTGCACTTATTAATAGTAGCAACATCTGAGAAGTGGCAGTATTGATGTACAATACACAAGTCAGTGGGAAAATGGTTTGATAGCCTTTATGACTTCCATCAGTAAGATGCTGAACTTGTAGTATTACTACTGACAATAATTATCAAAGTGCTATTGTTTAGATCAAATCTGCATTTTGGCTTCTCTCACTTAATGTAAAGAAACACAAATAGGGTACCAGACTGTGACTAATGAATCACATGACAAGATCGCATCCATTAAAAAACACGTTACTTTTTTTATATGCAGAAAAGTTGTTTTATCAGTCTTGAAGTTGCCATTTTTGCAGACACACACAGAAATTAGCCTTGAACAAAATAGTTTACCAGAAAAAGACAAAAAAAATCATGTGACAACAAATTCCTTTATGAAGAAGGCATTTCATCTGCTCTGCAAAAGTTTTGTCTGCATAATTAAATCACATGCAGTTAGCAATGTGCATGACAAAAACAAAAGACAAAGACTTGAATAAACAACATCATAGCCGATAAGGAAGTTATTCAGCAGCAGTGGGAAAATGGAGCAAATGGAAAGAGAATTGTATGAAAATTGATATGATGTATTTAAATGGATTTGCAATGTGCATGACAACACCTGCTCGCTTATCAAGCTAATGCCAATTATAAGAACTATTAATGCATATTCAGTTGAAATAAGTCTATTATTATAACAAGAAAATCCTATCAATAACTAATATTACTTTTAGATATTAAATGCTTTGAACAAAATAGGTTACTTATAGTGTACATTACATATACTTCTCACAAAAAATTATTTCCACTACTGAAAAGGCCAACTGTCTTATAAGGCCACTTTCCCAGTGCAGAAGGATGTCCCTATAAGAGGGGGACTACTGTATACTCCCTTCATTCAACAGCTGCAACATTCAACTGACAGAACAGAACAAAACTGTCTTCAAATCTAAATATTAACTTTATAAAAAGTAGTGAACTGTTAAGGTGAATAACTTTGTTTTCCTTAAATTTGTAAATATATTTATTTTCTTTTACACCAGAAAGAAATTCTAACTGGTTTATAAGCTTTAGGAAGTCTCTGGCATTACTAAGCTTGAATAAACTTTATGATTCAGTTATGTTCATCGGCAAAGAGCTTACACTAATTGCATAGGCTTAGTGTAACTATTTGTCATAAAATATTAATTATGGCTATTTACATTCTAAAGTAATTTATAAAATTAAACTTAATCAGCAGCTTCATAAAATTAGGAGCATTAACTTACAGGTGGTCCAGGTGGCCCTGGTCTTCCATCACTGCCTGACTGTCCTGGTAAGCCCTGGAAAATAAATAAGTAAAATTTGCATGGCAAATACAAGTACTTGAATTATTTTACCATAGCAACACACTCCAATTTTGTCAAGTCTGCATTATATTCTCGAAGAAGTAAAAGAATCTCCTGAAACTTTCATATAAAAAATGCTAAACCTTGCACAAATCTAGGGTGTGTATGAGTGAGTGGATGAATAGAGAGACAAACATGCACACAGACTGCCAAGACAAGCTCGACATTTAAAGGCATTGGACAAGAATATTGCTGTAGTCAATTTGCACCTCTAAAATTGGTAGTTCAGTCCTGGTTCCAAAAAGTGTAACTTGTCTGCTAAGGCAATAGGTTGTATATCGAAGGCAACAGGTTGTATATCAAAGGCAACAGGTTGTATATCAAAGGCAGTTGTTTCCTTAATGATGTTCAGTTTCTTGCACCTAGAATACCACTTATGGTTGACTGCTTGTAAAACTTTTTAAGTATTATACTTTACCAAAACTTTACATCTTTTTTCATACAAGTAAATTTGATGGGGGGGAGGGGAGTCCAGGGGGGAAATGTCCGGGAAAGGGGAGTCTGGGGAAGAAATGTCTGGGGAGGGGAAATGTCCTATACCCTATCTGACCAGCCTGGGTTAGTTACCATGGTGCAAGCACATTACTCAAATGATAACCTACTTGTATTGCTGTGCCACAAACCATCATTAAACTGCACTATAAAAATTCATTTTACATAAAGCAAAATAATATGAATGTTTCAATTTTTTTTCTTTCTTTGTTTTAACTTTTAACACATTATTCAGCCATGCTCAGGAAAGGGAGATAACTGCCTTTCCTGAGAACATGTTAGGGAAGCTGATTTGGGCTGGCCTGGGTGGGTCCTGAACCTGCAACACTTTCATTACAAGTCTGGGGCTCTACTACACTAACATGGTTCAATAACAATTTGGAATCAAAGTCTGTACCAAGAAATAGGTACCTCAGCTTTATAATACTGGAATCTAAACAATAACACAATAATATAAACATTTATCCAACAATACATTTATGCACTGGACCTTACAAATTAAAAGCCCTTTCTACTTGATACTTGCTTCCTACAATCTTCACTCTACCCAACTGAATTGCTGTGACATGCTAGAGTCCATCAAGAAAAGATCTGCAATGACAGTGCTGATGCTTTGGCTTTGGATATTTCAGACTAATTTTGTTTTAACAAGGTATATTTTTTTTAATGAGGTAAATAAAATTCATATCAGCTAACTTCTGTTTCAACATTTTTATTGAAATTTCTTAAGTGAATCAGAGCAACAAGCTAACATTTTAATTTTTTTTTGTAATTCAAGAGCTTAGGCAGACTTTCTTTAAAGAATTACCATTAAACATGACAAACTTTCAAGCAATCTTGGTACATCAGTGTTCAAGTTGCTGTTTATCAAGACAAATTTTTACTGACCTGAAAATAAGGATCCGAAAGAATGTGTTTGCAATGATATAATTTGATGCTAAATAGAAATGAGTCAGCTAAAATTGGATTGTCTGTTTGTAATGGGTATATTTTGAAGCTAAAATAGAAAAGAGGCAGCTAAAATTGGATTGGCTGTTTCTAATGGTATAATTTTATGCTTAAATAGAAATGAGTCAGCTAAAATTTGATTGGCTGTTTGTAATGGTATAATTTAATGCTAAAATAGAAATGAGGCAGCTAAAATTCAATTAGCTGTTTGTAATGGTATAATTTGATGCTAAAATAGAAATGAGGCAGCTAAAATTGGATTGACTGTTTGCAATGGTATAATTTGATGCTAAAATAGAAATGAGTCAGTTAAAATTGGATAGGCTGTTTGTAATGGTATATTCTGATGCTAAAATAGAAATGAGTCAGCTAAAATTGGATTGGCTGTTTGTAATGGTATAATTTGCTGCCAAAATAGAAACGAGTCAGGTAAAAATTTGATTGGCTGTTTGTAATGGTATAATTTGATGTAAAAAAAGAAATGAGTCAGCTAAAATTTGATTGGCTGTTTGTAATGGTATAATTTGATGTCAAAATAGAAATGAGTCAGATAAAATTGGATTGGCTGGCCAATCTGCAAAAGAACATTACCAGGGAAAAAAAATTCTTTGTTAATCTTTGAACCAGTTCAGCTACCTTATTCATACAAACAAAAAGGTGGAAGCAAAGTCAATATTAACATGCTTTCACTATATTTTGTATTATTATATATTGATCAAAGATACAAAATTCTATTTTATAAAGCTATATCATATCTTGTGAGCTTAAGATATCAATAGATTACACTCAACATTTCACATCTCATGAAACCTATTGATACCACACATACACCTGAGATGAAAAAGTTCTCCTCATTGAAGGACTACACACAAATTGTCTGTTTGTACAAACACAATAGTTAGAAAACATATCTGATAAATGGAAAATTTGTTTACTCACTCTTTGTCCTGGTGCACCAGCTGGTCCTATAGCACCTGGTATTCCCTATAATGAAAACAAGTTTGTAATTACCAATACCTGTGCTAAGACAAGGGCCCCAACTCTACACTATATGTGCAAAATGTGCTTAACAGGCAAGTTGTCTGAGCTCTAGATGAGATGAAGTTATGTTGAGTTGAAGACTTGGAGGAAAAGCTATGGGATATCAGTCAGAAAGTTTTTAACTTAGGAAGATACTAACATCAACATATGAATACATGACTCAGGCTATCAAGACCTCTTTGAAGATTCAATAAATATCTTGTTATATTTTATGATTAGTAAAATCATTGGCAATGCATGCAATTCATCAACTGATAAATTAAAAAATTATAAAATAAATGTTTTTTCTGTCTTTTGTAACCGAATTTTGATAAATTAACTTTCAATATCTTGTCAACAGTTCTTTCAGATAATGTTTTATGCTTTTCTGTGTCTACCAAATCAAAAAAGGTGTTCATTTCTGTCTACTAATGCACAAAAGGATGTGAGCTTTTTTGTGTCTGCCAATACAAAATAGGTTGTGTGCTTTTCTGTGTCTACCAAAACAAAATCGACTGTGGGTGTTTTCTGTTTACCAATGCACAATGGGTTGTGGGCTTTATTGTGTCTACCAATGCACAATAGGTTGTGTGCTTATCTGTATCTACCAATGCACAATAAGGTTTGTGCTTTTCTGTGTCTACCAATGAACAATAAATTGTGGGGTTTTCTGTGTCTACCAATGCACAATAGGTTGTGGGCTGATCTGTGTCTATCAATGCACAATAAGTTGTTGGCTTTTCTGTGTCTACGAATGTACAATAAGTTGTGGGCTTTTCTGTGTCTACCAATTCACTATAGGTTGTGGGCTTTTCTGTGTCTACCAATGCACAATAGGTTGTGTGCTTATCTGTGTCTACCAATGCACAATAAGTTGTGGGCTTTTCTGTGTCTACCAATGCACAATAGGTTGTGGGTTTATCTGTGTCTACCATTGCACAATGGGTTATGGTCTTTATTGTGTCTACCAATGCACAATAGGTTGTGGGCTTTTCTGTGTCTACCAATGCACAATAGGTTGTGGGTTTATCTGTGTCTACCAATGCACAATAGGTTGTGGGCTGATCTGTGTCTATCAATGCACAATAAGTTGTTGGCTTTTCTGTGTCTACGAATGTACAATAAGTTGTGGGCTTTTCTGTGTCTACCAATGCACAATAGGTTGTGGGCTTTTCTGTGTCTACGAATGTACAATAAGTTGTTGGCTTTTCTGTGTCTACGAATGTACAATAAGTTGTGGGCTTTTCTGTGTCTACCAATTCACTATAGGTTGTGGGCTTATCTGTGTTTACTAATGCACAAGAAGTTGTACACTTTTCTGTGTCTACCAATGCACAATAGGTTGTGTGCTTATCTGTGTCTACCAATGCACAATAAGGTTTGTGCTTTTCTGTGTCTACCAATGAACAATAAATTGTGGGCTTTTCTGTGTCTACTAACGCACAATAGGTTGTGTGCTTTTCTGTGTCTACCAATGCACAATAGGTTGTGGGTTTATCTGTGTCTACCATTGCACAATAGGTTATGGTCTTTATTGTGTCTACCAATGCACAATAGGTTGTGGGCTTTTCTGTGTCTACCAATGCACAATAGGTTGTGGGCTTTTCTGTGTCTACCAATGCACAATAGGTTGTGGGCTTTTCTGTGTCTACCAATGCACAATAGGTTGTGGGTTTATCTGTGTCTACCATTGCACAATGGGTTATGGTCTTTATTGTGTCTACCAATGCACAATAGGTTGTGGGCTTTTCTGTGTCTACCAATGCACAATAGGTTGTGGGCTTTTCTGTGTCTACCAATGCACAATAAATTGTGGGGTTTTCTGTGTCTACCAATGCACAATAGGTTGTGGGCTGATCTGTGTCTATCAATGCACAATAAGTTGTTGGCTTTTCTGTGTCTACGAATGTACAATAAGTTGTGGGCTTTTCTGTGTCTACCAATGCACAATAGGTTGTGGGCTTTTCTGTGTCTAAAATTGCATAATGGGTTGTGGGCTTTTCTGTGTCTACCAATGCACAATGGGTTGTGGGCTTTTCTGTGTCTAAAATTGCACAATGGGTTATGGTCTTTATTGTGTCTACCAATGCACAATAGGTTGTGGGCTTTTCTGTGTATACCAATGCACAATAGGTTGTGTGCTTTTCTGTGTCTAAAATTGCACAATGGGTTGTGGGCTTTTCTGTGTCTACCAATGCACAATAGGTTGTGGGCTTTTCTGTTGCACAATAGGTTGTGTGCTTTTCTGTGTCTAAAATTGCACAATAGGTTGTGGGCTTTTCTGTGCCTAAAATTGCACAATGGGTTGTGGGCTTTTCTGTGTCTACCAATGCACAATAGGTTGTGGGCTTTTCTGTGTCTAAAATTGCACAATGGGTTATGGTCTTTATTGTGTCTACCAATGCACAATAGGTTGTGGGCTTTTCTGTGTATACCAATGCACAATAGGTTGTGGGCTTTTCTATGTCTACCAATGCACAATAGGTTGTGTGCTTTTCTGTGTCTAAAATTGCACAATGGGTTGTGGGCTTTTCTGTGTCTACCAATGCACAATGGGTTGTGGGCTTTTCTGTTGCACAATAGGTTGTGGGCTTTTCTGTGTCTAAAACTGCACAATAGGTTGTGGGCTTTTCTGTGCCTAAAATTGCACAATGGGTTGTGGGCTTCTCTGTGTCTACCAATGCACAATAGGTTGTGGGCTTTTCTGTGTCTAAAATTGCACAATGGGTTGTGGGCTTTTCTGTGTCTACCAATGCATAATGGGTTGTGGGCTTTTCTGTGTCTACCAATGCACAATAAATTGTGGGCTTTTCTGTGTCTACCAATGCACAATAGGTTGTGGGCTTTTCTGTGTCTAAAATTGCACAATGGGTTGTGGGTTTTTCTGTGTCTAAAATTGCACAATAGGTTGTGGGCTTTTCTGTGTCTAAAATTGCACAATGGGTTGTGGGCTTTTCTGTGTCTACCAATGCATAAGAAGAGTGCTCTCTACTTAAACCAATGTTACTAAAGTGCCAAGTGTCGCCACAATTTTTATTCATATAGGTCATCTGTGACTTAACATCTTGATAGATGGCCCAAACCATAGTGAAGATTTCTAGATGAAACTAAGAATGAAGACATGATGTACCACATGTGATAAGGTGCGTCTAACAATTAATGACCTTAATTCTGGAAAATCAAGCAGCTGAGTTCTTCACAAGCTCAAATTGCATACCAAATCTTGCTGAAATCCAATTATAAAACAAATTAAATAACTGTGCATAAATGAAAGTTAATGAGTCTAATAATCTAGGGTATAAGTTCTGCAAAATAACAACACAGAACATTGATAATCAACCCTTACCAAGTCATATAAATGCCAAACCATCTACAAAATTTTGTTCAAATGCAACCTCATGTAAATTAGTTGCTGTATGGAAAGAGGTTGTAAATCAAGGGTCATGACATATCAATACAAACTGGTTGAAATCCAATGATTTTCAGGGAATTGTTGTGCAGAAACAAAAAGTGGGTTTGTCTGACAATCAGGGGCTACAATTCTGCTAAACAAAGATGCAGAATGCTGACTAGTGACCTTAGTTAAGGTGTCATTACTATCAAATGGCATAACAAATTTGGTACAAATCTAAAAAAGGGTTATTATGTAGAATCAAAAGTGGGTTGGTTCAACAGTCTGTTATCACAGCTCTGCTAAACAAAAAACAGAATGTTGACAATCAAACTCAGCAATGTCACATCAATAATTTGCTGTATAAAAAATATGTTGAAACCCAAAAATAATTATGGAAGTAAATCTATGGAAATTAAGGTGTGATGGACTGATGGATGGATGAAAAACATTGCTTTTATGAAAAATGGAGAACAAATACACACCTGAGAAGAACTTGCAGTTTCAGGGATGATAAACAGGTAACCTATTCTATCTCTAAATGTACCAGGTCTAAAAATTTAAAGATGTTCATCCATGACCGATTTTCTTCCATTTTTACAGCTACCGACACCCAACATAAACACAGTGTTGCTGTGACAATGAACTGATGAAAATACTGTCCTGTTTGCCACTTTTTGTATACCGTTTTTTTTTTTTGTTTAAGGTGTAAACATTATTTTAATGAAAAAATAATTTCAATTTTCTTAGGTATCAAAATTAATGAATGTTTCTTAAAAATATGATTTTTATACTTTAAATAACAGCAAAAAAATTGTATTTGTATAGACTGATGACGTATGAAGAATCACATGTAAGAGACTCCATGATAAAAGTTGCATTAACTTATAAAATTACCAGTGCAAATAAAAAATGTTTAAAAAATTGTACCAAAACACTACTTACTGGGGGACCAACCTCTCCTCTAGCACCAGGTTGTCCAGGCTGTCCATTCTTTCCATCCGATCCAGGATTTCCAGGAGATCCTGGGAATCCCTGCAATCCAGGAGCACCACTCTCTCCTGCAGGTCCTGGTGGTCCTTGTAATCCTACAGGTCCTGGTGGACCCCTCTTTCCCTCAGCTCCAGCAAGTCCTGGCAGACCCTGAAGACCCTGTAGACCTGGCTCTCCCCGTTGGCCTGGCTCACCTGTGGAGCCTGGTCTTCCATCTGATCCCTATGGGAACAAATTAAGATGGAATTAGCATCATGGACAAAAAACATCAGGCATCCAAAATTCCCTGTTTCTCCCACTCCAAGCCTACTTCATTTTCAAACGGGTAAGAAAATTAGTGGATGCAAAGAAAGATCCCATAAGTAAATTAACTAGATTATTGTTACCAATTATTAGCTAACATGTCTAAGAGTCTGAAACAGTTGTCTCTTTTTGTACTTGTTTAATAGATCTTTTAACTTAATTCAATTCTTTTGCATCAAAATTACAAGTTATCATAAATATTAGTGCTACAGGTGGTAACCAAAATGGTCGCATTTGAGACTAAAAATTCAGAACTGGCAAGAGAAAACATTCAACTGGCTATTTATCAGTGTTAATTGATGCCTGGCAATGTGAAGATAAATGTTTAAAAGAACTCTAAATTGTGATTTTTTTACTGGCTGGCCTGAGATTTATAAATGTTGAGTTTTTTTTAAGACAGATCTAGCAAATGTAAAAGCAAATGTATGCTATTCAATGAGCCTAACCAGGAACTCCACCTTTTATCATCTTCTATAATGAGTTCCAACACAAATGATTTCTACTCTCAGTATCTAAGACAGCCAAATTATTCTGGGTAAGGCAACACAAAAATGTAAAAGTTTTACAGAAGGCTACATAAGCTTGATACTAAAAAGTGCTGTGTACCCTCTTCATTTCTATCATCATCTCTCTCATCTACAATAACTTTATCTGTTGAATCATCACTTTCATTTACAGTAACTGCCTCCTTAAATGGGATCAGTATACCTGAAGTAATTTCATGCAATGATCTAACAAGCACAAGCACCTTGATCATAAGCCTAGAAACAAGTACAAAGGATTAACCCAATTACATTTACTTACAGCATCTCCCTTAGATCCTGTGGGTCCTGAAGGACCAGGTGACCCTGGGGGTCCTTGAGGTCCTGGGAATCCAGGTGCTCCTGGGGGGCCAGAAATTCCCTACAATAAAGAACATTATCTTTTTAATTTTAAACATTAAACTCGGTGAAATGAATTTTCCAAATAAAGCTATCAAAATTCACTTACCTGTGTATTTTTTTAAATGTGAGACATTGTGATTTAATTAGACTCCACAAGTATACCCCTCATAGTATATGCATTTGACCTTCAAAAAGTCCTAAACATCATCTCAAAGTGAAATGTAGGTCAATGATCAAAATTTCATATAAATGGTTTAATAATCTGTAGAATATGGATGACAGTCAAGGCAACACACAGATCATTAGGATGCTGTCAAGGCAGCACAAACAGATCATCAGGATGACTGTTAAGGTGACACAAATAGATCATCAGGATGACTCTTAAGGTGACACGAACAAATCAGGATGACTGCTAAGGTAACACAAATAGATCATCAGGATAACTGTTAAGGTAACACAAACAGAATGTCAGGATGACTTTTATGGCAACACAAACAAATCATCAAGATGACTGTTAAGGTAACACAAACAGATCATCAAGATGATTGTTAAGGTAACACAAACAGATCATCAGGATGACTCTTAAGGCAACACAAACAAATCATCAAGATGACTGCTAAGGTAACACAAACAAATCATCAGGGTGATTGTTAAGGTAACACAAACAAATCATCAGGATGATTGTTAAGGTAACAAAAACAGATCATCAGGGTGATTGTTAAGGTAACACAAACAAATCATCAGAATGACTCTTACGGCAACACAAACAGATCATCAGGATGACTCTTAAGTAACACAAACAAATCATCAGAATGACTCTTAAGGCAACACAAACAGATCATCAGGATGACTCTTAAGGTAACACAAACAAATCATCAGGATGATTGTTAAGGTAACACAAAAAGATCATCAGAATGACTCTTAAGGCAACACAAACAGATCATCAGATGATTGTTAAGGTAACACAAACAAATCATCAGGATGATTGTTAAGGTAACACAAACAGATCATCAGAATGACTCTTAAGGCAACACAAACAAATCATCAAGATGACTGTTAAGGTAACACAAACAAATCATCAGGATGATTGTTAAGGTAACACAAACAGATCATCAGAACGACTCTTAAGGTAACACACGCAGATCATCAGGATGATTGTTAAGGTAACACAAACAGATCATCAGAACGACTCTTAAGGTAACACACGCAGATCATCAGGATGATTGTTAAGGTAACACAAACAGATCATCAGAATGACTCTTAAGGTAACACAAACAAATCATCAGAATGACTCTTAAGGTAACACAAACAGATCATCAAGATGATTGTTAAGGTAACACAAACAAATCATCAGGATGATTGTTAAGGTAACACAAACAAATCATCAGAATGACTCTTAAGGTAACACAAACAAATCATCAGGATGATTGTTAAGGTAACACAAACAGATCATCAGAACGACTCTTAAGGCAACACAAACAGATCATCAGATGATTGTTAAGGTAACACAAATCATCAAGATGATTGTTAAGGTAACACAAACAAATCATCAGGATGATTATTAAGGTAACACAAACAGATCATCAGAATGACTCTTAAGGTAACACAAACAGATCATCAAGATGACTGTTAAGGTAACACAAACAAATCATCAGGATGATTGTTAAGGTAACACAAACAGATCATCAGAATGACTCTTAAGGTAACACAAACAGATCATCAAGATGATTGTTAAGGTAACACAAACAAATCATCAGGATGATTGTTAAGGTAACACAAACAGATCATCAGGATGACTCTTAAGGTAACACAAACAAATCATCAGGATGATTGTTAAGGTAACACAAACAGATCATCAGAATGACTCTTAAGGCAACACAAACAGATCATCAGATGATTGTTAAGGTAACACAAACAAATCAAGATGATTGTTAGGGTAACACAAACAAATCATCAGGATGATTGTTAAGGTAACACAAACAGATCATCAGAATGAAACACAAACAGATCATCAGAATGACTCTTAAGGTAACACAAACAGATCATCAAGATGATTGTTAAGGTAACACAAACAAATCATCAGGATGATTGTTAAGGTAACACAAACAAATCATCAGAATGACTCTTAAGGTAACACAAACAAATCATCAGGATGATTGTTAAGGTAACACAAACAAATCATCAGAATGACTCTTAAGGTAACACAAACAGATCATCAGATGATTGTTAAGGTAACACAAACAGATCATCAGGATGATTGTTAAGGTAACACAAACAAATCATCAGGATGATTATTAAGGTAACACAAACAAATCATCAAGATGATTGTTAAGGTAACACAAACAAATCATCAGGATGATTGTTAAGGTAACACAAACAAATCATCAGAATGACTCTTAAGGTAACACAAACAGATCAGGATGATTGTTAAGGTAACACAAACAAATCATCAGGATGTCTCTTAAGGTAACACAAATCATCAGGATGATTTTTAAGGTAACACAAACAGATCATCAGAATGACTCTTAAGGTAACACAAACAGATCATCAAGATGACTGTTAAGGTAACACAAACAAATCATCAGGATGATTGTTAAGGTAACACAAACAGATCATCAGAATGACTCTTAAGGTAACACAAACAGATCATCAAGATGATTGTTAAGGTAACACAAACAAATCATCAGGATGATTGTTAAGGTAACACAAACAGATCATCAGGATGACTCTTAAGGTAACACAAACAAATCATCAGGATGATTGTTAAGGTAACACAAACAGATCATCAGAATGACTCTTAAGGCAACACAAACAGATCATCAGATGATTGTTAAGGTAACACAAACAAATCAAGATGATTGTTAGGGTAACACAAACAAATCATCAGGATGATTGTTAAGGTAACACAAACAGATCATCAGAATGAAACACAAACAGATCATCAGAATGACTCTTAAGGTAACACAAACAGATCATCAAGATGATTGTTAAGGTAACACAAACAAATCATCAGGATGATTGTTAAGGTAACACAAACAAATCATCAGAATGACTCTTAAGGTAACACAAACAAATCATCAGGATGATTGTTAAGGTAACACAAACAAATCATCAGAATGACTCTTAAGGTAACACAAACAGATCATCAGATGATTGTTAAAGTAACACAAACAGATCATCAGGATGATTGTTAAGGTAACACAAACAAATCATCAGGATGATTATTAAGGTAACACAAACAAATCATCAAGATGATTGTTAAGGTAACACAAACAAATCATCAGGATGATTGTTAAGGTAACACAAACAAATCATCAGAATGACTCTTAAGGTAACACAAACAGATCAGGATGATTGTTAAGGTAACACAAACAAATCATCAGGATGTCTCTTAAGGTAACACAAACAAATCATCAGGATGATTTTTAAGGTAACACAAACAGATCATCAGAATGACTCTTAAGGCAACACAAACAGATCATCAGGATGACTCTTAAGTAACACAAACAAATCATCAGGATGATTGTTAAGGTAACACAAACAGATCATCAGAATGACTCTTAAGGCAACACAAACAAATCATCAGAATGACTCTTAAGGCAACACAAACAGATCATC
Organism: Potamilus streckersoni; assembly: GCA_016746295.1. Taxonomy (NCBI): domain Eukaryota; kingdom Metazoa; phylum Mollusca; class Bivalvia; order Unionida; family Unionidae; genus Potamilus; species Potamilus streckersoni. Next base: position 985,279 of record JAEAOA010001337.1, read on the forward strand.
AGGATGACTCTTAAGGTAACACAAACAGATCATCAGGATGACTCTTAAGGTAACACAAACAGATCATCAAATATAGATGTAAGTATTAACTGGCAACCAACATACTGCTGATATGGTATGAACACTTATATACATGTCGGACAGTAAAACCACAAGAGAACATCCATGTTTCCCATGTGATTGCATGCAGACTGTGTTCAGTTTGGATAAGACCACTGCATATTAAGACAGCAATGTAGATCTACCAATTTTCTTGGTCTCCTACTAACAAAGTCACACCAACCTATTGGACTCTTGCCAATTAATTCCAGCCTTGGAATCCTGCCAACAATTTTACCAACATAGAATTGTGTCATCAATTTCTCATTGCTGATAACAAATTCACACTCTGGATTCCTTCCAACAAATTCCTTACACTCTTTGACTTCTACCAACAAAATCCAACCTCAACAAATTCACACCATTTGGAGTCTTTCCAATAAATTACCATTCACCACAATTTTATTGATTTCATCAGTCCTCTCACAATTGCCTATCATACATTTAAGACAGAAAGATCAAGACATCCCGTGTCCTGGCAAAATGTCTACAATGAGACAATGGATTTGTAGAAGACTCCAGAGATATGAAGTTCCTATTTACTACGAAATAAGAGGTAGCATGAAATCTGTCCTTAAATGAGAGTAAGAATAACAGATGAATGAACGGATGAATGGACAAAAAACCCTGTAAAGAACATTATAACTGAAGAACTGTGAATAGCAAATGGCACATCTACACACTGTATGTTTAGAACAACAAGAGATCTGATTTTCAAGATTATTATAAGGAAATCAAAAAGTTTTCAAACATTTTCTATTGGAAGTTGAACCTCTTCCACATCTTACTATGCTTATAAAATTATACACAGACATATAAAAAAAACCACACACAGCTAATTGAATAATTCAACCTCAGGAATGCCACTCAATCTGATAGCTATCCACGTTGCGAGTCATCCAAAAAATTTGTATCCATTTTATTTATTTATGCTTCATTTTTTAAACATACCAAAACAAAACAAATTCAAAATTTAAGAGTAACAAATTGAGCAGCCCTCAGATGCATTCATGGAGTTTACAACAAAATCAAGGACTTTTCAAGAATAAAACCATCATGTTTGAAATTTAAAGCATTTTCAAGCCAATCTCTCCAATTCAAGGCATTGTCAAGGCAACCCCTCCAAGGATATTTCAATGTTGCATGAACCAGGTACTAATCTATACCAACATTCAAAGAAAAATCTTAAATGGCTCTGGATTTTTGCCACAGAAATGAAGGTGTGGATAATAAATGAATAGATGGACAGCCAAATGGGCAAAAACACTAAAATACTAAAACTGTATGACTGTGGACAGCAAACAGTAGATATGACTAATATAGAGATATATTCTGCTTTTGAAGTTGTGCTTTGGAAACGAGGTCTGAATAATGGAACAAACTCATGAAAATTATTGAAACTGAAGAATTGTGAATACCACTAGTCTAATACATTTACCAAATTTCTAAGACATCTAAAATGATCTTGCATGTTTGCCTCAGCACTGAAAGCATAGATTATTGATGCACAGATGGATGGACAGAAAAACTGAAATACTGAAAAAGAAGAACTGTGACTAGCAAAAGAAATATCTGTACAACAAGCCTAATGTATGTACCAAGTTTTATACAAGGTTAGAAGTGAAAATAAATTTTAAAATTTTATATTCATTTTAGGTTTTTCCAAGGTTTAAATTTTTTTGACTTTCAATAAAAAAAGGAGTCACAAGATTATCTCCATGGTGAGTATAATATTAAATAATTTAAAAAAGCATGCTTTGAGTTTATTTTTACATAAAATGAAAATAAGAGAAGTAAAAATTAATAAATAATAAAAGAAACTTCTGCAAGTGCTAAGAAATATCCACTAAAATGTCTTCCTGCCCAGCAAATAATCCATTAAAGAAATGTAAACATTTAGCCTGTCATATTTAAGCCTGCTGTTTTACACACAATTAATACATGCTACACTGTTTACAATATTCTGTTTGAGGACCAATACATTTTCTTTATATTAGTTTTTAAGCTATTGAAGTTTCTCATTCAGCAGCTTTTCAATAACCTTCTTTTTCTCTCCCTTTTATACTTTCTATCATGCAGGGAAAAAATGTCCCTTAACAAACAATAACGCATAATCTGGTTTTGAAGCCATCTATGCTCAAGGTAGTTTGAATTATGCATTTTTAAGAAGTAATATTACTGTTTTGGAATTTACCAGGGTCTCATTGTTACATATTTATGCTTTTCCTCATGAATTCTCAAGTACTACCTCGGCTTCTTACAAAAAAGCTGACATCTAAAAATAGCATCTAGTCAAAATATCTGATTTTAGGAGACCAGGAGTTTTCTTATAAACAATAGTATAATTGGTATAGATATCAAAATACAAAACATTTTGTATAGTATCTTTAAATAAATGTTTTGATATTCCATTGTCCTTCATATGAATGAAAAATACAGTGCAATATGTATCCCCAATGCTTTTCCTATCTACAGTAATTTGTGTGTAAACTGTACCCAATTGTAAATTTGAATTCACCTTGCTTTGATTACCCTGAAATAAAAATCATAATCCTGGCAAATCAGAGATTTTAAATGCATGTTACTATTGTTTCAATTGCAGACATTCTGAAGACTGGGTAGTAGATTAAAAGTCTAGATAATAATTAACAACATGCCCCAAGAATTCAAAGAAATTAATCTATTTTTATAACTAGCCTGTACCCCTTAAGCTGGTAATCAGACCTATTAAAATTACATACCCGGTGATTGAAGAGTTATGAAATTGTTATCTGGTGTGCCGATTCTGGTCTAGAAGATGACATACTTTTGCAATGTTATCCTTTAGATCGACATCACCAACTTCTGCCATGTTGGCATGCAACTTCCGGTTTGGATTACATGCCAGACTTGCATAATTCAAAATATTTTCAGGCAAGATACCTCAGTTCAAATTTTCAAAAATATCTTAAATATGCTACAAATGTTGCTATCTATAAATGTTTCCCATGATAAGCCATAATGTGTCAATCAATTGAATGGTACACTTTAATGACTGGATATCTATAATGCATGTGCTTTCTTGATTGCTAGGCTAGACTATCAAAAAACCATTTGCAGTAAAATAATTTGTGGTGCCAGGTAGAGCTGTTCATCATTTTTCTACTTGTGAGGTGTTTTTTTATTTATGTTTCCATCAGTATTTGGGCTTTTTCAGTTCTTAAGGTCAAACTGAAACTTTAGTATTTTGCAGGCTTGGAAGTCTGCTCTAGACCATGTTCATTGTGAGAACTTAAATGGTTGTGAAGTTATACTTCAGAAGCAAATGTGTTATGGATAGATAGACTTATAGGACCCTTATTAGTATTCCCTGTCCCAACAATGTATTACCAGATCTCCCTTAGCTCCTGGGGAACCATCCTCTCCAGGTGAGCCTGGCTGTCCAGCATTCCCTGGGGGACCTGGGTTACCATTTTCACCAGGAGGACCAGGAAGACCAACAGCACCTCTTGATCCTGGTTCTCCACTATCACCCTGTAATGAAACAATCTCATTGTTTAAAACATTTTTAAACCTTTGCTATAAAAACTGAAAGCCTGAGTAACATCATAAGTCATTTTCTTTGTGTGCATATAGATTTTCATGGTTTCAAGAAATGACAGCTTTGTCGATACCTAAAACGGGTCTTACAATTACTATTTGTAGTAACCTTGAACTCTACAAAATAATGATATCCAATGAAAAATAGTGACCTAAATAATCCAGAGACCCAAACACACTACGATATAGTAAACCCACATGATATAATGTACCTCCATGTATAATATACCCAATGATATTTGTACCCCTGTGATATAATGTATCTCACGACATTATGTACCCCAATGATATAAAAGTGTATCCCCATGATAAATGTATCTCAAAATATAATGTATTCCATTATATAATGCACCAAAGATACAATATTTTATGTATTTTTGTACCCTTTAATTTTTCGTACACAATCAAGTTATCAAAAAAATAATTATTTAAATGTGTCATAACTTTTTATACATATCACTTTGTATTATTTGAAAAATTTATTACATTATTGGACATCATATTTCCACTATAAAGATTTACATTTGCAAAAAATATAAAAAATACCATATTCCCACCTTGTTTTTACAAAAAATTAATGATTCATTGTTGGTGACAAAATATTATTGGTGCATATGCATGGATGCCTGCAGCATAGGTCAGGGGAGGGTCACACGACCCTACTCCCCTGAAATCATACTGCAATATATATTCCGACAAGTTCAATCATGCAAATGAAGCTGAAAATGTCACAATATTCTATTCAAAACACTTAGTAAATATTAGTTTTAGTTTCAGACTGTTTATTTTACTAACCCTCCTGGCTGTGACTAACTGACCCCCATCCCCTTTTTGCAAAAGATCCGGCAGGTGCCCATGTGCAAAAACTCTGTCATTTTAATATATACTGGTGTTTATTAACAAATGAACAAAGAACTATACAAACCATACCTTTAAATATTATTGTTAATTAGTTCTCCTTATTAAATCTGTTACCATAACAAAAAACCATGTGCATTTTAAAATGAGTTCAAAAGCCATTTGATGTTGTCTTATGCAACACAAATTACATCTCAGTAAATGTTAAAGGGAAGACCATTGGTCAACTTGTCTTATTGTTTTATTAGTCATACAAACATAACATATAAAACCATGTCATTTTCCATCATAAATTTGAAAGTCACAGACTCAGTTAAAATGAATATATATATATATATATATATATATATATATATATATATATATATATATATATATATATATATATATTCTATTTTTTAAGTGCTTGTTTTGTTTTGACTTGGATATAATTAACATTTTATTGTAAATCTATTCTATGATATACCCCACTATTATCTTTATTGACAAGTTCAAGAAAACAAATAATGCATGATTGCTTGTCCTGATAAAATCTGCTATATGGACAACTTCTTCAATAGCACATTCACAAATTTTCAGTTCCCGAAAGCAAGCCTCTATGATTTGACCTCTTCAGTTGATTCTTACCCTCAATCAAGTTTCAACTAGACTAAAAAAAGCGCTAAGCATGTTTAATGACCATGTAAATAACACTAGCCATGTGGTTGTTGAGACTATGTACATTGTAACAGGAATGAACTGTTGATTGAGCGGCATTTATTGTCAACAGAATATTGTAGGGTTGTATTACACGAGGATTATCCCACTCATCAGGTAACTGAAAATTGTGTTTTTTCTCTTTGCAAAAGCTACAAATAAAAACTACACTGAATAAATACAGTCTTGTGCACTGAAATTTTTTTTATTTGATTAATCTCTCTGGTGTAATAATGATGAAACATAAAGAACAGTTACACAACATGACAATTTTTTTACACACTGGTTTCTATTATATAGAAACAAAGATCCCATGTTTACATGTACACCTGCATTTATATTTTCATTACAATTAACAGATGGATTCTTCAATCATCACAATTTATTGAATAATAAAAATGAACTAAAATCATAGCTCTAAACTCATTAGAACATGTTTATAAAAATCAAGCAACCAGATAAATTTAATTTTTTAGCAATTGTTAAAAACTCCTAGCCTAATCCAACTCTTCCATGGCTGCATCTCGAGTCCAAACCATACACAAATAGATGGATGCATACAAGGATGGACAAGCAGACAGATGTACAGACAAATGGTCATATAATGGTTGAAATACCTTTGGTCCAAAAGCTCCAGGGAAGCCAGGAGATCCTGGTGGGCCCATAAACCCCTGTTGGCCTGGCTCTCCTGGTGATCCATCATTTCCACGTAGCCCCTGGAAAAAAAAAACAACATAGAATTACCTTCATTTCTTGTACACATAATTCAATCCTTGAGCTGCTAGTGTATTTTAAAACAAATGATCTGGCTTTACCTTGTGTGTCTCCTATTGTCTCAGGTGAACAATGTACACACTGATTTGGATGCACAAAACACAATGACAGTTCCAGGTCATCAGAGTAGGGGATACAAAATATATGTATACAAATCTCCCATGTTATATAAATCTTCATTATAACATGATTTTACTATGTTATAAAATACACACTTTTAAATTATATAACATGGTCAGTAGTTTTGATAAAGGTTTTGTTTATCCAACTCACCTATAAGACACACATTCATTGATTTTTGTTTTTCCTTTTCATTGTTCAGTATATTATGTGATGTGGCCTGCAGTTATGGACTCCAACAACAGCATTAAGATTATGGAGGGCTTCAGTACCGTACATACTTTAAGTCAAGTCAAACAACAAAGATCCTGATCTGCCAATACATAACACAGCTACTGATCATGGTTTGTTTTACTGATTACTCATATCCTGACAAAATGCATAGACTCAGGGCATTATGCAACAGCATGGTAATTGAAGTAATTTGTACCTTGACAAGATTTATACTTTTCAAAAGTACAGACAACCATCCTGGCAAACTTCCTTGTCAAGATTTATACTTTTCAAAAGTACAGACCACCATCCTGGCAAACTTCCTTGTCAAGATTTATACTTTTCAAAAGTACAGACCACCATCCTGGCAAACTTCCTTGACAAGATTTATACTTTTCAAAAGAACAGACCACCATCCTGGCAAACTTCCTTATCATAACCTAACCTACAGATCCTTCCTCTTTGGAACTGACCATTTAATTATTGTGGGATAAGAGAGGGGAAGGTAGGGCCTGTAATTTTATTTCACATTAGGATTGTTCTTCTTTAACCTCACATTTTATTATTTTAAACTAATATAATTTATATAATTAGTTCCTTTTTATACAAATCATAGCAAGAATATTTTTTGCAAGCTATATTAAAGCTAAATTTTAAAGTCCCATCACCACAGATCAAAATAAGAATGTTTACATGGTTGGTCTTCATGGCATACATCCCCGTGGGTTCCACTGCATGAGCTATTCTGGGGAGAAAAATAGAAATCTTGCCAAACACATGCATCAATACATAAAGTTATGTATTTTCCAGCTGCAAACTTTCATCTACTACACAGCGATCCTTCTCCTTCCCCCCACCCCTCAATATAAGGATAATATATAGCCAGCTGAATGTATTACTTATTTTATAAGCTTGTAGACTCAGCAAAATGAAATTGCAGTCTGTATCACATGGGTTTCAATATGTGTAGCTTGACAGTCATGAATATCAATACATATTACAATATTAAACATCACAATACACTGCAATATTATTTCATTTGCAATACTCAGTCCTAGTTTTTGGCCTAAAAAATTGGACCTTATTCTAACTTCTTAAATTGTTTTTGAAAATTGAAAAAACTAAAACTTACAGGCTGTCCTGGTGCACCATCACGGCCTCTCTCTCCTGGTGGTCCTTGAGGTCCTGGATTTCCATGTCTTCCAGCAATACCAGGTGGTCCAGCTTCACCCTAACGAGTCAAAACAAAATATTATGTGCTACATATCTGTTACAAAAAGGTCTGCAATCCATTATCTCATGATACAATGTCAAAGTCATCTCATTCCTTTAACCAATGTCAAGATCAGTCATGTATTTTCTTGTGCGGACATGATAATATCTGATGCAAGCATTTGCTGGATTTCAGGTTCAACCCAATCATATACAGTCACATAGTCACCTACAGTCACATACAGCCACATACAGTTACATATAGCCAGTGGGCAGGCTCATTTTCAATCATTATTGCAGTCGACCTTTTTGGTCAACTTGTTTGTCCAATGAAATGTGAAGAGCTTGCTGCCCTCAAAGTTGATTTGTCAAAGATTTTTTGTTGCATTTTCCAATTTCAAGGTGACTGGATGATACTTATTAACTTGTGCAAATTTCTGTTACATGTGTCTTTGTATATACAATGCACTGATCTAAATGACAGTCAATTTTTTTTACTATCAATGACTGAAACATCTATCACCTACAGACAGTGTTTATCATATATTGCCTTGCAGAAATTAACTGACACCAAATATCTATCACCCACAAGCAGTCTTTACCCTATATTGCCTTGCAAAACTAACAGACATCGAACATCTATCACCAACAAGTAGTGTTTACCATATATTACCTTGCAAAACTAACAGACATCAAACATCTATCACACACTAGCAAAGCTTACCCTTTATTGCCTTGCATAATTAACAATCCTCAAACATATTAAAAATCTAGCTATTTCCAAAACCCAATTCAATTTGTCTTCACTATTCTAACTATAAATGCATTCTCTTTTTCACTTAGAAATTCAAACCCTGACTTTTTCTCATCACCATATGCATCTACTATTGCATACAACACTATTTATTGGCCTATGATTTTAATATGCAAAGAGTTATACAAGAAAAAGAAACAAGTGTTGTAACGGTAAAATAAATATAACACAATTTCAGGAATACATCACATATTTTATTTTACTTTATCTTTTAGCCTTGATTTTAACATTATGTTGTCATAACTTTGATAAAACTCAAAACTCTGAAGGACAAGCACAGTTATCCAAAATCAATCCAGCCCTAATTTATGTGTTCATTTTTTATGTCAGAAAAGTAACAGTCTCAAGCTCATACCAAATAAAAAAGCGTGTCATAAGTACTTCAATAGTCTTTTAAACTTTATAAAAATCTAAATTTAAAGCAAAGAAACCTCTAAAACTTGGTTTTGAGGAGGTTTTCATTTAAGGAATTTCACTAAAAATCAAAGTACTCGGAATACTGGCAACTTTAAATCTTGAAAAGAGACTCATTTATGCAAGATATACTTCTATTCAAAGTCCTTTTTACTATCACACACATACTGCTCTAACAAATCTAGGTGATATTTTTTAAAATGTTCTTTTCCAGTTCTAAAGAACTTAAATTAACATTTGAGAACTTATTGTGATTTCCTTTTAAAATCATTTCCAACTAATGTTCCAAGCAATACCATCAGTGGGAATAACTGCTATCCATGTTAATCATTACCAAAATTTGAAATACATCCCTTGACATGAAAGGCTATTAGATCTATAATATTTACTAATTTTAGCAAGAATGCTTGTCACTAATTTTACCAAAACAAACAACATTTGATAAAAAAGAATGGAGACTATTGTACAATGCAAGGAGAAATCAATTAAAGCCAAGCCAAAAATAGGAAAATTAGGGACCTTACAACTATTCCAGTTGTGATCTTGATCACTTCCACAGTAATTTAACCTGTGTTTTATACACCTCAGTGGATGAGTAAACATGTACTAATATTACTAAATGATAACATACATTACAAGTCAAGATTTCACACAAAAGGACAAATATATTTACCTTGTCACCTGCACGTCCAGCTTGCCCATCACCTCCTGGTTTTCCAATCATACCCTGTCAGAAGAGAATATTACAGTTTAATTTAGCCTCTACCTTTCCAAACTGCATTTGCATAGAAAATACTAGCTGAAACAGTCAACAAAATTTATCAGGGCCCCAATTCATATTGGAATAAAGATGAAGCCATAAAATGTTGGGGGTCATATTGGGTCCCAAGTGTAACTTTAACATTCTGGAGGACTCTACTTGGTTTCACTTGTCTACAACTCAAACGCTCAGGGCTCAGATGTTTTTCTTTGCCCAACCAAGAACGTTTAAGCTGGTTCTAGCTATGCTCATTTATTTAAGATAATCCTAAGCCTATTTATATTTTAAAAAATGAAATTTTAGAGATTAATAAACTTGTCTCCACATCACACAGTTGCTAAATCTAATACAATGCATCTAAAGGGTAATACTAAGTCAAAGAAGGGCAATAACTCTGAAGAAGTGAAATAACTAAAAAGAAAAAGACAAAAATCAAGCCTAAGATGTTCTTAATATAAAGCATCTTACCAAATTTCATTAAATCCTTCACAAATTACTGAGTGAAACTGAAGGGCATGTTTAAAGTCAAACAAGTTCCACAACTCCACTTTACTGCTTAAAAAAGTGAAAATCAAACTTAACAAGGGTCTTCTTGAAGTAAAGAATCATGCCAATTTTGATTTTTATTTATGAACTCCTTCAAACATTACTGTGCAGAAATGAAATCAATATGTACATTTTAAGTCAAATGGGGCCCACAACTCCATAAATGTTTCCAGGAAAACAGTGAAAATCGAAGCTGACCTAGGTTTTCCTTCTGTGAACCCAAATATTAAAGCTGAATTTCAATGTATTTATTAATTCTTTAAAAAAGTAATGTGTGTAAACAACATTTTATTTAACTCTTATAAACAATTTACGAAACTTTGTTGGATGTGAATCAAACAATATTAACTTTCAAATTAAATTATGATTTTGGTTTATTAAAGTTAGGAATGTATTTCAGAGTAAACATGAATCTTCATGCCAAAGGGCCACATTTGGAGTTGCCAACAATATAGAGACTGGTATAAAGAAAATGCCAGTCACTCAGTTTTCATGTGTAGGGTTCAAGACTTGAGGGTGTAATGAACAGATAGGTAAAAACACTAACGTCATTCAAGTATGAAAAATTAGGTCACAATGATCTAGTATTTTTTATTGAAGTATTACACACCTTGATGTTAATTTGCATTGCAATTTTCAGAGGTGTAGGTGAAATAAAGTCTAAGATATTGGGGACATAATGAACAAATAGAAAAATAATTTTAAAAATTCACTCCAGGATGAATGTATAGTCACAGTGATCAAGCAATGCTATGGTTATATTACTTTTGTACCAGAGGTGAAATAGGCTCTAAGATGTTGAGAGTACCATAACAAAGTCACTCATAAATACAAATTAGGTTGCATTTACCCAGATTACTTATGGTTAAGTTATTTCAGTTCAGATGAAATCATGTGACAATTTTCATGAGCATTAGCAAAATTGGTTCAAGATATAATGTAATAAATGGTGTAATAAACTGAAAGCTAAAAAAAAATGAAAGTAACTTAAGCATAAAAATTAGATCACACTGGCCTAGTTTTGGTATCACTGAGTACGATAACTTTAGCCAAGATGTATCTACATAACAATCTTCATAAGTGTAGGTCAAATAGAATCAAATAAGATACCAGGGATGTAATGAAGGAACAGCAGAAAATACAAAAGTTTGCTCAAACACAGAAATTAGGTCACAGTGACCTAGCTTTAGTTTGGTAAGTTACTTTCCACATAACAATTTTTATGTGTATGTGAAATAAGGGCTTAACATACTGTTTGTGTATCAAATAAACAGCAGAAATACAAAAGTCAGTCAAGCATGTTAAAGTCATACTGACACAGTTTTTGTATAGTTTACTTTTGTTCAGATGTATCCACATAACAAATTTCATGAGTGAAGATGAAATAAAGTCCAAGACAATAAAGAAACCGTTGAAAATACAAAAGTGAGTCAAACAAGCAACTTGACATAATGGCCTAGTTTTGATATGGCTGAATTTACATTTGTTTAGATGTATCTTCCAGTTGGTAAAATATGGTCCAATATATCAGGGGAGTAATAAATAAATAAATAGCTGAGAATATAAAAGTCAAAGACAACAAATAAGGTCATGTTGACATAGGTTTTGTATGGTTGAGTTCCTCTCATCCTGATGTACCTATAAAGTGTCTAAGACAGAGTGTGATGAGCTTATAAAAATATAAAATCCATCAATCATGCAAATAAGGTCACATTAACCTAATTTTGGTATATATGAGTTATTTTTGCATCACAAGCCTATTTACTGAAGTGTGGGTAAAAACATGTCTGAAATATTGAAAGGGTAACAAAATTTTACAAGGGTAATAAATAAATAGATGAAAAGAAGAAAAAATTGCAGATTAATAAATTTTGTATTTTGCATTAACCAGTTTTGAAAAAAAAAATGAAACTAAATTAAATTAAACTTTATTACATTTCATCTGAATTTTGAGATAAAATTAAATCTACAACAGAAGACACAATACTGTAACCATACTCATCTAACAAATATCATTAAATTATATAACTTGTCTTCAATTTTTAACTCACATCAACATATTTACAAAAATGATAACATTCAGTGAAAGTAGAAATACTTACACGGTGTCCCTTGGGTCCAGGCAAACCAGGCATGCCACTTCTTCCTAGCTCTCCCTAGGTTAAATATAAAATGGTGCATAAAAAAATAAAACGATGAAAAAGGTCTAAAATTTCAGAGTCAAGGTCACAAATTCAGAGTTAAAGTTCACATTTACTTTTACAGTCATTTTATAACATGTAATATAACATTGTAATAATAGCAGATAAAGTTTGAAAACATATTCTTCTAATTACAGCAATACAACCCTGGCTACACAATAATTTTTTTTTTCTTTATAGCTCAATTCAATGTTAGCAGTGATCCTATGGTAGTCATACAGTGTAAAATGGCTTCCCTGATAAATTTACATTCTCATACAAGCAAATGGATGTATTTCAAGTTATGTGACCTACATTACATCAGAAAAAAGAAACAAAGATGCAATTAAACTTTTTTTTTTTTTGAAACAAATAAAATTATATCAATATTGAAGAAAGTGTATTCATTTATTTCATTCAAGATACTTATAATCCTTATTTAAGAAAACAAATTTCAGCATTTCATGCTTCCATCACATTCCCACCAATTGAACTGTAGATCAATGGAACTTGAAAACATTACTTGCATTACAATTTGAATGTATTAGAAAAAGGCATCAAAGAAAGTGAAGTCCATCTAAAGCAATATGACTTAATTTGTAGAGAAGTGTCTGTATGGGCTTCCAAGTGTGCGAGATATTTCTGAAAATTTGACTTAATTTGTAGAGGAGTGTCTGTATGGGCTTCCAAGAGTGCAAGATATTTCTGAAAATTTGACTTCTCATTCTGATGTTAGTCAGAATATGATACACAGCACCATTACTTAGGCAGTAAGAGGACACCCCCCCCAAAAAACACAAATGTGTCTTAAACTAAAGGCCTAACCCCATGTATTTGTGTATTTTACAAAAGGTTCAACTTGGATGCTTCCAGTATTCTGTTTCAAAAATAAAGAGATGATCATTTATATGAAATAATCTTACCAAACCACAATAATAACCTACTATATCACAAGCTCTTTTGAATTATAATTACCTACTATATCACAAACCCTTTAAAATTATAATTACCTACTATATCACAAGCCCTTTTGAATTATAATTACCTACTATATCACAAGCCCTTTTGAATTATAATTACCTACTATTTCATAAGCCCTTTTGAATTATCAAAAACTATCATATTGATATTCTTCAGCCTTGAGAATTCATCAACGTGTATGTTTCCTTTACCTTCAAAATATAAACTTAATGAATTACGTTTCCCTTACTGCCACTGGAAAATTAGTAACTCTTCAAAATAGTATAGACCTTAACTTAATACTGAAGATTATTTATACCACTGCAAAAAAAAAGATGTTAAAAAGAACAGCAGGAAAAAATAAAATGTAGTTATCTGCCCCTTATAACTTGAGGCTACTTACTGCCATTCCAGGTGGTCCTGGAGGACCCTGCTCTCCGGGCAAACCATCTTCTCCCTGCAATAAATAATTAATAACAATTATTTCATTCAAATTAATTGACTTTATTAAAGAACTGCACTAGATGTGTAGGCAATAATGAAAGTAAATCATATGCTTTAGGTCAATATGGTGCAGGGGTTATGTCCCTTACATTAAGGATAAATTGCCAAACATTCACACTGATATTGTTGTCTCCTTTTCTACCTACCTACTAATACGTTGATGCAGTCACACTTGACTATTAAGTAACAGGTGGTGCATGGTCACAGATAAAGTCAAAATGGAAGTTATAGGACAGTCAGAACAGTATTGATAGAAAAGGAAGAAATAAATAAAAGTGTCAAGTGTACATTTTTGTACCTTCATACTCTGACCAATCTGGCTACCGTTAGCAGTGATGAGACAGGGAAACTCAACTGGCATAGCCCTGAGAATCACAAAGTACTACTTGTAGCTGACTAGTTCATTAGAATGTAATTTTTGGAAGCTGCTGCTTGTGATATACCAAAACAGGAGCATATGCAAAATTGCTGATGGTAATTTGTTCCAAGTCCCTATTGTACATGGGAAGAAGTTGAACTTGATTTCTGTATTGATTTGGCAAAAAATGTCCTATTGCAGATCAAGCTTATTGTTTTATATTTTTCAGTTGGCAATAGCTATATAATATTACTTAAAGTAATGAAATATTTGCTTTGTGGGTTTTTAATTTGTTTCTGCTTAATTTTCAACACCAAACAATGTTTTGATTAGTGAGCTTATGGTGGGGTTAATAACCTGGTTACATGATAACAACTATGGGTCAGATTTAACATTGTTTGGATCATTTGCAGTGTCTGGAATGTGACATGTTTAAAATTAGACTCAATGCCAAACTAAGCACAGTGACACCTCTCTATTGACCAGTTAGATTCTCCAATAAGGATGTTGTAATGGATTATACATGTGCACTTGTGCCTTAAAATAAATAAAAGAAAAATACATTATATCAGTTTGTTGCTTATTATAGCTCTTACAATACACAACTGTTATTTATAATAAAATTTTGACTGGCTTCTTATTACTGTATGATTTTGTTGTTATTGTTCTAATTATTATTTACTGAACCATTTTCTGACAGCTTGGGAACTGTTGGGTAATTTGTGGTGGAGAATTTACTTTCAAGAAAGTTGTGCTATAACTAACTAGCTGCAATCAGGAAAGGCAGCAGATTCAAACAAGCAAGAAAACTTTTTTTGACATGGACTATATTTAAATCCAATATTTTATGGCCCATCAAACAAAAAATTAAACTTGCATCAAAACATTTGCTTCTGAGATGAGCATAAACTCAGTTTAAAGAATGTGTTTACAGATAGTTATTTGTTTACAGCATTTTTTGATGAGCATCTCAAGCGATCTGGGACTTGACCTTAGACCCTAATTAAGAACAGGAAATATTTTCAGAATTAAATCCCAATTACTGTATTTGGATATCTCAAAAGGCAACCGGTCCTACTATATATGCAGTAATTTAAACACCTTAAAGAGCTGTCCAACAGCATGATGTAGACTTGAAATTATATGACAAAAATATATTGAGTATACTTTGACACAGCCTTGCCCTGGCATAGAGAAAAATATTTGGACCATAATTACAACATCTAAATTTCCACAAATATATTTGACTTCAGTTGTGAACATTCAAAATATAAACACAATTATAGATTATAAGTAATGAACACCAACAGAACCAATAAATTTTTTCCTTAAAATTTCTCTGTATCAAAATTTCATAATCTAACTTTATGAAATGTTTGTGTGAAACAATTATTTTTTCTCCATATACTTTTTTAAAAAATCTCCAAATACACAATTTCTTTAAAAGTTTCAAATACCAATAGATTTTCCCCAAGAACTGTTTAGCTGCAAACATGTCCCATATATTATTTATGCATTATAATCATATCCAGCCTGTATGAAATCATTTACATATTATTTATGCATTATAATCATATCCAGCCTGTATGAATTCATTTACATATTATTTATGCATTATAATCATATCCAGCCTGTATGAAATCATTTACATATTATTTATGCATTATAATCATATCCAGCCTGTATGAAATCATTTACATATTATATATGCAATATAATTATATCATACCTGTATGAATTCATTTACAATTTAAACACTTTCTGTCTTATATTTGTTGTTTCAGTCCATAAAAGTAGTATTCTGGATAAAACTTAAATCCTCACCCATGTCCTCCATTTCTACTAATCATATGAAATGTTGAAACATGTTAAACAAATCAGTCAAACTTACATCAAGGCCAGGGGGTCCTGAAGGTCCAGGCAATCCACGTGCTCCTGGTGGTCCCTATCAATAAAGAAGAAATAGGTTTAAAAATCTAAACATTTTTCATATAAAAAATAAAACAACATAGTACAGTAACTTGATCTAGGTGCTTATATCACATCAAGTATAATAGCAGAAGGACATTATAATTGTTCTTTTGCTTTGATCAAATGCATCTATTCCAGTGCATGTTGCATCTGTATACAGCATAAAAGTTATGCAATGATTGTCAGGTCCTGTTGTCCATGACAATGTGGAGTCAGTATCTATACTAATGGGCATCCAAACAAGATTTGAGATTAGCCTCAGGAAAATGTAGCCTTTACCATGGGTTGCAAAATAATGGGTAAATAATAAATACTTCTATAAAATTTCTTTTTTCCATTTCTTTTTATCTAATTATTATTCACACTTTCTCTTGCTAAGTCTCCATTCTTGACAACAAAGACTGATAGAACTTCTGGCACATGCATAATATTCAAACATATGCTGTAGTTAGATTTGTCTTCATTTACTCTATAAAATAAAATGTATGAATTTACAGTAATGGGGATTGCTAGCAATATTTTACTCAATTTAAGTCAAAACTTACTTAAAGTTTAGAGCTAATATGCAAACTAGAAATATATCAATGCAACAAGGATCCCTTTATATATAGAGCACAAATCAAGGCCAATGTTTAAAGTCAAAAATCGGGAACATAGATCTATATACTTTTGTTAGGAAACAGTTTAAATAAAAAACACGACCAAAATCTTCTTCAGGTAAAGTCTTGCAACAAGTCTTGTCCATGAAGTTGAAACAAAATTCTGATGCAATTTAAAGTTGTTGAGTGGAAACAAATTTTGATGCAAATGGATGGCAAGGTGAAATTGTGACCAGAAACCCATATTTGAAAATGATGAAAATCTATATTTGAACTTGACTCTGACATAATGTAAAACCCAATATCAAATTTGTTTTGAATCCAATAAGTCTTGCAGAAGTTGTCAAATTTTGTATCAAATGTAATGAGGCATGACAGACTAATATAGATATCAATACATGATTTGACAGGGACAAAGAAAAAATGCAAACCAAAATTGTGGCTAAATTGTGCAAGCATTAACAGACAAAATTCTAAGAAACTGATCAAAGGTCCCTCCATCATGTCATAAAAAAACAGGTAAGAAAAGTGTTATGTACAGGTAAAATTAAGTAGTTCTATAATAGTCCAGATAATGTTTTATAGCTATGTGGCATGGTTCAATAATAATAATAATGTTTTGATTCTGGATTAAGTTTATTACATCCCTTTAAGTTAAACATGTCTAAGGTTTGGCAAGAAAATCACACCAGTAACCACCATATTTGAGGTCTGGCATGAAAATCATATCAATAATCAACATGTGTCAATAATCAACATGTCTTAAGTTTGGCATGAACCAATAATCAGCATGTCTGAAGTTTGGCATGAACCAATAATCAGCATGTCTGAAGTTTGGCATGAACCAATAATCAGCATGTCTGAAGTTTGGCATGAACCAATAATCAGCATGTCTGAAGTTTGGCATGAAAATCATGCTAAAATTCAATATGTGTAAAGTTTGGAATGAAAATCATGTCAATGATCAACATGTCTGAGGTTTGACATGAAAATCATGCAGAGATCCAACATTCTTGATATTTAGCATGAAAAAGCATGCAAATAATCTGACAAATCTGTATGCAGTGTTTACAGTTAAATACATGTTATCAATGAAGGTTACATGTCAACAGATTATAGATAATACAGACTGGCTCTCCTGCTTCTCCTGGTTCACCACGGCTACCAGCAAATCCTCGGGGTCCCTGACAAAAGAAATGCATTATTATTATTATTATTTTGAAATGAAGTTTTTTAAAAATTATGATTTGAATCAATTCTTAAGTAACCAAAATCAAGCTATTGTTTTAATTGAAAATACTTGAAAATTATTCTAATTTTAAAATTGTAATGAAAAACAGACCTGTCAACCCTTGCAAGAAAGTCTCTGTAAAGCGGATGAAGTTTGACCAGTTTTCGGTAATGTGTAAGAAAATATCATGTGCTGATACCATAAAGTTGGAAAACATGTAATTTAAAATGTTTGGTATTTAAAACTGATGCAGCGATTGTAAACATGATGTTAAACAGAAAGTAAAGTACACATAGACCTTATTTACCTCTAGTACAGTTGTTCAAACTTCAGTTCTAAGCCCTATGCAGCTCAACTTGACGTGATTCCTGGAATTTTTTTTTTGACTACACATGACTGTGATCATATCTCCCACCATGAGACATATTTTAATTAAATCCAAATATTCTTTATTATTCTGATGTACTGAATATTAACACTTTTGCTAGGCTTATTTTTCCTTTCGTCTTCAACAGACAGTGCTTGTTGGACACAATTTTATAAAATTTCTACAATCAATAGTTTGAACACAAAGAAACTTTCTATAAGAAACATGTGCAGTTTAAAGTATTACTGAAAGTTAGTTAGGTTCCCTAATTAACTCCACTAAATCTAATAGGAAACCCAGATCCAAATCAAATACGGATGAGCATATTATCCAGATTTAACAACAACTATCACATTTCTGTAGTTTTTGCTTTTATTATGAAAGACTGTATTCGAAGGGTCAATTTTGTGAGAGGAAAAATTGTAAGGGTTGCCAGGTCTGCAAAACTTTTTATTCCTCAAATCGAAAATCTAAGGGAAAACCAATACAATCAACTCTCTATGACAACATTTATTACAATGAATACACATGGTCCAACAAACAAAAGATTGAAACATGTGATGTACAGCAAATTTGATCTACAGAACAAAATACTAAACTCTTGACAATGCAAACTTTCTGGTGACAGATATTTTCTATGCTCTATGCAATGACAGTACCTGCACTTATCAACAGTGACCTAATTACTAACCTTATATGACAATGAACTCAAGAGTTACATTCTTCTGTGAACCCTGAAGATATTAACTTTTAAAGTTATTTTCTAAAGACTTTAATGTGGGGGATGAGCAAGTAAAGACAAAATATCACATACTGTTTATATTCTAATACCTGACACATTCTAACTGATGCAAAAGCAAGAAAGAAGTTAAAGGTGAGGTTAAAATATACAACAGATTTATGAAACAACAGATCTCTTACATAATGTACCAAAAGTTCATAAGAATAATTAGGACGTGTTTATCAAATCCCATATTAATGGACATGATTAAAGATCGCATGACATACAATCCCTAATTTACTTACAGCAGGACCAGGGGGTCCAGGATTTCCTCTGGGACCTGGGGGACCCTACAAAGAAATAAAGATGAAAGTAATAGCTTTAGAACATATTATATATTCAGATTTAAGTATATATATATATATATATATATATATATATATATATATATATTTATATATATATATATATCTATATATATATATATATATATGTATTATAACTATAAATATATAGTTAACAAATGGATGCCAGTGGGTACTTTATTTTTTCAAAACGGCTACCAGCCAATCAATTAAGCAAAATTCTTCTTTTACAAATATGGTCAAGATATGCATCTATTTGTCAAATTGCAATCAAGCAATAGGTCCAAACGGTCACTATAAGCTATTGTCATATTAATGACAATCTCATTCAGGTCACTGAAAAGTATTCATATGCATTTTTCAGTCCTCCTCATTTTTAAAGGACGGTTGACTTAATTTTTGTGAGATTTGTGCAATCACACATTAAAAAAAAGCAATGAAAAAGAACATCAAGACTGGATGAGATACTAACAGACAAGACTAAACAATTCTAGCCTTAACTCAAAGATCAAAACCAAAAATCTGTTAACCCAGACACTCCTCACATCATAACCCAAAATCTGTTAACCTTAACACCCATCACCTCATAAACCAAATTCTGTTAATCCTATCACCCCTAACCTCCTAACAGAAAATCAGTTAACCTTGACACCCATTGCCTCATAACACAAATTATGTCAATCCCTATACCACTAATATCCTAATTCATAATTGGTTAACCCTGACAGCCCTCACCTCCTAACCCAAAATTTGTTAACATTAATATCTTTATCTCATAGCCCAAATTATGTTAAACCTGACACCATCACCTCCGAAACCAAAATTTGCTAACGCCAACACCCCTCACAACCTAACCCAAAATCTATCACCACTGACACCTTCAACTCATAACCCCAAATCTATTAACCCTGACACCCCCATCTCATAACCCCAAATCTATTAACCCTAACAGACCCATCTCATAACCCCAAATCTATTAACCCTGACACCTCCATCTCATAAGTTCAAATCTATTAACCCTGACACCTCCATCTCATAAGCCCAAATCTATTAACCCTGACACTCCCATCTCATAACTCCAAAACTATTAACCCTGACACTCCCATCTCATAAAATAATGTGACCTGGTAAAAACAAGTCAAAAATGTAAATGTAATTGCTATTTTGGTACATGTGTCATCTAATTCTCCCCCCATGCCTCCCCCCTCGACCAAAGGACAGGGATCCTAAATCATCCTTCTCAAAGATGGTCAGCACATGGCATCCAGCAGATCAGCAACAGAAAGAATTTATTGACAGATGGAGGCAACACAAAATACCACAGATAAAGTGTCAGAATGAATCAATCAATTAGACAATCAGTCTTTGTTCAGACAAACATATAAATAAGTAAAGAAAGAACAGGAAGAAAGAAACTGAAACCAAGCCTTTTTATTGTTAGGTACTCCAATCAATCAATCAATAAAAAAGAAACAAATAAGAAAAAAAGTAAACCTCACCAGTGCAAGATTCTGGGGCATTCCATATACAGGCTGTCCTGAAAATGGCTGAGCCTTTTCATCATTGGGTACTCCATGAGCCACAATTACCTGTAAAAGAAATTGCTACATGTATCTACTAATATATTTAAAAACCAAACTATGGATTTTAAAATTTAATTTTAAATTTTAACTATGGATTTTAATTTTCAATTCACATTTTTCACACACAGCTTGAGATGACTTATTAACCACATTGTGATATCAACATTAGGACAATGTTAATTACTTTTGGTACCATATATATTCACTTATAAGTCAAGTCCAACTGCAAACTTCTGACCCAGATATGATATCACATAATGCATCAGCTGATCTGGTTCTGTGCAGTTTTTTAGAAGTAATCAGTAGAACAAACTACAAATACCCTGATCTGCAAGCACATTATGCTACAACAGATCAGGGACTTTGTTATCTGCAGCTTAACTTTACATTTAATCCAGCAAATATAGTATTAGAAACAATGGGAGTTAACAGTGTGTAGGTCATCAATATGATGCAATTACAGCACTGCTCTGTTGTTACAAGTGAAAAAAAAAGAAGAAAATA
This sequence comes from Potamilus streckersoni, assembly GCA_016746295.1. Classification (NCBI taxonomy): domain Eukaryota; kingdom Metazoa; phylum Mollusca; class Bivalvia; order Unionida; family Unionidae; genus Potamilus; species Potamilus streckersoni. The sequence continues at coordinate 1,006,707 of JAEAOA010001337.1, forward strand.
TACCAATATATAATTGTAATTTTTGTTATTTAAAGAAATCAAAAAGATGATCAAGTGGTATTTGTAAAATTAAAAGTATCATTAATATACAGATAGCTGTAAACTGTCTTGACTGTTAATTATATTAGTTTTTTGATCACAAACACAAGTGTACCATCATTTTCTTCTTTCAGTGACCTTGACCTCTGACCTTTTGACCAAAAAATCAACAGGTTTCTTCATCAGTCCAAGTGTAAGCTATCCAGAAAATTTTATGAAATCTTAACCTTCTATCCTAGCCAAATGTCTTTGTATACTGACAGTATGAAAGGAGACAAGGTTGGTGTTGCTGTTGGAACATCATACAGCACCTTCTCAGGCCAGTTACTTGACAAAGACTATCTGCATAACAGCAATTACATCCATACCCAATTCCCTGAACTTCACAGAAGTCTCAATAAAAAAAAAAACATTAAAAAAGCTGATCATTTTGGAATTCCCTTTTCACAATGAAAACCTTGCAAAACCATAAATTTAAAAACCTGTGAATAACTCAGATCTTACTGAAACATGATTTGCTCATGCAATCTGTACAAGGTATTCTGTATTAACTACCTATGGTATTAAGGGTAATGAAAGGGCAGACAAAGCAGCCAATGCTACCCTACAGTCACCCATTTCAAAAGAGAAGATTCCATATACTGATTTAACACATTACATAAACCATAAATATGTATAGATTGAACACATTTAATAAACCATAAATATGTATACTGATATAACACATTACATAAACCATAAATATGTATACTGATTTAACACATTATGTAAACCATAAATATGTATACTGATCTAGCACATTATATAAACCATAAATATGTATACAGATTTAGCACATTACGTAAACCATAAATATGTATACTGATTTAACACACTGCATAAACCATAAATATGTATACTGATTTAAAATATTACATGAATCATAATGTCATGTATAAATGATAAAATATGAGAAATTAAAACTCCACAAACAAGTTTTGTACAACGAACCCACCACTGGAAAGTGGCATCCCTAATATAGAAATATACAACTAAAATGAGGTAGTACTGTGTATAGTGGACACATGCATCCTTCCTGAAGTGTGAACCTCAACCTCAACTAGAGGATTGTGTACTTTGCCAGTGTCCACTGACAGTGACACATATTCTTCTTAAACATATCAACCTCAACCCTTTGAGACAGACATTTTAAATGTAAATTTAAACAAAGAAACTTTTAAAATAATGTACCATGCCTGAGAAAGTCTTAGACATTTGAAGGAAAGTGGCTTATATAAAGATTTTGACTTCATGTTTTAAGAATTTTGTATTTTTCCTTTACAGTATACATATGGCTTATTTCAAAATGTTAGCCTTTGTATTCTATCTTGTAGTACCTCAAGTTTACATTTGACTGAAACTCTTTATCTTGCTAAAGGTTTTGAAGAATTCTTCCTTTACATTTTTAAAATTTGTCTTTTGATTGGCAGTATATAGCTATTGTGATGTAGTGCCATTAAATACAAAAACACAGACATACACATTGATCTTTGAATAAATAGGCTTACTTCTTACCCTAAGTAAATGCCATCAACAACGTTTGTGATAGGCATGCAGTGTAGGACTAATGTTATAGAGCAAAAACCATTTTTCTACTGTCAGTCAATTACTTTAACCTTTGACTATTGAGCCTAAAATTAAACGGGTTCTTCCTTACCCCAAGTATAAACCATCCAGTGTGTGGTAAATGTATATGGCGGACAACTCAAACTATTGTAAAAAAAACAAAACAAACAATAGCAACAGGCAGAAAGACTGTCACCATTGTAAGAAAACATGCTTTACCATACTGCAAGCATTAAAAACCAATATAGCAGATATGTACATTTTGTAACTTGTTCTTTTTATGAATAAACCAAAATATGAACTGTTACCGTGACAACCTTATAAAATCATGTTCATATAAAGACACAGTCAGAAATAAAACCTGTTAATTAATATTTGCAATCAATACTAATCTCAGAATAGAACATTTTAGTTCACAATTAGGGCAATGAAAGAGAAGCTTACAGGCTCGCCTTCCTTTTTGCCAATAATCTGAAAAAAGAAAGAAACAATATTACAATTACTTCATGTTTCTTTTCTAAAGAGCAAAACAAGGAATAAGTATAATATGATTCTCATTATAGTTCAGTCAATACACATATTTACATAATTAACATATTTACATAATTAAAAAATACTTTGTGTAAAGCATTTGTTGTGTTAAAAACATTGATCTTATATATAATGTATGAATACATTTTTTCATGAAAGTTTCTTTTAGTCTTTGTAAGGTTTTTATTGGTGTGGTGTACAGGTCTTCATCTCAAGGGGTTGACACCTATGGAGACCTGCTCTTTTTAAATAAGAAACACATACTGGAAAGACCTATCCTTTCCATGACAAATAAATATTGGAAGGATCTTCCTTTCCAATCACACATTGGAATGACATGCCCATTTCCATAACAAACTATACATATGAAAAAACATGAGAAACCATGGAAGTTCTGCGGTTAAGGTGTTGGGAGACATGACCAGAGGAATATGGGCTATATACTCAACATCCAATCAGCTTTGACTGGTTACTGTAATGTGTTCTTGGGCAGCTTTGACTGGTTATTGTAATGTGCTCTTGGGTAGCTTTGACTGGTTATTGTAATGTGCTCTTGGGCAGCTTCGACAGGTTACTGCAATGTACCCTTGGGCAGCTTTGACTGGTTACTGTAATGTATTCTTGGGCAGCTTTGACTGGTTACTGTAATGTGTTCTTGTGCAACTTTGACTGGTTACTGTAATGTATTCTTGGGCAGCTTTGACTGGTTACTGTAATGTGTTCTTGAGCTGATTGTAATATGTTTTAAGGCCACTTCAGCATGATATAACCTTTATGTGTTCCAAACTAATTATCAGCAGGTAAAATAAACCCTCTCTATAATTAACCTTGCTATTATGAATTCATTGATATAGCAAACCCCCGAGAACAACCGTAGTACACATGAAGAATATACTTCAACCATACCCATCTCATAGTGGAAACCTGTCATAATTAAGTGCCCTATAGTGAGAAAATGCTGTAACACAACAAATATTTAAGGATCTAAAGACTACTAGGATAATTTTAGGGTGGAACAATATTACATCACTTAGGCAGGGTCTATTTAAGCATAAAAAAACAAAACTGTAAAATTCACGCTACCTGCATTTTCTAAAACAATTATGGCAAAATAAAAATAAATGCACATAGATTTGCACATATTATCAAGCTTAAATTGTATGCCTTTATTACAGGGAAAGTCCATTTTCAAGCTTTAACTGTATGGCTTTAATAAAGGGAAAATCCATTAAATTTTTACACTCTTGTTTGATTGGAATTAACTTCATACATACAGAAAATGGAAACAAAGTTCAGAAAAATTCTTGCTTTTTTATGGTATCACCAGGTCAGTCCTATAAATACTACAGTTAAGAAGGCTGACTTCACTATATTCATAAAATCAAAACTTTAATTACATTATACCTCAAGTTATGCTTGCTGTTAATTCAATTCTCTTTTTTGCCAACAAACAAAATAAGTTTTGACAATTTCTGATTTTAGGTGAATATAAGATAGTAACACTGTGATCACTGGAACTATCTCTTGTTAACATAAAAGCCAGGCTTTACCTGGGCTGAAAATTACAAAATTGGTTTCTGTTTTAGCTTCAGCATTAAGATTGACTGGCAAATAAACAGATTATGCCTGGTACGAGAACTACTGTAATCATGAGGTAGAAGGGCATGGTACATGTAGCCATAGTAAACACAAACTGACTTTGTGATGTTTATGGCAGATGACAGTGGTACTAATATGTTACTTGAAAGTGAATATTTTTGTAGAAATACAAAATATGTTCCATTCTGGTATGAAGATTAAATAATACATTTCTCCTACCAGACAATTCATGTACATTTTACTGATGTAGGAATAAAAATATAAAAAATATTCTAACTTTTACAGACAAAATAGTATTTTGGGACTGCTACTACTGCCTAATTTGAGTCTGACCACCCATCCACCTACTTTTCAAAATTCCCTGTCAAATGGTGATACCAGTCTAATTTTCAATAGCATAGTTTTTCTTACCGGTAGTCCCTGTGGGCCATATTCTGCTTCTTTTTCTATAAATAGAAAAAAAAGCATTTGATTATTTGCATCCAGTATGTTTAAAAAAGGGATTTGCAGCTTATAATAATCATAAATGTATAAAACACATTTGAGATACACATACTGAAAAGTATGAACCTTAATAACAAATATCAAGCATATCAATCAAAAAAAGAGTTATAAAACCTATGGTCACAAACATGGTGAAAATTATAAAGTTATCCAGTTTCATGTGAAGCTGTCATTACTAATTACAAGTGTTATGTACATTTGATTTGTATTGTGTGTTTGACTTTTGTCTGTAGTTTAGGGTGGAAGTTTTGGCCTACCTGGTTAATGTCATTATTTAAAAAAATTTTTTAATTGGATTTAAGTTCAAGATCTTTGTTTATTCCTTGGATATTCTATGGTCTACCTGCTTTTTCACATTTCTGACATCATAATAGGTTGTTTACTATTTTTGTGATTTAGAATTTTAATGTAGCTTTAAAAAAAAATTCAGTATGTCTGCAGTGTGGCAGTTTATAGTGATTTTGAGCACTGGGGCATCATGCCACAGACATGTAGCATGATATCCTACCCAGTCACATTATCCTGACATTTAGCCAACTAGTCCTAACACTAACCTCTTAATGCTGAGCAGCAAGCAAGGTAGCTGTTAGTACCATTTTTAAATGTGTTTGATATGACTTGGCCGAGGATTGCTGCCAAGATGTTCTGACAGTGTCTTGGAAGCAGAGTACAGTTTCATAATTTGGCCCCTGGCAAATTTCTTAACTTAAGGCTATGGTGTGACTTTTTCAGCAAATATTGTTTACTAATTAAATATATGGATATATTTGTGAGCTAGGTGTTTTGGGCTTGTGTTGTTCTTAAAATTGATGTCAGGCATGTACACCTTCCATAGTTACTCTGCAATATGTTGATAGTGAAATACCAATAGTTGTCTATGAAGAAGAGCTAGCCTCTCGTAACAGTAAACATGTGGGTTTGGGACAAGGAGCATATCTCAAAAATGGCTTGGATGACAACTATTTTCAACTGCATCAGCCTGTTTAGTACACACTGTTTGGCAGAATTGTAATCTAGGAAAAGGGATTGTGTTTGCACAGTGAGTACCACATGGTGTCAAAAATGACCTTCGGACATGAAAATTGCAGGTATAAATTTGGGGTTGGGGTGCATAAACTTCATCTGCTATGAACTGCCACTGACCTCTTCGGTCAAGTGGATAATATTTTTATGCTTTGTTTTAATATAGGTATCTCAAAATATGGACATTCTTGACCTCACTTGTGTATTTGATTTTTTATGATTTTTTTTGTACTAGGTCACTGATTGCGGCATTAAATTTGTACATAAAAACTGGCCCCTGCCCTCTTTATAGCCCAGGGTTAAACATATTTATGTGGTGTTGATACCAAGTATGCTGATAAATTCTTGCACATTTACAAGTGTGTTTTAGTAGCTAGGACCCTTTCCCAAAAAGATATCACTGCTTGATTTCCTGAAGTTTAAAGCCTCCTGTTCTATTTGATGATGAAGATAAACAAACTTATTCCACTCTCTCAATAACTCATGTTCTTATAAATTATGCAGGGTCAGGTGTGGATCCCATTTATTTTAAACCAGAAAATACCCCCCCATTGATCCCTATTCTTAAACTTGAAAAAAAAACTCGTGATCAAAATTGGTAACTAAATCATTGTTATATCGCTTGTTTTATGGTCAAGAAACAGTAGATATGACAGGGAAATTTTAATCAGCATTTTAAAATGATCAACTTTTAATAAGTAGTCAAATAAATGGTTACATTTTCTTTACAAATGACACAGTACACTGTTCTTAAAAGATATTCAAGGAAATTTTGATCAATGAAAATGTCACATACGCTAAGTGTATGCGGTACAGTAATATTTGAACAAAATTTATTAAGTGAAATTTATGTTTTAGTTTTATCTTTTAGGTCTTCTTAAGCGCAATAATCATAATGTGTATTTAAATGTAAAATGTGTCAATCTTTCCGTAACTGCTATGTCCGCAAGTGTTCTTCTAAGAACCTAGTTAAGTGCTAACTGTGTTTTGATGAGTAATTTGCAGAAATATTTGCTTTATTGTTGTACTGAACTGAAAGCTGACTGCCTTTTTATTATCATATTAATTATGTCTTTTGAATTAAATAATCGAGGTGGAAGTTTTAAAAGAACTTAAAAGGCACGCAAAGCCTACACACTTAAAATTGAGCGACACCGGTTGTATGTCAACACCAGTTGTATGTCAGGTGAGCTCAATTCAGTTGATCAATTAAACACTGTTATAAATGTTATTGTGTATGCAACATTACCTACCTTAATTAACCGACTCATTCATTAATTGTGATCAAGGACAGCAATGCAACCAAGTGAAATTAATACTTCTTAAAATAAAGAGCTTGGTTTCACAGGTAGACCATTGTGGGGTTAAGCAAATTTCAGAAAATTCCTGAACTGGCACATAGAGATATCCTCAAGATGATAAAAAGTTTCACTATTACTTTAATGAAATCACGACATCAATATTGTACTAACATACCATACAATAATTTGAGTTTTGTTGTAGGAGATTATCTCACAAAATAAATGTCACTAGTTTTCAAAAAAATATTTGGTGGGGTAGCAATAGTCTAGTTCATGGCTTTGTGGCCTCCCGACTTAGTAGTAGACTATCAAAACCACTCCAGGAACCAGACTAAACAACAAAACAAAAAGCAGGGGTGTAATACATGTTTTCGCTCACACATGATGGTTTTTGTTTCAACATGTTGGAATATGCTTTCACACATTGGACATTTTGAAAATAAATGCTTTTTAATACAGAATAATGAACAACTTCATTAGAAAAGCATGTTACTAACAATTATTATTGATTTGATAGTCAAACAAGGATTAAATCATTTAACAGTCCAGATCCCTACCACCCCACCCCCACAGTTGTCTAAATGGATTTGTAAAAAATTTTCAGGGTCCCTCTGTAACTGGCACCCTTGCTTATAGTGCAATCTGTTTGTGGACCCTGTTGTGTGCGAGTTATCATGGGAAAAATGTATTTTTTGAAATTTAAACATCAATATGTACACAGTAATTGGCTTTTAAAAAATATAATTGGTGACGAACACTTTACAATTTAATATGTTAAAAAATGAAGACTTTAATTGCTGTATTTGCATTTCTTTTTCTTTATTTTTGAATATACTATCTCGACCTTAATGATTCAGTGTGTTGTCAATGTATAGTTACAGTAATGTTTTATCAGCAACAATGAAATTATGAAGAACAACATGGAGTGAAATCTCTGCTTCATTTGCTTCTTTGTACATGTTACATGAGTTGTTTCAAAAGTATTTTAGTAATCTTTTTGACTGCAATTTTATGCAAAACTTTCAGAAAATAAATTTAAAAATTAAGCAGTAGTTCATTAGGCATTTTCACTGATTTCCAATTAAAAGATTCTAATTTCATTACTCCAATCAGTTAAAATTAATTATGTTTGGTTTCTGGTTTGATCTTTTAAAAGTCATATGGCTGTAATACACTGCATGTATCTCAATCCAAACACACACACACACACACACACACACACACAAGTATGCAATCAATGAGTATGTATAGCATTGTTATATATGTGCACATTTATCAAAATGTGTTGATAATAAACATATAACAAATTTCAACTTGAAAATAAAGTATTGTTTAAAACTAATGCATAATGAGAAATAATTGATATAATTAAAATAAAAAAGAGAACACACACACCGTTTTTCTACTTTACTCCCACTTCTCCCTTGCTTAACACTTCTGTTTATTAGCTCCCACTTCTGCCTATTTTCTCTAAAAAAAGAGCCCACTTCTCCCTAAAATTTAAGTTTCGCATGACCCCTGCATTACTTGTTTTGTCGTCAGTCTTAGTAATTTTATTATTTCTCAATAGAATAAACTATTTAAATTTTGCATAAAAGTGAATCAGCTGCTTTAAAATATTTCACAACAAACTTTCATTATAAAGATTACTTTTTTTCATTTTATATAACCCCATTATCTCGCGTACAATCTGGGTTTTGTTTCCTTAAACACATAACTGAACTGCTCAACGCACCTGGAAATAATGAGAACTATAATATTTTAAAACAAATGTAAATGTCATAGTTCAACATAAGACCACTACGATGGTTAGATCATCCGCCTGTGATGCGGACGGTCACAGTATCAAAGCCACGGCTGAATCAAAACCCGAAACATAAAAATGGTACCATCAAGTGGCTCGCTTGGCGCTCAGCATTAAAAAGTTAGTGAAATAATAACCTGCACTAGTCTTTTCTCAACAAAATGGTCAATGCCCACATCAACATGCATAATAGCAACCGCATATAGTAAATTAAAAAGAGCTAGAGGCAAAAGGGTAACAATTTAACTCAAACATACAATTGCTTTCTTTTAAATTTATGAAAATTCTGAATTCAAGTTGATCATTTTGGAATCTAGATCTGTATTAACTTCTATGATTCAAGATCTAGAGGATACATGTAATCTTTCATTTCTACTAAGAGCGTCACATTGACTATGATAAAGATATTAAACGGCAATCGTAGCACGATCAAACACGGAGTTCACGTTTTTATTTTTATTCCGATAATACATGTGAATTTGTTGCTTGGTTTTTCTTCATATAATTAAACAAATGCTGGTCACTGAAGTGAATTTAAGCTTGCTTCGTTCATTCTTATTTTCGGAGGCAATCGTGTGTTACCTTTTCTTTGATGACTATCCTTGACTGACCAGTATTTTTAAAAATTATTATTGTTATAGTTATTGTTATTATTATTATTATTATTATTATTATTATTATTATTATTATTATTATTAGTAGTAGTAGTAGTAGTAGTAGTAGTAGTAGTAGTAGTAGTAGTAGTAGTAGTAGTAGTAGTAGTATGTCACTTTCATCATATTATTTTCGTGAAATATATTTTCAGATAAACTGAGTAATTTTGGGTGAACTAATATGCATGACGGAGATACTTGTATTCTTTAGTTACTTCCTTTTGATACAACACCCACCCACCCCATTTTAATTTGTTTAGAAAACTAAAAGAGCATGTTTATTTGACTATTTTTCGCTTTGTAAGGTTACAGTGCCAAACAGAATAAAATATATATTCACCTCTAAGAGTAAATTTCATAAAACAAACGTAATAGGAACGCGAGAAAGAATTAAGAGGACAAACAAAGGATTTCGTTGTTCAACAATAAATAGATTGCAGTGCATTTTATATCCAAATTTACAGCTTCCTGTTCTGGTGCCTTCGAATGTTTCCACTCCAAACCCAACCTGAAATACTGTCGCCAATTTTTTTATTTTCTCTCCAATAAGGGAAACAAAAACGCAATTTGCGACATAGCGAAGTCCGGCTCGATCCCTGCACAACTGTCAATATCTGCTCCTTATTTATATCATTTGTTTTAAAACAAACTAAAAAAAAGTAACACCCCCTCACAACAAAAAAAAACAAGGCAGTCAACTCTTGGTTGCAGCTAATTATTAGTTAAGCAAACATTGAAATTATTCGATTATTTTTGTAAAATTACACATTTTTAGACAGCAAATCAGTGTTATACAATGGAATCTTGCCACAATTGTGTTGTTTTTTTTCAAGCTGACAAATGTTATTCTCTCATTTAAGTGTAGATTAAGGTTACAGTCTTCATTCATTTTTCATAAAGGCGATTTCAAACTTACTTTATTCACATATACTATTCGCTCTTAAATGTATCGATTCTTAGAGATGCATAAACCAAAGAGTAAATTAACGAACATCACGCTCTCATAGCAAACATCACCTACTTGAAGCAAAAATATTATCAGTGTACCTAGCCAATATATCAGTCAAACTGCTGTCCATTATTATAGCTGTCAGGTTGTGAGGCATTACGTAATTAAAGGTACACTTAGTACGAGTTTTCTTTGACCCTTGCCGACTCATTTTTGATATTTGAACATTTATGGTGGGTTTAAATATCAAAAATGGGATGACAAGGGTCAGAGGAAACTAGGACTAAGGCACGCTGACAACCTTCTAAAATATTCCGGTTTTTCGAAAACATGCTTTATGGTGAATTTACTTCACATACAAATAAAACTTGATCACAAATTAATTATTATTATGCTCAATGTTTTAAAATCAAGTTGTTTGGGAAAGATTATTTGCTTTTTGAGGGTTGGTGATATGTATACAAGTATGCTATCATTGACTTTCCTGAAGCACATCTGAATTCATATTCAATATATAGATAGCCTACATGCCTAGTTTTTCTGAGAAACTACATCCAAACAAAACACTTGATAGTTATACACTGGCATGATCATGCTAGATTTACAAAAGACTATTTGTGCAAGACGCTATCTGTTATGTGAATAAAAATTTATACTTGTCCAAAGTATTAATTTAAGGCGTCATCTGAACTCAGGAGAATGCCTGTCTAAGCAAATAGAGCATCTTTAATATGCTTATATGTCATTGCGTGTGTGTGTGTGTATATATATATATATATATATATATATATATATATATATATATATATATATATATATATATATATATATATATATATATATATATATATATATATATATATATATATATTGTCCTTTATATTTTTTGTTGCTTACTTTATGTTTCAAGCGTTCAGGTCTTGAACCCAAATTAACAATTACCTTTTCTAGCTGACTCAAAAGTACAATATTTGTTGTTTTTTTTTTAAGTTAAACATTGGCGCCCCTTGAAGTGTAAAACGCAAATGAAAACAGGCTTACATTTGTGAAGAAAGAAAAATGAATACGCAATTGTTGATGTAACAAATGCTGTATTTGTTCTGATTACTTTGGTTATGTTTTTTACAGCAGCAGTTAGGAGAAAAAAAGTTTAAAATTTACGTCAAATTTTGTCAAAGTGTAACAAGAAAAATTGCGATAAATACAATCTATGATATCTTATTAAGCACATCCAGTTCGTCATTTTGTTTAGTAAACGTAAAATAGTTATTTAGTTATGATTTTAAATAATGAACACCTATCGCATGATTACAACATAACCGAGTTTAAGTAAAGACTAATAGAGTTATAGTTCTTAGAGTGACGTCATTTGTGATCATCACCAATACTGCTTAATTCAGCCGGCTGTAATTTCTCTTATTATCAACTTTTTTTAGGACAGTAGTTGTAAATTAAAGACGAAAACTTTGCACTTATGCTGTTATTGCTTTTTACTCACGTTTGAAATGAAAAAATTTAAATAAAACGTAAAATAAAATACAACCCTAACACACTATACAAGTAACATCGGTCTACCTTGTTCATTAATTTATTATCATGAATGTATACCAAATGGAAGGTCATATCTCTTTCCACAAAAACAGAACTATATTTGTTTTCTCTCAGACAAACCGTATCTTGTCATAGAATAAACAACATAGAAGTTTGTCTACATGGTTTGTTTTCATTTATCAACTGTGGGTGTTTTCTTGTAAGGAATTATACAATGTTGAAGCGGCGGTGACGAACGTTTCGATGCCATAGAACGGTTTAACAAGCTTATTCGTTTTATTCTTTGTGAAGAATACTATTTTGGTTTAATTTAGGCAAACTTTACTTAATTGTTATGTATCTCAATTAACTGAAACTATATAAGCGAAATCATACAAGATAATTTGTTATATGTAATGAAATATGATTTTATAACGATTGTCAAGGTTTAAAAACATCAGTTTTGTTAAAATGCTTAAAGTTTTGTGTCTATCTCTTATTTTTTCGATTGACTCAAAGATGAGCCGAATAACTGTTATTAAATGTTGAGGAGAACTTTTCCACAAGATGACCTTATTATGCCAGTATTGGTGGTTCAGATATTCTAGTCATAAGCATTTTATAAGTATTGGTAGAAATGATGGCGTTAAGACTTCATATCGTTTGTGCACTTTTTGTTATCGCAGTAATAATGCGTTCGTAGAAGATGAATATCGTGCAGTTTTCAATAGTAAATATTATCAACGTGTTCGATAAAAGTATTTAGAAAAATCTTTGTATAATAATCCATCTCTAGAAAATATTCATTACTTTACGTTAACGCAAAATCCTTTTATTTACTTAGTTGAGTCATTTATATACCGTATGAAGTGTTGACAAGAAACAAATGCAATATTTAATATATACACAACAGGTATATCTGCGCTTCAAGTGATAGATTTTGTCAATGTATAGATTCTTGTATTACAAATTAAATTATTGAATATTGATTGAAAATAATCTCTTTATGTCACCAATAACGTCACAAGTACTTAGCGTGCCCCAATTAAACGAAGATTTCTAACTAGGCAGTGCGTAAAGTATTTGGCAATAACATGCTGTATCAGCTCTATCGCTCAATGAATTACTTTATATACTTTATATCAAGGGCCTCAAACACGCGGCCCGTGGGTTTCATGCGGCCCGCCAAGCCATTTTATGTGGCCCGCAAAATGATTGGCGTCACTTGTTGTCGTGAGAGATTACAAAGGTGGTGCGGCCGTTGGGCCATCAAAAAATGTCCTAATGCGGCCCTTGTGGCGGTTTGAGTTTGAGACCCCTGCTTTATATAATGAAAGAACAACTTACTTCCAGTCTAAGGAGGTAATGTGATATAGGTTGTAAATACAGTGAGCTTGATCCAATGTTTTATGCCTGGTGATTATTTCGCGGTCGCTTCTTAGAATATCATATTTTACTAAAAAGTATCTACACTACGCAATTCAAAAGAAAACTAAACGAACAAAGGAAGCTTCGTTAGTCCATAAATTTGAAATGCCTGACAAGCCAAAAGAAGAGAAATTAATACATCACTACTCAACGTATTAGTAAGAGCAGGCCAATGAATAAGTTAATCTTTCCCATACTGGCTAATAAAATTGTACTAATCTACGAAGACGTTATAGAACAGACAGACAAACACAATAAAAAAGAACGATGAAATTGAAAAATAATTATGTGATATATTTGTCTGAGATTTAAAACAGTTGTTCTTATTTTATTTTATTTAAGAAGAAAATTGAAATTGCTTTTACTAAAGTCATTAGTACATGATTAGATTGTTTAAATTGGGTTTCAATGATGAAGTTTTATAAAGTTAGCTGTCATAAAATAAAAAAATATTACTTGCCGATTAACAAATTGTTTATAAAGACACATTTGATATTTAACTTCAGTACAAGTAAAGATAATTTAAAACACTTCGTTTGTACGAGTTATTTTACAAAACAGCACAAAGCAGCATCATAACGTTAAAACCACAGGTACTCGACGCGAGCTTGCGCTGAAGGATTATTTTTTTTTCTTAACATCAAGCTCGTGTCGAGTACCTGTGGTTTAAACCATCCAACAATAACGTTTCTGGATTATAATTTAACATATTTGATCAAGTTAGAGAGAGATTACATATGAATGATGGCCATATATCATTAAAAAGGTCAAACTTGCTGAAATCTTCCACGACACTTTGGATCCCCTTTTGTCTCGTGTTTAATTTCTAAATATTTACTCATCTTCTGTGATTTGTTTGAAACTAGTACATGATCCTCAAGGAAACAAAACATTTATCAACAATTGGGAGGGCGACTTACGTTCACAAATCGGACAGCATTGACCAAAGGGCACCACTAATCGCCCTTCGCAAGGTACTTCTGGGCATTTTTTGTAAATATCCTGACAGTCTGCGACGCCGTCGTTACATATACATTCAATGCACGGATTATCGCCACTTGGATTAAATTTCTGTTCGTGTTCGTAGTACTGTCCATCCAGTTCACAACCTTCAAAAAATAAATAGATCAATAATCATTAAATCAAATAGATTTAACTAAGTTAATTAAGAAGAAAAATACCCTTTCGTACTTTTTCAAACGATTCATTACAGTAATTGGTATATTTACTAGTTTTTGTCCTGTTATTTCTTCTTTTTCTCCCCCACATCCCAGCCGAAAAAAATGCGAATAGACGTGCATGGGAAACAAAGCGACAAAAATTTTCAAAACATGTTGCTATAATAATAATGCATAATAACACATAATAACCTCAACAACATTTGCATCGTCAGCAATTATTAATAACACAAAATGAGATCGATAACAACAACAGTAGCTGCAACAACAACAAAAACAACAACAACAACAACAACAAATAATAATAATAATAATAATAATAATAATAATAATAATAATAATAACCCTTTTTCCTCTGTGCGAAGGTAATTCCAAATAGGGCAAAAAGGCAGACGGTCCTCCACCGCACGTTGACATGCGATGCCATTTTATATAGTTATAGTCAACCTTACTGCATTTAGGGAAAACAGTAGGAATATTGCAGTAAAATTTTAGTCCAGAGAATGGAATAAGCCAAAGCCCAATGCAACACAGGCCTTGGCTTAAACTTAGGAAGAGCCGTGCTGCTGTGTGCTAGCAACACCGGATTCCTAAGCACTGTTAGGGGAAAACGGCCTTTTGGTAAAACCCTACAGAGATGCCTTCTAGTTAACTGATGTTCAAATGCTGTATGTATGTTCCTTTGAGTGACAGCTCCGATTGGCCAATCCCAACAGTTGTACGGCGGTCTGGAGCAGTGATAGATGCGTGTCGAGTCTCATACAACACTTTTGTTATAAAAAAAAAAAAGATTTAGAAAAAAACTTTGAACAGAAACTTGCATACGTACACTTATTTTTTTAGAAATGCCAGACGTAAATCAGAACACAAAAAAGGGAAAACTCTTTAGAAAAACAGGGTGTCACATCCTAATCTTACCAGTTTATTGCTAAGACGGGAAGGAATTGTGTCAACAGTAAATTTGAAAATGGAAATAATTATTACATTATTTCATTGTTGATTCCAAGAGTGCTTATGAGAAATTTTATCAATATTTGTTTTTTTTTAAAAATACTTTTGTTTGTAAAAAATTGTATAATATGTACCTAAACACTAAATCTATTTAGGTAAATTGCAATAGCCATATTTGACACATTGCAAATACAAACAGGGACCTTTACGTGTGACATGCACGGAACTTTTCGCAGCTACCTTCTCTCGTATTCCCAGACAGCATCCAATTTTAGTATCAATGATAATTGTGATGACGTATTTGTGTGATGGCGTGTTGAATTCAACAGGAAACCGATTTCGTGTAAAATTACCGAATTTGTTTATATAAGTATAGACAAAGGACATATTAATCTCTCTCTCTCTCTCTTTATATATATATATATATATATATATATATATATATATATATATATATATATATATATATATATATATATAAGATCATTTATAATTTTTGAATAGTGAACCATATTTTGTGTCATATAATGAATCATATCCCCAATTTGTAAAACACTGAGTTTATATATGGTCTGCATAAATTTCTGGGGTGGTCTCAAAAGTGTCTGCAGATATCACTGTGGATATTTTCATAGAGAAAAAAAAATATCTGAAAGAAGGTGAAAGATTATCGCTTGGTTTGGAATGACTGGAACCCATCAGGCTGTATTAAATATGTTATCGCGGTGTAGCATGACTCCTGTTTATGTCTGAGAATTCCTGAGACGCTGATTTTTAATTTTCAAATCTGGAACAAAATCTGCTGCGTGACCCAAATTTTCGTCTGCAGCCGATCAAATTTCAGACACAGTTTCTCACATGTTTGGTGTGTGTGTGTGTGTGTGTGTGTGTGTGTGTGTGTGTGTGTGTGTGTGTGTTTCCCATAAAAATGGATGTCCATCTAATATGTCCCTCAATATGCTAATGATGTTTAGATAAGTTTCACGGTGAAATATGAGTGTTGATTGTTTTCCATAATGTTTTTGCATTTAATTTAGCATGTCCTAATTTTAATTTAGAGCTCTGAATGTGAAATGTTTTAGAGCATACTTCATCGTAATACATTACTTAGATCCAGCATGGACTTTTTCAGCATGGACAGTTTAAGAAAGAAGTCCTCAAAATAAGCCTATTTGTTCATTTCAAATGAAGTGGAATCCCAGAGATAAAAAATTTGCTAAGAGTCATAAAAAGTCAGTTGATTTTAGCGATGAGAATATAAACGCAGCTTTTTGTGAAAAACAAGGAATCCTAGTGTGTGTTACTGGGGGTGGGGTACGGTGATATATGATATCAAGGCGACAGGTGCCGTTACTCGCGACACGGCTTTTTGTTCAGCTTGGAATGAATTTGAACTTTCTTACATGTTTTATTAAATTGGTGGAGGAATTGATAGTGAACAAAATGCAAAGCATGAAATTATTGGGTTCAGTGCTATTCACTGAGTCAGGGTGAGAAATATATAACAAGGTAATACGCATAATTTAAAGAACTGCTGGTAAAATTAATGCAGGCATCTAAACGATTTCTTATTTTATGTTCTAAAAGTGCAAGGCTGAGGTGCATCTGTCAAAGTAGAAACGTACTTGTTCGGCTAGTTTCCATTGTGAGTCATGGTTGCTTATTATCTGCAGGTTTGTTGCTAATCCAGAAGAAAATGTTTCAGCTTGTGCACCAGTACACGAGAGAGAGAGAGAGAGAGAGAGAGAGAGAGAGAGAGAGAGAGAGAGAGAGAGAGAGAGAGAGAGAGAGAGAGAGAGAGAGAGAGAGAGAGAGATGAGAGAGAGTAAAACATCCTACTTTAACAAATGCATTATAGTTCACCACATAAATTATTGCAATACCTGGGTGAATTCATAAATACTTATGCAGACAACACTACGTAACGCCACTTGCATCATGTTGTCCCATTTATGTTGATTCTGAAAAGTATTTCTTTTACATTAAGAAAGCTATATTTATTACGTATTATCGCGTACGTTTATATATTTTTATATATTAAAAATAGTTTAAGTTTATCTTGAACAAGTAAACGAGTAAGTTTGTTAAGTGATAGGAGGTGGGGTGGACCTGCACGCATTGTGCCGATATTTATTAGAATAAATATAGATAGAATGTATTCCAAAAATGTGGTGAATAAACAAATTTTAAATTTAATCCACGGTCAGTCTTTTTTACCCACTTTTTTCACTTTGTCTTTCATCATTGACTGAAACCTAAAATTGCAATTGTATAACATGTTAGTAAATACATCACAAACAAGGCTAAATGTAACTGGAGTAATCTGCGGATTGCATTTTCTTAAATTTATCTGAAGCGAAACCCGGAACTGGAATCTTAAGACAACATTGACTATTCGATCAATTCCTTTTCTCTTTATTTCATATCAATCTGGTACAATTTTCGGAATAAAATGACACCTAGTCTGTATGATCTGAGGAAGTATTGTGTGTGGAATATACCTATTTATGGGAAAGGTAAAAGACTGATAACAGATATAAAATCAAATTAAACTTAAAACTGTTGAAGTAGATGAAAATATGTTTTTAATTTATGTTAGAAAACAAAATAAGGAACAAACAACGAAACTACAGCCAACAGGAATCTAAGTTACTGGTATCAAAGTTTTAATGAATATATGTGGCAGCATGTTTCAGGTTCCAATCTTGCAACCTATCACCATGGTTACCATGAAGAGAAACTGCGATGAACATATTGAAATAAAAAAACAACACATTTCACCATTGTACAGTATTGTGTGTGTTTGCGCTAGTGTGTTTGAGAGAGAGAGAGAGAGAGAGAGAGAGAGAGAGAGAGAGAGAGAGAGAGAGAGAGAGAGAGAGAGAGAGAGAGAGAGAGAGAGAGAGAGAGAGAGAGAATTTGGTACTAATGAATACCGTTTGATGGAAGAAAAATATTGTTAGTTATTCATGAAGACTGTTTAGATGCTCTTGATTTGGTTTATATTTTTCAGCAATTCAGCAACAATTAAATCATTCAACAAAACAGCATGTTTCTTCTTTTAATAAGCGAGTATAATGTTGCCATCACTTTAGTGCATACACTGAGCAATAAAATTGCAAGCTCCAAAAATAGATCACACAGACAACATTTCTGTGATCCATAAGAAAAAGGTTAAAACCCTGAAAGCACCAGATAGAAACTCAATGCTACAGTACGAGTTAGAAGCGACAGGATAATTTATACATTTAATGGGTTTCTTTCCCAAAAGATAAAACGTGGTTGAATATATAATTTTAAAGCATGCTATCTCAATTTTCTGAGCCTCAAAATAAATTGGCAAATGTTTTCATTAAGTATCTGAGGAGCAAATCTTTTACACTTACATAATCTTGACAGAGCACCGTGTAACTTTTGGCGCTCCTATCTTAGCTCAGTATAATGCATATTTTATTCGCAACTTTAGCTTTAAAAAAATAAGTAACAGAAAAAGTGAAAAGCAGTAAGTTTTGTAAATTTCAACAAATAATGTATTCCCCTAGAATACAAAGTGTCAAAAAAAAATTGAACACAGCTTATTGCGAATTAAATCCATTGAATCCTAGAACTAGAGACACAAACACTAAAGATAAACACTCTGAATAAACTTTAGTAGAAAACCAAATTAAATCCAACGCTGAATATGTTAATGTGTTTGTGTTGCCTATATCGTGGTCTTGTACCAACTGTCGTTTGTTGAATCACATCAATATAATTCCAGGTTTGAATTCATTATAAATCCTAGTGAATATCTCTCTCCAAGAATATTATTTTTATGAGCACTCTGTATTTCCAAAGAAAACGGAAAAAGGCAAAACTTCTTAAAATAGAAGATCAAGTATTGCTGTATAAACCGCTCTCTTAAAAGAAATTGAGGACTTTAGTTGGAATAGGATCAAGGGACGCATTCCACAACAAACAGGTTATATTCATCAGTCGTCTCTGCAAACGCCAAATAAGAAGTGTACACTGGACGATTGTGATGGTTTGTTATTAATTATCTATGATGTCATGTTTTTATATTCTGATTGTATATGAATTCGAAACTATCAAAGTTTATTTTTGTTTTAAAATTAGAGTTCCTGTAGGCACTTCAGTTTAATGTCATCGATTGTATTTCATTATGTTGTAATAACGTTTATTAAGTGCCCTCGACTCTCCTAATAGCATAGATGGGTGTTTTTTTTAAGTGGAAAGACATGTAAGCACGATTGTCCTAATGGTATCGATGGGTGGTCTTTTAAAATGGAAAGACATATAAACCCGACTGTCCTAATGGTATCGATGGGTCGTCTTTTAAAGTGGAAAGATATGTAAGCCCGACTGTTCTAATGGTATCGATGGGTGGTCTTTTAAAGTGGAAAGACATGTAAGCCCGACTGTCCTAATGGTATCGATGGGTTGCCTTTTAAGATGAAAAGACATGTAAGCCCGACTGTCCTAATGGTACTGATGGGTGGTCTTTTAACGTGGAAAGACATGTAAGCCCGTCTGTCCTAATGGTATCGACGGGCATTCTTTTAAGGTGGAAAGACATGTAAGCCCGACTGTCCTAATGGTATCGATGGGTGGTCTTTTAAAGTGGAAAGACATGTAAGCCAGACTGTCCCAATGGTATCGATAGGTGGTCTTTTAAGGTGGAAAGACATGTTGTCCCGACTATCCTACTGGTATTGATGGGTGAACATTTAAGACCGACTGTCTTAATAGTATCGACGGGTGGTATTTTAATGTGGAAAGAATGACCGTCTATTGATTGGTGATCTTTAGTGTGCTACTACAAGTAAACCCGTCTGTCCTAATGGTATTGATAGCTTGTCTTTACGGTGAGAATATAAGTAAACCCGACTGTCCGAATGGTATCGATAGGTGGTTTTTAAGGTGTGAATAGAAGTAAATTTGACTCTCCTATGGGTCAAACTTCACAAGTTCCGGTTTGGTTTGAAACCGACCACTTCTGTTAGGTATTATGGAATTGTGAACTACATGCAGTCTTTTCTTACCTCCGAAATTTAAGAGCTTTACATCTTATAAAACAACGTGCCTGTGAAAATGAAGATTTGACAATAGCAGTGCTTCAATAAGTATCAACAATTTTACTCGTTGCAAAAACACATATTAACACACTTTTTTGAAATAATTGTGTATAGTTTGAAATTGCTTCTAAGAGATGTATTAGAGTGACTTCATTAAGTCATAAAAATTACCAAAGTAGTGGGGCCAAGTGTTTGGAACTTGTTGGTTGCTACTAACATACAAACGTAAACCTCATGCTTGGTTGTGGAACGGATATATTTCAAACTTTTACAGTAAATCGCCAGATAGCAGAGTTGCGCATTTATCGACCATGGCAATGAGTGACCTAATGGTAAAGCTATGTGGTCTTTAAGGTGGGAATTCAAGTAAATTCGGAGGAAAACATCATACATTTATGGGCAGCCATTATCCTTTGCATTCGTCAGCTTCGGATTCGAAAACTAAACCGAAAGAACTGTAATGAAGACAGAATATGATTACCTTTTGAGTATCCTTCTTTTTCTCCTTATAGTCTTTCATTCTTAAAATGAAGGTTCAAACTGATACAAATATACGTTGCGTGATATAAGTTACTATGAGTATAACTCGATATTGTAGAAGGAAGATCCGAATTGTTTAAAAATATAAACATTTAAATATATTTAAATAGAGATCGTTTCACTGAAGGTTGCGCAACACACACACACACACACACACACACACACGTGTTTTTGTGCTACGATATACTATACTTTACTATACTATACTATACTAGACTTTACTATACTATACTATACTATACTATACTATACTATACTATACTATACTATACTATGCTATGCTATGCTATGCTATGCTATGCTATGCCATGCCATGTCATGCCATGTTATGCTATGCTATGCTTTGCTGTGCTGTGCTATGCTATGCTATACTATACTATACAGTACTATACTATGCTATGCTATACTATGTTATGCTATGCTATGTTATGCTATGCTATACCATGCCATGCCATGCCATACCATACCATACCATACCATACCATACCATACCATACCATACCATACCATACCATACTATACTATACTATACTATACTATACTATACTATACTATACTATACTATACTATACTATACTATACTATCGATATCAACTGTGACCAGATGTCCTTATTTTTTTTGCATTTTATTTGTTGCTATTGTTATTATGTTTGAAGTTTGATAAAACTCTTTAACTAACTGTAATCATATCCGATTAAGCTAAATCGATTTTTGTATGCTACTAATATTAGACTTAACTAGAATGCAACAATATCACTAATAAATCTTTTTATTTAATGATCAATTACACGAAAATAGAGCTGACCAATAGCCATGCATTGTTGTGCAATACCTTAGCTGTAACTTCTTTGTTTGAATTATGCATACATTCCAAAGTTTCAGTAAACCCTGGAATAGTATGGGGTTGTGTCTGCCTTGCACGTCATCTTAAATTAACATCATTTGTCAGAGTGGGGGCGTTTCATTATTTGAACAGATGTAACTGACATAAATGAAAGGAAAAAAAACAAGTTGATATTGCACTATTTGCTTTTGGAATATACACCCATAAAGCCACAAGTATTGTTTGAAGATTGTGGGAGCGGATATAGAGTCTGAAAATGTAGTACTGCAAAATGCTGAACTGTCAAAAAATAATCATGACGATGAAAAGCATCGAACCTGTTGGTATGTGTCCAATATTTTTTTTTATATATCCCAGGAAGCTGTCTCACCAGTTCATACCAATTATGAAATACTCAGATGTCAAGTAATTATCTAATCTAGATTTGTTTTCTTTTGTGTGTCCGCGGAACAAGCCCAATTGTATTATCAAGGTAGAAAGACACATAAGACTGTTTTTCTTTTTTGTTCTTTGTCTAATAAATCATCTTCAATATTTTGATTTGTGACAAAGCCAGCCTATTATATAACGTTTCTTCTGGGCGTAATGGGCTTGCACAAAAACATTAATACAAACTTGATGAGGTGGTTACTGATGATAATAATGATATCAGGATCGTTATACTTCGTTTTTTTCTTTGGAAAAAGACGAGGCAAAATCTCGCAAAATATTACATAGTAATATAAAAATTGGATTTTGTTTGATTTTCTCAAAGAACGGACGCAAAGATCCCTTTTTCATACAATTAAAACATGTTGTACCTGGTTCAAAGTTTCTTATTCCAACAAAAACATATTTGGTTTAAAAAGATGTCCGGTAAACGTTCTTTACGTACCAGTTCTCATTAGTGGAATTCATGGAGTGTATTTCCCCAAGGAAAGTAAAATCTATTTTACACCGCATTTTCCCTTTCTTATCCTAAAATCGATATTCGCCATCTTAAAGTGTTTTAAAGATCAATAATATTCTTAATGTATTCTATTCTGAATGTAAACAACTAATTACGGTGAATCATTTAGATCACATTGCCAATAAGATGTAAATTATGCCCAAAAAGGAATTAATTCTTTCTTCTGATAGCTATATTCGCTACGTAAATTAGATATATTCCCTTTATTGTATATAAAATCTTGTTTATTATTGAGGAGAGAAGGTCTGTTTGTGGTGTTGGTGGATGAGATGGGTAGTGGGGAGAACTCATTTTCTTATTAATGCTTTCCAGTGACAGAGCTAGACAACAATACTGCATGCATATATTGTTTGTCAATGTGATTAGCCTCGTTCTGATTTGCCATTTTAGTTATTGTACTTTGAATTTTGTCAGCAACCGTCTCCCAACAAACCACATCTCCCGAAATGTTAATAATAACAGTTCAAAAATTGCTGGCAAAAGTTTTTAAGTGGCTATTTTTCAGCTATATTTGAAAATCTCTTGAAAATGAGATAAAAATAAGAGCGGGTATTTCTGTAAAAATAGCTGATTTTATATTGCCGTGGCAGAGGCGTTTTGAGAAATTAGCTTATTGCATCTTGCCGTGGCAGTAGCATTGTGAGAAGACCGTTAGCGCCTTCTACTTGAAAATATTTTTTACTGGGTGTTTCTGATATTAAAATTGTTCTCAGTGAACAACAAAATACTGACACAACGTTACTTTTTGTGTTTTTGGACAAATGTGTGTAATAAAAAATATTACATTTTTTCATTTGCCTTTCTGAGCCTCATTTCGACAATTCAAAAATTTCATTACCAGATATAAAGATCTCTATCCATTAGTAAGCTGTATATTTGTTTCGAATTAATTTCAGATTTTTCAGCGTTGAAGATATTGCAAATTGAAGAATGGATTTCAGAAAATCCAGTTAGATTAAAGACACTTCCACTTTATAGTACTTCTACCGATTCCCTTTTTAGTTTTCTTAAACTCTGATTCTTTTCTCCTTCATAACTTAGGATAAAAATAAATATTTATTTTTGGTTTAAATCTGTTTGGTCAGACCGCAATTGTTTTGAAAATATAATGTTTGTTTGCAAACGTATTGGATTAACTCAAGAGCATAAATAGACATCTATTTTCATCTAGCATGACGGGATAAATATCTTCTTTACAGTACTAAAAAGAGTCTCGCTTTTCACCAGTATAATATCAATTATTTTCGTTATGATATATATATATTTTTCCTCCAGGATGCTGGTTCAGTTCTCGTTTCTGCAACTAAATGTTCAATACTTTTTCAAACCAAAACTGACCTAATAACAACAATTGAGAAACGTACAGATTACCTCACTATCGGTCATTTGTCTTTTTTACCATCATTTGTCAGAGACCAGTTACACAGAAAATGATTTTCCCATCAGATCTAATTTCCTCGATAATTGAATCTTTATAGTCATGGTACGGAAAATAAGTAAATTAAGAGGTTTTTTTTTTAAAAGTATCTTGGGAGGAGATAGACCCCGACATAGTCTGAAGAATATGTACAACAGCAGAAGGGGGTTTAGAACCAAAATAGTTCCTGTTATTAGCCTCCTTACTGCTCTCTATCTTTAAACCATAAATACAACTTTACTGATAAATAATACATTACAGAAGTTTTCCCACGAAACCTGCTGGAAAGCTGAAACATTTTTTTTTAGCATCATAAGCAATTTATGACTTTTTATACGATATGCAAGTCTGTTTGGTAATTATCTTTACCAACGAGCTACGGCAGCTCAGTTACTTGAGCGTCGGACTTATAATCCAAGGCACCTAGTTTTAATTTCCACGGCAAGTTGTAAACATCTTATTGAAATGCCGTTAAAGAATGAATAACTTGTCTGTTTGTCTCCCTGTCCCTCTCATTGATTCTAAAAGATACATTTAGAGAAATCATTAGGAAGAAAGAAATGACATAAACTCAGATGTTGCAGAATGAATCAGCTCCTATTGCAACTCTTTACAACTTATTTTTTATATTGCGGTCCCCAAACTTAGATAATTTTCACATGACGTCATGAGCTTTGACAGTTTACTTTTCCTGAAATCGATGTCGGACATCGTTTCTATCAATTCTACCATTAACTATATCTAAGAGAAATATATGCAAACATTTATTTTTTTGTAAAGAATCATGTTGGTCTAAAATGTTTTAATTGTGATTATATAACTAATGATACATGTAATTTAAGCTGTATTTTATGGCAATGTACTGTATAAAAAAGAAATTACTGTACAAAATTGTGTCATCGACGGTGTCTGCTGAATAAATGTAGGCTGTATTTTCACGTAAATGTCTTACTGTATGAAAGAAATTAATGTACAAAATCGTGTCATCGTCGGCGTCTACTGGATAAATGAACCAGGAAGTAAACGTTGTAATTCTTTTTATGAAATAATTTATCATACAAATATGTATCTAAAATTATTTGTCCCAAGCTGGCATAACATGTTATTAGCTCTCACTTGACAAACTCATATTTACTAATAAACCATTACTATTGTCCATTCCAACTTTGTTTTAATGATTTTTTGGAGGGGGGGTTGCAGTTTCATTTAGCGTACTATTTTTCTTCCAATATAATAATTTACTTTTTGTTGAAATTAGGGGGAGCTATTTTAGGACTAGATTAAAAAGTAGGCCATCTAATCTCCTTCCATGTGTCCAAATACAGATTAGCGCAGCACTAGTCCTAGTTTCCACTGACCCTTAAAAAAGGTCAAAGGAAACTCAGACTAGAGCAGCACGTGAATATTGGATGTCAGTATCATGAATTCCTATAGGAGCTGGTGATAAAATTCTACATTTTGTGAGCCTCTGTTTAATCTAATTTTAGAACTTTATCTTGGCTTGTGTGTATAAATTAAAATATCAGGTCTTACTTAGTTTTCAAGAGCCTTAAATGTATGATAGTTAATTGCAGCAACAAATACAATTACAACAGCTTTATTATCAACAATAACACAAATAACAACAAAATTGGTATAGTAGCGAAACAAGTGACATCAAATCATCTTGGACAATGACTGTTGTTGGTTGGGCTTAACGCCATTTTTCAGCACACGATAGGCTATTCATGGCAACCAGTATTATTGGTGGAGGAAGAAACCGGGAAATCACCGGAAAGAACCACCGACCCACGAGAAGCTACTGGCAAGCTTTCTCACTTATCCACATTCGCCGAATCCTAGACTCGAACCCACGCAGACAGAGGTGAGATGGCAGTGATCCGTAACGGACAGCGCTTTAGACCACTCGGCCACTCGTAGCCCCGACAATGACTGTAGCAGAAGCAGTAAAGAAGCCGTAAAGAACAGAGACAGGCAGAACAAAAACAAAACGAAATTAAGAACAAGATGAACAAAAGAAAGGAAATTGGAATCACGATAAATAACCCTACTACTACTATCAATATTGATATTTCTGCTGCTGCTACAACTACTTCTAGCAGGACGACTCTCACGTACTGTACTTGTCAACCACAACACAATGCACGTCATTCACACGCATTTTGAACAAGTATCACCTTTACACGCATAATCCCTAATTTTCTCACGAATTCTTTAAATCAAACGTCTCTCGTGTATTTTTAGCCTAATTAGCGTTTTGTGCAACGAGGTTCCTACAAATAGATTGACTTCAACCGAACGTTTTCTTGGAATCAGGTTAATCTCCCCCCAACCACACTCTGAGACCTCACCCCAAGTCCACAACCAGGGAGTTGCCCTCTTCCCTCACTCCTGACTCTTAAGGACCCTTGACATCATCATCATCATCATCATCATCATCACGAAAAACAAGGAAATTGTAACAATGCAACTGCATAGAAGATGCACTACGATATTTACCGAGACCCCACCCACCCTTTCCTCCTTTTCCTAATGTCCGTCGAATGTTCTTTTCTTGGTACCCATGAAAATAAGGTCGTTTCTATTAAAAAAAAGAAACAGATGCTACTGGTTTCAGAAGAAGAAACGAGCATCGGCATTTTAGTTGGGATACTGAAAGATACCTCGATGACGTTAAAAATGTGCGTCTTTATTGCTAGCCACATAAAAAGCAAATTTAGACTTTTATCGTTTTCATTGTCTCTGTCACGGTGAACGAGAACAGCGAGTTATGTTGCCAGAAACCAGGTGCCCCTATTCTTAACTGCTGGCAGCACAAGATAACAGATACCCTCGAACTCCTCCTCCCAGGGCTTCTATCAGAGTAATTATATTGGTTACAAAGATATTTTGTTTATATATATATATATATATATATATATATATATATATATATATATATATATATATATATATATATATATATATATATATATATATATATATATATATATATATATAGAGAGAGAGAGAGAGAGAGAGAGAGAGAGAGAGAGAGAGAGAGAGAGAGAGGGAGAGAGAGTCTTTAGATGAACACTGAATAAAGGGAGATAAAAACACAATGCCGTAACGTGATTTTAGTTAAATTTACATTTAGAAACGTTTATGTGTCGATAGAGAAGAGAGATGATGTTTAACGATCTCTCTCTCTCTCTCTCTCTCTCTCTCTCTCTCTCTCTCTCTCTCTCTCTCTCTCTCTCTCTCTCTCTTCTTCTTCTTCTTCTTCTTTTTTTTTGACTTTACGGACGTTCCTTTAGTTTATTGCCATCTGGGGAGAAAGCAAACACATTGCACAAAAATACTCATTGATCCCTACGAAAAGACACGCACTAGTTGATGGAAGATGAGGTTTGAGGGGTTTCCAGAGAATGTTCTTTTTTTAGAAAATTTATTTTAAGTTTCAGCTTGAGACGAGCGTTAATAAATACAAGCCCGAAGAAAAAATGCACATAAGGAGTGTACAAGGATCTAGATATGCATGGGTGTATACGTATTTTCATGGTAGAATGTTTTTACTTTAAATGTGGATAAATCCCCCAAAAGGTAAAATATTCAGTTTAAAGGACTGCACTTACTTGACAACAAAAAAATCGTTCATTTTTTATTTAGCAAAGAGTCAACAACAGAGAAAATTCAACTTGTGGCAATGCAGTCGATCAGGAATATAAAAAGACAAGTGCATATTGGTAATGGTCCATATTATGGCACATTTAGGGCGCCGTACCTTCTTGAAGAAAATTTCGCGTAGGGCAGGCAAATTGCCCAAGGAAGTCTTATCACGGCTCGCAGCTTTTTATCTCACAGATGGTAGGTATTAAATTCAATTACAACTCAGGATCGCTGAATGCGCCGTTTTCAAATAATAAATTAGGACGACATGTTGGCTGTAAGAAGCACGTAGCAGCTGAATCTTGTGCTGGAGTTAAAACTATTTTTCTTCATTTTCTTTGAACCAACGTTTTTCAAGACGCTTTGGATTATATCGATAGCTTTCTCCTTGAAACTACACCTTGTTATTGAATTGTACTTGGATAAAGGTCTTTAATATTGTTTTGAGTACTTTATCAACGAAATCTGCAAGAAAGAAATGATTCATTCGAAACCAACGTGACATGTTTTGTTAATTTAAAATCTTAAGGTTTTGTTGCGTTCAAGAGTTTATGTGTGTGTGAGAGAGGAGACATGTACTTTTTAAATCTGTGTTTATTAAGCTTAAACAAAAACAAAATGTAGATGCATAACGATGTAAACAACTAAGCAAAATTCTACTCTCACTTTGTCTGTCTGTCTGTTTGTCTCTTTCTCACACACACACATGCACACACACATTTGAATTTCCTATGACATTAAAAATAAAATTTCACTCTATGCACTGACCACGTCTGGTAATCCAGTTTGATTCCTAATACCTGCAATACAGAACATGCATGCCTTTAAGTTTAACACCAGCAATGCTTTTTACGTCTGTCTTCATCATAGATGTCACTTTCATCACCATAATACCAACACCAGTCATCATCGTCATTTTCATAGTTATCATGATTACCCTTAACTTCTTCGATTACAGTCATCATTATTATTATCATAGTAATCATCATTACCCTTAACTTTTTCATCTTCTCCATCAGCCTTTATCTTCTTTTTCGTCGTCTTTAGTCACACATTACAGAGCTAATCAGTCTGGCTTGTAGATAAAATAAATAGGTATTAAAAAAGTAATAATCTATAGATTATGATGATTTTGTTATAGATAATTTTATTATAGATAATTTTGTTATAATCCTTACCATCTACTCCTGCATAATGAATGAATGTATAATTATTAAAGGCAAAGACAGTGGAAATATTAATAACAACTGATTTGAATGACTTATCTATCTATCTATCTATCTATCTATCTATCTATCTATCTATCTATCTATCTATCTATCTATCTATCTATCTATCCAGTGGCCTAGTGGTTTGAGCGTCCGCCTCGGATACAGGAGGTAGTGGGTTCGAAACTCGGCCGAGTTATACCAAAGACTTATACGTTGTCGTCCATTAATTATGTCAACAAAATAGGGGGATGGAGTTTGAAGAAGTTTGACAGTTGTTGACATGGGTGGGGAAATTCAAGATAAACTGAATTAGGACTGTTCGGCCTGGTGTCAGGATAATGTGAGTTGGTGGAACATGATGCTACACATCACAATAAACTGCCACATTGCAGACATGGTAGCGATATGACTGAAAAGGTGTTACAAAGCTACGTTAAAAATCCAATGCACAGAATCTAACAAAAACGCCTAACTTTGTGACCAGGACATCTGCAACGCCTAACTTTGCACGTTCAGTAGATTTCATGGTACAGGGGAGGCAAATTTGAAACGACTATTAAATAAGGTTCTCTAAGTTAACTTGGTTTTGATTCTCGATTACCCTTGATGGAAACAACAAAGGTTATGATTAAATGGAGTTGAGAACGAAATTGTAATGCAAACACACAAGTTTTGTTCTTTCATATACATTTTATAAGCTTATTAGTAGAAGGAGAGGGGACGGGAGCAGCAGCAGGGAGGGTGAACCCTACAAAGTTTGCTCGAGCCCTTTACTGGTTCCTGTTTTCGTGTCGCCAAAAAGTCAAATATTGTATCAGGGGCACTGAGTGGCCGAGTGGTCTAAAGCGCTCTCCGTTAAGGATCACTGCCATCTCACCTCTGTCTGCGAGAGTTCGAGTCTAAGATTCGGCGAATGTGGATATATAAGCTTACCAGTAGTTTCTCGTGGGTCGGTGGTTCTTTTCGCGGATTTCCCGGTTTCTTCCTCCACCATTAATACTGGCCGCCATGTATAGCCTATCTTGTGCTGAAAAATGGCGTTAAGCCCCACAACAACAATAACAATTATTGTATCCATATTATTAATAACACGAGTCTATACTGTGTTCGATGCAGATTATCTACACCTACCACTGGATTGACAACGATAATAACGAAAAATAAACGATGTGCAATAACAGGTTAATGTGTAAAATGTGTGGTACACAAAAATATAAATTATCTCCGAGTCTGATTCAGGGACAAAGACAGGTGGAGATATTGCTACTTCTTTAGGAAAATTACCTGGATTACCATGGACTAAATACGCCGGTGAGAAACACCTTTCAGGATATAATTATTGTGGTCCTGGAACTCAACTTGATATTCGAATTGATGATCAAGACCAACCAAAACCCGGAGAGAATCCAATAAATAAGACTGATCAAGCATGTCATGTTCATAATGTTGCTTATAAAAGTAAAGAATTACAGCAGCGGCACCTCGCAGACGTAAAATTGATTCATGCATTAAATTCTATACCTATTAAATCTCTTAGAGAAAAACTCACTAGTTTTCTAATAAAATGCGCTATGAAAAGTAAAATAATGGTAAAGGCTGGTAATTAGTTATAAAATTATTATAATGGAATCTATTTATTATAGCCCAAGAGGGTATTAGAGAGGCAAAGCAGCGATTACTAAACTTGCTGAAGCAGCAAAAGTCTCACGTTCTGTTACTTCAAATTGGTTAGCACAACAGTCAATATGGCAAATATGTCTACCACCACCCAAAATAATTCAATACGCACGTTTTGATGTCAGTACTCCCAATGAAGTTCGTCAAGCAGATATTTTGTTTTCACCACACGATACTATTAAAACACGTGGAGGAAAGTCACGCACGTACAAATACGCGTTGATTCTTGTTGACGTTGCAAGTAGATATAAAGAAGAGGAATCATTATCAACAAAGACAGCCTCTGAAGTTAAATTGCGATTGAACGAATTTATCAACGTGGTGGTCTACAATGGCCACAGCTATTACAAGTTTTTGGCGCAGTATTATCCTTGATGAAAAAAACATAACGTTAAAATCAGATGAGGACATACTGAAATTTATCGTGATCTAGCAATCGTTGAACGATTTAATCGAACACTTGCTGAGCGGTTATTTGGATATCAATACGCGAAGGAAATATCTACTTGCTTTAAGTCCGCTGAGCCATCTGGTGAATGGGTTGCAAGGTTACCAAGTTTGATATCTTCAATAGACAATGAAATTACTCGTGCAACTTCCATGAAACCTTCTGATGCAATTACAAAAAAAATACAAACCCCGTATGATTATGGACAACGCCGTGAACAACCAGTATTAGATAAAGTTACTGTGAGATATTTATCTGAATCAGGGAAGCTTGAGGGTGGAGAAGAAAAACAAACGAGCAACTTCAGGCGTGGTCAGATTCACTGGAAGACCTGCAATCTACAGACTAGATTGGACTGCACCTAAATACACACTATGCCACCGCGTTCATTTATGTAAACTAGAGCCCCGACGTCGATTACATTCAAGACAGGTTAGCATCACATTTTCAAGTGTATGACCAAAGATCACTATTAATTTTGTCTACGGTAAATTGTCTTTGATCATTATTCGAATATTGCCATAGCATTATTGTATTACAACTTGCACATTGATTTTTCTGTAGTTGTTTTAGTGTTATAATAAATTCAGTATAAATATCAAAATCACGCTTATTTTTTTGTCACATTGCTTATAAGGCGCTAATGTTTTCTTTATTACAGCATCACCATTAGTAATCTCCTCAGTTATTACGTAATCTATATTAACCCTATGTAATTGAGTTATTCTTCTGACACGAGATACAGCAAGATACACTAAGTTTGAGCATTCGATTCGATCCTGTACAATCCAGATAGTTGTATCAGAGATAGTTAATCCCTGTGACGAATAAATCGTTATAGCATATTCTAACGTCATAACGTGACGAATAAATCGTTAAAGCATATCCTAACGTCCTAACGTGACGAATAAATCGTTAAAGCATATCCTAACGTCTTAACAATTACTTTTCCTCGTTCGTCATTCATCATATTAACAGTAATTCAGACTCTGAAAGTTGACCAGACATGAGTTGCACCATCGTCACGAAATTCTTTTTTGGCTTCACGGATACGTTTAGTTAAATAAGTATTCGTTAAAGCTAGATCTTGGATCGAAACACTAAATTTATATTCTGGTAGTCTTAGTCTGTCTAGATCAAATCTAGGAGGAGATGCTTCAACTGCTGTTAATTCTTCCATTATTATAATTAAGAAAAATATTGAATTTTAGTATATATATATATATATATATATATATATATATATATATATATATATATATATATATATATATATATAAATATATATATATATATATATATATATATAGAGAGAGAGAGAGAGAGAGAGAGAGAGTTGGCATCCGTCCGTCTTCGAGAAACAATTGTGTAGCTTCCGGTTTGGGTGTCTCATCTGCAACGTCGCGAGTGGCTTTAGAATCTGACCCATGCGCGCATATATATATATATATATATATATATATATATATATATATATATATATATATATATATATATATATATATATATATATACAATGATTCAAATAGAAAATAAGTGTATTTGGTAGAGAATTGTACATATTTCTTATTGTAATAAACCATGTGTAAATGCGGAAATCATATGCAGAGCATCAAACATGGAAGTACCGGACCAAAACCACGTGTTCAGTGTGGTATTAGAGGAAAGACACATAAAATGTGGCAGTAAAAATATAGAGAATTGAAACTTCATTACGATAAAAAAATGATGCATTGACACCATCAGGTAAATCACCTATAAAGACAGAACCGGACTATCTGGCCAGATTTCAAAATAATGATTTAGACCAATAATATTATTAATATTATTATATAAATGTAGCAAAACGAATTTGTAGCACATCCAATCATTAAAAATTATGAAGTATCACATGATGGTGTAATTAGGCACTGCAGATTGAAAAAAAAGCAGTCGGTAAAATCACTAATACTGCTTATCTAAAATTCCGTGCTGGAAAAAAAAAACGAGTTTTTATCTCATAGATTCATACACGAGTGTTATGTTGGGGTCGTTAAAGATGGATTTGTAATTGATCACATTAATAATGATACACTCGATAACTCTGGAAATAATTTACGATGTACAACATAAAGTCAGAATTGAAAGAGAGAAGAGTTATTAGATCTATACATATATAGACAGGCCAAGAAAGAATATTCCGTTAAATAAATAAAGGTGCCAAATGTTTCAGTATCAATCCTGCTTCAGTTAATCATGTAGCTGATTACATACAAAAATCTACGAGTGGTCTAAAGCGCTCTCCGTTACGGATCACTATCATCTCACCTCTGTCTTCGTGGGTTCGAGTATAAGATTCGGCGAATGTGGATATGTTAGAAAGCTTGCCAGTAGCTTCTCGTGGGTCAGTGGTTCTTTTCGCGGATTTGTCGGTTTCTTCCTCCACCATTAATACTGTCCGCCATAAATAGCCTATCATGTGCTGAAAAATGCCGTTTAGCCCCACAACAACAACAACAACAACAACAACAACAACAACAACAACCTATTCATTACAATGTGATCAGCAGATAATATTTTTGAATACGTCAAATAACTGTACTCTTACACTCTAAATAATAAATATTTTTTTTTTCTGTATATAGTTCGACTCTGTCAATCTTGTTTAGCCACAACTACAGTTATGGGTCGACCTTCACTATCGCTGTCCTCAGTTTCACTTTCTTTATTACAGAATCAAATAACATTCTTTCTCAATTGCATTACAGGATTGTCTATATCATTTTTTATACTCGCGAGACAATGCAGTTCTTGTATTTTCGATTGAACGTGCAAACGGTGCAAATAGCTTTACCTGTGCGTCGTTTACCATTGCCAAAGATTCTAACATAGTATGTTACATGGATATCACAAGTCTATAATTGGAAGGTAATGAAAATTTATTTTCAAATTTGCGTTGATGTAAGACTCAAAATCAAACATATTTTTTGAGGATCAAGATTATCAGATAACTTTATTCAGTGATGTTTTAATTTTTACTAGTAAAAAATATTTAATCAATGTTTTAACTCTTCATTATATATACTTATATGTATATTTTTTAAAATAATCAGATTAAAATATTGTAGTCTCTATAACCCTATGTGATCTCTATATCGCCATACAGGCTCATAAGGGAGGGCATTGTTAGCGGATGATTATGATTTATATACAGATGATTATGTCTTTTGATTCCATTTTTTAGAGACGGTACAAACGCATAATTGATTTCATTTTTTTAGAGACGGCGAAAACACATAATTGATTTCATAATTTTAGAGACGGCACAAACCCCTTGTGATCCCCGTAAGTGTCAAACAACATGTTAGCGAGGTCGGAGATTACGTATAATGATTGTATGAACATGGTTTTGGGTAATTAGTATAAGGTTTATATTTCTCCCTTTCACTCCTTTCACATCTCTGCTAGGCTTGCAGTCTTTAAAAGGGTGGTTACGGTGTTTGTTCTGTTTACAAGAGGATGGCAGAGGATTTATAGGGACATATGTTTTTATGACTCAGTGGTCTTAAATAATGTAGCAACAATTTTGGTAAACTCAACAAATAATTAATTCTCTAAGTTGCAAAGTGAAAATTTCATAGAAACCTTACGGTATTTTGAATTAAATCCTAAATAATCATAAATGTTCTATCACAAGTGTAAAACTATTGAATATATTTCGAAAGAATTTAAAGTCTTAAATATGCTGCTGAAAATGTAATCTTGAATGAGTTGATCAGCCAATAGTATTGATGTAGCACAACGATTAGAACCAGAATGTCCTTGAAAGAATTCACCATAATCCTAGAGCAGTGTTAAAATTGTAAATGAGCACTTTGCAATTCAAATGAATAATT
The DNA here is from genome assembly GCA_016746295.1 of Potamilus streckersoni. Classification (NCBI taxonomy): domain Eukaryota; kingdom Metazoa; phylum Mollusca; class Bivalvia; order Unionida; family Unionidae; genus Potamilus; species Potamilus streckersoni. The sequence goes on from JAEAOA010001337.1 coordinate 1,041,487, forward strand.
TCAAATAATGGTTCCTCCCAAATTATACCTTAACACAACTAAAAATAATTCCGCAAAATGAACTTAGAGTTAGAGTAAAAACATTATTGACAGAAACCTGTTATGTCGTCATTGATGAAATTTCAAGGTTGTATTGCACTATTTCAAATAAACATCACATGATCCGACAAATACATGGACTGTTGAAAGGCCTATTTAACTAAACTCCTGAAAAGTGAGCGTTTAAACAGCTGATCTCTTTATGGTTGCGATTATAAATGTACGACGCTATCTATTGCATATTAATCATCAATATAAGATAATTATTATGTAGATTTAGGTATTCTTGATAGTAAACACCAGTCTTGGAATTAATTCATTGATAGGCTTTATTTCATTAATAATTCGTCGGAATTACAGTGCTTGAAATATTTAGACTAATTGGAATAATTAGCATAATCGCTGCCATTGAATGAAGTTAAAGGCATTTGGATATTAAATAGATGTTACGGAATTGTTGATTTATATCATATTAATTCTTCTGTACTATTGATACATCATTACAATGCAGACCATTATGTGAAATACCGTTGGAACTCATTCGGATTTCTCGATACCTTTGAAATTTATAAAACGTTTAGGTCTTTATGATTTAATAATTCATACTGCTATTTCTAAATCTTTAACTTTTGTGTTGTAGAGATATAAATTAAATTTTCAATTATGTAAAACTAGCTGGTTTTCGCTCTTTCTATTTCCTTATTTTAAAACCATAGAGTTGTAGCATGAAATTCAGTAGATTTGAATTGATTTGAGTATATGTTACAGATATAATATTTCAGAGATTTGAATATTTCAGATATTACAATTGTTTCTTAAATTTAAATTTCACTTTGGTTTGAAATTTTCTCAGTCCATAGCATGTATATTTCACATATTTGTGGAAATTTTAGTGAAACCAACAAGTTTTCACCATGACATTTAAAGTAGTGAACATTGTTTTAGATGTTACACAGGATGGCTAAGATTCATTAAAGGGATGAATTGCTCAAACTTGCCATTAAGATCTTTCTGATGTGAAGGCTTATTTAAGGAAGCAAGAGTTAAATAATATTTTAATTCATTATTTCATGAAAAGGTATTCCTGATAAAAATTTCTTTTGGTTTAACGAGGAAAGTCCTGTCTTGTTCGGACTAGAAATTAAGGGAAAGATAAAGAAGAGAGGATAAAGGACAAAAGAGGAAAACAAATGCAAAATGATAATAGATAAATAAAGATGCGAGAGAGAGAGAGAGAGAGAGAGAGAGAGAGAGAGAGAGAGAGAGAGAGAGAGAGATGAAAATGCAAAAAGATAAAATAGAAATTCAATTTACATCAAAAGAATTAGAACTGACAAGTAGGGCACAATCTTCCCATGTATATACACTTCCAGGTTTTAATGTTACTAAAGTATCAGGGTGGTACTCATTTTTTAAGAAAAGGGGATAAATAAATATGTTTTTAGTTTTGAGAAAATTGCTTAAAGTTTGAAATGGCCGACAGAGCACTGGACTTTGTTACGACAAAGTATATTCATTGGAAATTTGGACTTTAGTCTCATCAGAACCAAGTGATGATTACGATACGGTCAAGGAATGTATCTTGAAGGATTTGAGTTGGTACTCGAATATAAATGAAAAGGATAAAGGAAACAAGACAAATACAAATTTAAAAATGTAATGAAATTGCAAAGAGAAGATAGAAAAATGCAAATCAAATTAAAGGAATTAGAATGGGAAAGTAGAGCAGACTCTTGCGCCGTTAACACAACTCCAGGTTTTGACGCTTCCAAACATTTTTGGTTGTTATCCTTTTTTAAAGAAAAGGAAGTGGAGAAATATATACTTTATTTTAAGAAAATTTGAAAATTTAAAATGGACAAGGGAACATTGTCATTATAGAGTGTACTTATTGGCACTGCTCGTGAAGGCCACAATGCACTTCCGGCAGAACAAAATGACCATTGTTATGTTGTCAAAGAATCTGCATTGAACAGTCATGAGTTGATACCTATGGCATATAGTCAGAGGTTTAGAAATTGTAGAAAGGAAACAAGCCAGACTCATGCATTGACAAGAGAAAGTGTGAAGCTTTAGAGAATTCACCAATTACCGCTGATGATTATTCTTCCTCTCAACGAGTGTTTGCTAAAACATCATTTCAGTCTCAATCTAGAACTTCCAAATCTCAAACTGGTACAACAGTTAGGAATTAAACTTCTTATCAGAAATCTTCATCTTCTCCTACGTGCACTTACTGTAAGAGAAAAGCCATGTTATTTCGGATTGCTATAGGTTGAAATTTTGACAATTGGTTGAAAAACCAAACCAAAAGATAAATAAGGCTTATTTGCAACACATTCCTGCATTTAATGAACCATTAAGTATAATAATGATAGATTATGTCAGTCCATCACCTAAGGGATAGTCAGTAAAGTACATCCGCAAATAATACTTGTTTTCCTACACACACACCCCTCTCACCTTGTCCGCTCTAGTCCGCATGTAGCTTAATCCATTCCCCTCCGGACGCGGACGTCCCCATCTAGCAAGACTGATATGATTTTTATACTTAGGGATAAAGACATCCGCAAAACATACTGGAATACACGCAGTAGGCCCAAAGCATCTGTTCAACACAGAATATCATGACAAATAAATACTAGCTCGAGGACGTCCGCAAGGCCCTTTACACCACCTTCTCCCTTGTCCGCAGCTGTCCGCATTTGAACCAACCCCCTTCCCCATCCTTGGGGAATAAAAGGAATATAACATAATATAAGGAATATAATAACTAAGACGATAGTAAAAGCTTTCACACGTTTTGGCCTTCCCAAGTCTGTCCAATCTGATCAAGTTTCAAATGTTATGTCTGGAAGTTCCCGGGAATTTCTGCGTGAACTAGGCATCTAACGTCTTAGATCTATTTTGCCTATCACTCTGAAAGTCAAGTGGCTTTGGAAAGAATTCATCACTCTTAGAAGAACATGATTTGGACATATTTCTTTTATAAGGAAAAGACTGCTACTGTGGAATTAGTTGAGGAGTCTATAGGTTTTAATTTTTAAATGTGTATTTTTGAAAATATTGGCCGAAACACGAATAGTTGCTTAATTAAATTTGTATGGTCCGAATTTGTAATGGACCGACATTGCTATGGTTACACTCTGTTATGTGCATGTCATAACCGAAATATCAAGTGATGTTGAAATCTGGTTTACTACTTTGTATGCTCTTTACGTTGAAGTCAGATATGTCGTTTGTGGTGGCGCTCTACATGTTCCTATTTTGAACAGGGTTTGTAATTTTTGAGGCAATAGAATTTCTCCGATTTTCCTAACTGATAATACTGGCTATTTAAAGAAAACATTGTGTAGGTATTATTAAAAAGACATTTAATTTCCTTAATTTGGGTGTATGTTGCTTGGTGTAATATGGGTTATAGAATATACAGCTTGACCTTTTCATTTCTTGTACTTCACAAGTACAATATCCAAATGAAATTACAACCACAGAATAGAAAAGTAACATAAAGGTGCTTTACATTCTCTCCACTGTGCATGTTGCAAATACAAATAACTTCAACCTACAGCTGTCACTCTCTCTGAGTTCACCTTCATCTGTAGAGCCCCACTACAGCGGAGTACAAGGCAGGGGGACCCCCATGAAAGCGTGACAGATCTGGCTCCATTGACGAATGATAGTATTGCCTACTCTTGCACCAAAGACATGACCGAGATCCTCAAAAATCTGTTATCATCGGTCATGTGACAGGCAGGATCATCTTCTTCTCCAGCAGCTCCTCGACTTCTTATTCAAAAAAACGGTGTGAAGAAACTCCTAGAAGAACTGAAGACCCATAAAGCCACCCGTCCAGACCAAATCTCTCTTTTTTGAAGGATATGGCGACAGCCATTACATCAACTCTGATCTTTATCTTTTAGGCACCGCATGATCAAGGTCTAGTTCCGGAAAACTGGAAGGGACTCAAAGTCTCTCCGCTACTCAATAAGGGATGCAATAATAACACCATCAACTATAGAACAGCGTCCTTTACACCAGTCTGTTGTAAAGTCATGGAACATGTCGTACACAACCACTTGATGAAGCATCTGGAAGAAAACAACATCCTTTGTGACCAAAATCATGGCTTCAGAAAGAAAAGATCAGGTGAGACCCAGCAAATTACTACTATTCACGAGCTTCCACAATAAAAAGCAGATAGATGCCATCTTAATGGACTTCAGCAAAGCGTTCAATAAAGTGCCGTATCAATCAACGTCTTGCGATTAAGATCCAACACTATGGCGTCAGAGACCGGACGCTAGCATGGATACAGAGCTTCCTAGCAGAGAGAAATGAACAAATCGTGCTTGAGGGGTTTATGTTATCACCCTCCCCTGTGTACTCAGATGTCCCGCATGGAGCAGTACTAGGGCCTCTCCTATTCATATATATATATATATATATATATATATATATATATATATATATATATATATATATATATATATATATATATATATATATATATATATCAACGTCTTGCTATCGTTTTCTCTACAGTTAGACTTTTTGGCTACGATTACCTACTAATTAGTGTGATTGATTCCCAAAAAGATTTATTACAAGAAGACCATGATAAGTTATAGAATTGGGACAGAAACTGGCATATGAATTTCAATCCAAGAGAAATGCATTAAGAAGCGAAAGGTAATTAACGCCTAATATTCTTTCCAGGAGCAAATCTTGAACAGGCCAACAAAGCCAAGTAACTTGTTGCCATCGTGGACAACAAACTATCTTGGAACTCCCACATCGACTCATTAACCAAAAAATGCCAAACAGATGACATCATTTCCGCAAATAAACATGCCAACCTCCCCAAATACATCAAAGCTAGCTGCTATAAGACGCGTATACACCCAGAGATCGAATACGCTTCTACAGTGTGGGACCCACACTCAAAAACTGATGCAGCCAAACTAGAAAGAGTCTAGAAGCGGTCAGCAAGATTTATTATATTCCTTATATCATATTATATTCCTTTTATTCCCCAATGATGGGGAAGGGGGTTGGTTCAGATGAGGACAAGGGAGAAGGTGGTGTAAAGAGCCTTGCGGAGGTCCTCGAGCTAGTATTTATTTGTCATGATATTCTGTGTTGAACAGCTGCTTTGGGCCTACTGCGTGTATTCCAGCATCTGGAAGAAAACAACATCATTTGTGACCAAAACCATGGCTTCAGAAAGAGAGAAATGAACAAATCGTGCTTGAGGGGTTTATGTTATCATCCTCCTCTGTGAACTCAGATGTCCCGCAGGGAACAGTAAAGATGGCGTCTGAGACCGGACGCTAGCAGGGATACAGAGCTTCCTAGCAGAGAGAAATGAACAAATCGTGCTTGAGGGGTTTATGTTATCACCCCTTCCGCTGTGAACTCAGATGTCCCGCAGGGAACAGTACTAGGGCCTCTCCTATTAACGAAGAAACAAGATTTTGACACAGAGTCTATCGATGAAACAGAAGCGTCACAAACACGATGGATGACCTTCAGTGGGAAAACTTGCGAAGCTGACGTCAACATAGCAAGGTTATCATGATGTACAGGATCATCAACCAACTGTCAAAAATACTAACAACGGGATACTTGATCCTCGCAGAAGCATCAACCATGGGCCATGGCAACAGATATAGGATAACATACTGATCTGTGGATGCATATAGGAGTCCCATTTTACGCACAGGCAACCGTTTAGGAACAGCTTGCCAGCGTTACATTGCCTTTCATCAAACCTTTAAGGTCTACATCGGCGCTCTAAGCCCCGTGTGTTAGTATGTACAATGTGCTCTATTTTAATCCATTTTTAGCTTGTTCAGAGAGCCTTCGTTCATACATGTACATAGTTCACTACGGTGCGACTATGCCTGCATACTGACAAAGCACATAATTGAAAATTAATTGTATGTATACGAACAATTCGGGACAATTCAAATAATAATGGCTGGAAGAAAACCAGACTTGCAGCATATGCTAGTCCCCCTGTGGCACTGTTTTATTATTATTATTTTTTTTTTAAAAAAAAAATATTTTTATTACCTATATTAACATGAGGTAACTGATTAGTGCTCGAATACCATGCCAACTAGACGCCAAAGTTAAAAGATCCCGGAATATACCGACTGGTTCCATGCTTATTCTGAAACTTTTTACTTTATTAAGAGATATATGCTGAAGAAAAGCCTGGGAACCAGACAAGGAGCCTCATCTTTTCTGCGGTACTTCTTTGGCGTCAAAATGGATGTTGATCAAATTCAGTACATTAAAAATACTCGCGATTACAGTTATGTCCTTTGATTAAATATGCACGTTCCTGCTGAGAGTAACAAAGAAACATTATCATGAATAACCCAAAAGCATATGGAAGTAAAATTACTGTTTCACAGGGGACTAAACAGGTTCAGTTACGATTGATAACTTACAAACGGGATGGATAATTATGTATACTAAAATACACTCGTAGGGGATCTGAATAGACCCAGATGCGATCATATGCAATCTGAATAGACCCAGATATACCAAGAGTACCGCCCTAATACGATCAAAATATACTTTTGTATTGTTATTTGCTTTTATATTTTTGATTATAGAACTTTTTGTACCTTGCACTATAGATACATGTATTACATTGTAAGACGCCTATCTAGATATTTGTGTTTGTTATGTCTCCGTCTTGCTGCCCAAATAACGGCGTAGCATTGCGTGTTCCTTGGTTGACTAATTGTAACGAGAAGTCAAATTTTGTTGTAAAGAAGAAACATGAAGATTAGTATTATATCTCCATTTTTCCTTTTATGAAATTGTTATTTAACAAAAATAAATCCATCAAGGCAATTGTGCAGTTTCTTTTTTAATGTTTTTTGTTAGTAGTTCTTGTTGCTAGTTTTTCTGGTTTGTATTTTTTGTTATTAGCAGTTCTTGTAGTTTGACATTTAAAAACTTATGCATATATTCCATCCATTTTTTTTTTCCTATAAAGCAGAACTGCATGTTGTGGATAGAAAGTAATTAATATCAATGAAATGTTGATTGGTTTGAATAAAATCAGCTTAAAAGTCAGTGGTTAAACTTACAGAGGTGTAGTATTCCCTTACTGGGCCCTCAGGGCATCTTCAGGTAGAAGGGTTACTTTGTAAGGGTATATCTGTTTGTTAGAAGTAATACTGCTGTTAAAAAGTAATTGACTCCTGTCACCATCACATAAAATTTATATTTAGCTGCTATAAACTACTGGGTTAATCTAATTAAATGAGCAGTTGTATATATCTTTTGAATTGTAATAACTTTTGTCTAAACTGCTGAAAAAGTAATTCCTGGAGACAGCTAGCTCAAATAGTTGATGCTACAGAGTCCCAGTTATCATGATCATGTAGGGGAGGATTGGTGGTGACACTGTTAACATATATTCTTTGCAAGACATCTTGTCATTATTTTCTTTGGAATTTCTTTTGCCAAAACATTTAACAAAAGTAGAATTTTACCTTTAGATACCCATAACTTAACAAAATTTTTAACAAGAACATTTTCGATGCTAAATATTTACAACAAAGTAATAAATGTCATTTTTATGGATTGATTATGTGAAAAAATTACATAAGTAATTACAGTGAATTTGTTTGATATAATGCAGTATAAAGATAATTAGAGATCAATGTTTTTGTGTGATACTACAGTGTAAACATTACATTACAGTAGATGTTTTTGTTATGTAAAAATGTTTCTGTCATACTGCAGTTTAAACATTACAATAAAGATTTTTGTCATACTGCAGTGTAAAAGTGAGATAGAAGCTGAATATTGGAGAATCTAATAATTCAGACCTCAGAACTTTTGCATTATATGTTGATGTATTTTGGTCTGAGCTACTGACATTTCATTTAAAGGTTTGGGGTCTAATTAATCAGACTGAGTTTTATGCTTTCATTTATTTTATATGTTTTGTTTTGCATATGCCTCACCATTCCGGATCTATGTCTGCATGGGTTTGAGTCTCAGGCTCAGCTAACATGGGTACATGAGAAAGCCTGCCAGTAGCTTCTCACAGGTTGGTGGTTCTTCCCGGGTTTTTCCAGGATTCTTCCAGAACCAGTTATACTGGCTGCCATGTATAGCCTATCTTGTGCTGAAAAATGGCATTAAACCCAACAATAACAACAACAACATTCTTACACATGAATATATGTATATTTTTTGGGTTAACCTGAATGAACATTTGGACAATTTGGGTTATGTCAGCATGAATATCTTAGATTTTTGGGCTTACATCTGCAGGAATATTCTTGGATTTGTGTAAAGGCAATGTTTTGACAACATTTGGATTACATTTAAGAAATGACAGTACAGTGTTTTGAGAAAATTTGATAATTTGTTTCATTATTACATGATTGGTATTGAAGCATATAGCATTTTCCATTTGTCAATCTTCATGGTATTCATTAATTAATTCTGCCACTAAATATTTCAGAGTGATAACACTGCCCTGACAGCTGTGGCCATACAGGACCACCTTGTAAAGACCTATGGCCTAGGGGACATTATTGGCCCCAGAAGGATTGGGTTGGGACCTGCAGCTAAGGCCAAGTTGAAGAAGCCTACTAGACCTGTTATTGATACTGGTAGAAGTAAGTACAAATTTTCACAAAATATATGTTCTTACAGGTTATGGACAGTGTATTGGATGGCAATTTACTGATTTGTGTATTGATTGATATCATTTGGTGGTTGCCTATTTATAAGGTAATATGCTGGTGAGTCACACATTGAATTGGACCATACATTTTATCTATCTGCTTTTTTAGCAAAAAAAGTTTTCACAAATCTTGGCCTGAAATTCTCTGCACTTACTTGCTTTAGAAGGTATCTGTGTGTGTGTGTTTTGGATTTTTTAATGTAGCTTTGACAATTTTGCAGTCATATCTTTTTGATGTCTGCAGTGTGGCAGTTTATAATAATGTCTAGCACTGGGGCATCATGCACAGACATGATGTTCCACCCTGTCACATTATCCAGATCCAGGTTGACCAGTTCTAACACTAACCTCTTAATGTTGAGTTCCTAGTGAGGCAACTGTCATTAAAATTTTGATAAGTCTTTAGCATGACTTGGTCGGGGTTTGAACATGCGACCTCTTGCATCCGAGGCAGACACTCAAACCTTCAGGAAGAGGAAAAAATTTACATGATGTATATACAGAAATCTTTCAGATATTGTTGTACATTCATTACCATACACATATTTGATTCTCTTACTGGGAATTTAGTTATTAGAATGGACAAAAAGGATTTTTAAAAAATTAACAGTAGGTATTGAAAATACACTAAGTTACTTTCATGCAATTGTTTGATTTTTCAGCATTGTTTTAGAAATTAGAAGCATAGAAATTTTAGAAATTAGTATGAATCTACAGTCATGTGTGCTTCAGTAGACCCCATATGAGTTTGAAGTTTCTTCAAATATTTGATATTTTTTATAACAATTAACCCATTAACCTCTGGAGGTTTTTGTCGTTTTCACCTGAAATGTGAGTAGGAAATCCATTTTGGGAGATATTTCTGAATATATCCTAATACATCGACTTCCATGCCGTTTTTGGTTAACGTAATGCCTATTTGTGTTAGAAACATTGATTTTCATTGTCTCTTTACCTGATTATGATCAGAAGGGTAAAAATGGACTTCTTGTTTTTTTTGCTTAACAGACCCATCATTTTCATGTCAAGACCACTCTTCATTCTAAATGCCCATCTTATCCTACTTTTTTGCAAAGGTTCACCTGTTTGTGTCCAATTCATACTGGTCTGTCTTAGATCTGAGGCCAAGAAGTCTAAAATCCAGACACAAAACCAGATCATGACCTCGGGCGAATTTTGACTGGAAAATACTCTGGTCCAAAAAGTGATGTTTTTCCCTCTGTATTTTGTAGTGCAACTAGAAAATTCATATTATTTGGTATCATCGTAAAGCTACATATGTATACCTTTCTATAATACCACCCATATTATTGTGTCGCACATGACCGTAATGCCACATAGCTCAGAAGTAGGCTACCACCTCCTGCCTCATAATCACGGCACTAATGAGTTAATGAGTTAATACCAACTATTTAAAGATATTTTTGTTCATGGAATTTTATGATTACATTAAATATCTATTGCTGACCGAATGAAGCAAACTTTGTCTCATAAATTAATGGCAAATACATAGAAACTTAACTTGCAAACAATACAGCAGAACTTCTTGGATTTTATCTGAAACATTTAAGTTCTAGAAGAAAATTATAGTCAGTTACCTTTTGTGATACTTGTTTTAATCAGTAGTCTTGAGATAGTTTCCAAACAAAAATCAGTTACATGCTTTTCATGTCTTTTACAGAGAGAGCAACCAAATCCAGCAAAAAGCCGGATGAAAAGGATCACGAATATGTGCTAGATCCAAAGCCTCCACCATTGACACTTGGTAATATACTCTGTTAAATCCAGGAAAAAATGAATTAAATTGAACAATTAGTTTTATTAAAAATTCTTGGAATTTAATTTTAATTTTGTTATGATAAAAAATGCCATCAGTGTACAAAAATTTAATCATAAAATGTTTCTAAAAACAATGTTTGGACCAAGATACTTATAACAAGAAAAGTCACAAGCTCAATTATAAAAAATTGGGAATCAGCTGGATATAAATCTGTTTAAATGCAGACTGTTTTTCAGGAAATGATTTTAGTAAGAATCTAAAGATTTGCATCTTTTGTGTATAAAACTCTAAAAGTTTTGTTTGGGAAAAATGGTTGAGTTGGTACAAATAACAAGTAATGAAGACAAAAAAATCCAACAGAATTAAAAAAATAACTAGTAATCAGGGCACAGACCTCCAACAGAGTTGGTATAAATAACAATTATTCAGGGCACTTGCATCCAACAGAGTTGGTATAAATAACAATTATTCAGGTTACATGCATCCAACAGAGTTGGTATAAATAACTATTATTCAGGGCACTTGCATCCAACAGAGTTGGTATAAATAACAATTATTCAGGGCACCTGCATCCAACAGAGTTGGTATAAATAACAATTATTCAGGGCACTTGCATCCAACAGAGTTGGTATAAATAACAATTATTCAGGGCACCTGCATCCAACAGAGTTGGTATAAATAACAATTATTCAGGTTACATGCATCCAACAGAGTTGGTATAAATAACAATTATTCAGAGCACATGCATCCAACAGAGTTGGTATAAATAACAATTAATACAGGGTACATGCATCCAACAGAGTTGGTATAAATAACAATTATTCAGGGTATATGCATCCAACAGAGTTCTTATAAATAACAATTATTCAGGGCACATGCATCCAACAGAGTTGGTATAAATAACAATTATTCAGTGTACATGCATCCAACAGAGATGGTATAAATAACAATTATTTAGGGCACATGCATCCAACTGTGTTGGAATGTAACAAGCAATGAAGGTACATACATCATATCAACTTAATATAAATAACAAATAATCAGGGTACATAACACATAATGAAGGTACAAACATTCAACAGAGTTGGTATAAATAACAAGCAATGAAGGTACAAATATCTGACAGAAAATTGTTAGCATGTATTATTTTGGTATCACACAGTACAAAGTGGCTTTAGATTATGGGATGGCCTTTATTGAGAAAATTTTTTAAAGAGGGGGACCTACGTAGTTTAACTTGGAAATTTCTGGAAGCTCTTGTTTGATATTTTTCTTTCGGGTAAATTCTTTAGTATAATCATACATTGTGACTTAAACATGTACTTACAAACAGAAATATCAAAAGTTTTTTGAGCTATAAATGCAGGCATTTTTAAAGTCTATTCAGCTTAATGCACCTACTCGTATTACAATGAATGGTCGAAATTTTCCAGTTTAACTTACTTATCTTTTAAGTAGATTTTAGGTTCAGACCGAATATTAGTTGCATTCTTATGTTGGGTTACCTTCCCTGGGGAGGACAACACCATTTACACAATGCTCAAAATTTGGTGGTAAAATGTCTCTTTGTGAACTCTGTGTGGTTTATAATAGCTTTAGTTTATAATGGAAAGGTTTTGCCTAATATGTTGGAGGAAAATGTCAGGAATTCTATACTTGAGGTGGTGTGGCACAAGAATAACAATATTATAAGGTAGCATATGGTACACATAACAAAATGAGTGACATCATAATGAATTTCATATTAGGCACCATACATATGCCTTGATTATGAATGGATTTAAAGGCATGGTCAGTCAACATTCATAATGGTGGGATAATGTACTTGGGTTGGGATATTCTATAGGTCAAAATCATTTGGCAGTGATATATTCTGAAAGAATATGTGTTGTGAAGTACTGGTTGATTCATGATCTGGAAAATGGTATCTAATTAACATAAACTGCTTATGTACATTTAAATAATGTAATTAAACTGTCAGATTTAAAATTTTTAACTATTTGACTTTTATTGGTGAAATGTTTCATGAAAGGTTAACTACATGCATAAATGCTTTTAATGAAGCTTTTTAAATTTTTTATGATATAGCTTTTAAATGACAGATGACAAATGCGCAGTTAAACTGCTCGATTTTCTGGGATTAAGACACCTTATACTGTATGCAAAAATGCCATTATTCTAAAAAATATAAAGAAAACTCCAGCAAATTAATTTCAATGATTAGTCAGTTAAATTTCAATTGATTCTCATCACGGGTATAAAGTTTTGCAGTTTTATGGAAAATGCTTTGATAGTATTCAGCATCATAGATTGGGGTAGGTGTGATTCCATTGAACACAGAAGATTTGGGTTGGGGAGATTCCACAGAAGATTGGAATCAGGGTCATTCCACAGAAAGACCATTGTTTATTGGGTTTTAACTTAAATGGTTTGGTGCTGTATGGAATTACGAAAGGTTCATTCTGTGTTGATTTTTATCTTCATGGATTTGACTTGGGGTGACTCCACAGAAGGATCATTGGTGGATTTAATGGTTCTTGAATTGTAGCAACCTCAAACCATAAAGATTGTCCCCCCCAACCCCAAAAAGTAAAGAATGTATTGTATTTCTAGGTTCTAATTAAATGTATCCTTTTACTGCTGGATTGTTGTAAAGTTTTAATATTCGTTATCTTCTATCAGATATATATATATATATATATATATATATATATATATATATATATATATATATATATATATATATATATATATATATATATATATATATATATATATATATACACATACATACATACATACATACATACATACATACATACATACATACATACATACATACATACATACATACATATCTTATACTAGACAGAAATGAAATGGCTTATTCTTATTTTCTTTTCAGGGTTTAGGTATGTACTAGAACCATAACCTGTTAGCTTCGACTTTGTTTTTTTATTTTCAGCTCAAAAGCTTGGGTTGGTTGAAGCTCCTGCTCAGCGTCTTACAGAGTTAGAGTGGCAGGGTATAAAAGCTAGGTCAAATGACAGAAATGACTCAGATCTGCCATGTGTCATTTGTAAAGAAGATTTTGGCTTTCAAGATCAGGTGAGTACGACATGGGTACAAGATTTATAATCAAAGACAAAACAAAAATATAACAATCGCAAATGACAAGTACATAGTGCATCTGTATTTAATCAAACATTTAATAAAACTCAACATTTGTTGTGTACAATCAGAATAAAAGGAATATGGGGGGGTCAAGTTCTTGAACATATTTAGATGACTACACTTTTAATGATTTTAAAAAGACAGGTTGAAAAATTTGGTCCTTTCCAGATAAAAATATTGCATGAAAGCTAGCTTAGTTTTCTGCAGCTGTGTGCATCTAATTTTCAGTAAGATACGTTGTATGTGGAATGGTTTTGTTGCCATATATACTTGTTTATAAGTAAAGTCCAGCTACAGATGTCATAGACTCGAATCTGTCAATGCACCATCAGATTAGTGTCTGTCTTGTTTGTTTTACTGATTACTCCTAACAAATTGCACAGACCTAGATCTGCTAGTGCATTATGTGAGGGCAGATCTTGGTCTGTGCAGTCTGCAATGGACTTAACCTTATGGGCAAGTATATAGTGTCTATCTTCTTTGTTTTACTAATTACTCCTAACAAATTGCACAGACCTAGATCTGCTAGTGCATTATGTGAGGGCAGATCTGGGTCTGTGCAGTCTGCAATGGATTTAACCTTATGGGCAAGTATATAGTGTAGACATTGTTGGAGTTGATTAACTATTACTGCATGTGAAAAGGTTTTGATACAAGTTAATCTTTTGATGGGGTTGATGAACTAATGCATATGGTAGACTTGTTTGGACTGATTAGCAAGCACACACGAAAAGGTATAGATGCTAGCTGGCACTTGTTATGACTGATTAGTTAGTACCTGTGAAAAGGTTTTAATGTAATTTAGGCTTTTGTTATGGCTTATTAACTTTTGCATAAGAAAAGGATTTAATGCAAGTTAGACTTTTTTTGATGATTAACTAGTACATGTGGAAATGCTTTGATGCAACTTTGGCTTTTGTCAGGGCTGATTAACTAGTGTAAAGGTTTTTACTGCAAGTTAGGCCTGTGTTGGGGTTCTTTAACTAGTATGGCATACATTTCATTTTCATACATTTGTTTGCCATGTGATTAACAGGATGGGTCATTATAGTGTAGGTATTATTTTAAAAAGTCGGATACATTTATTCTGATCTTTTTATTTTGGCCTATTAGCTTGCAGAGGATGCATCTTCATTTGATCTGTATCTTCATCCATACATGTGTACTTTCATTGCAGTTAGTTTTGTAGCTTGCTTCAGTATCTCTCTGTCCATATATGTGTGCATTCATCCCAGGTAGTTTTGGTAGCTTGATTACTCTAAAAGTGTTGACCAGTGAAATATACTATATACATCTGTATGCATATGTAGATGACCTGATATGATTTTGATGCCATGAAAGAAATTTTTCCATGTTTTTTTAAAAATTCTTGAATTTTTTAGCTTTATTTTTGGAGTTTTAAGCTAACTTAGTACAGTTGAGGAAAAAAAATTTGAATCTAAAAATAAAATTTTGCTTGTATGCACATCTAGCTGCCTGAGATTTTCATGTCACTAATAAAGATGCCAACGGGTACCCGGATACTCCGGTACCCACCCATTGATAAAAACCTGGGTAATAAAGATGCCAATGGGAACCTTGATACTCAGGTGCTCACTTATTGATAATAATATAATGGTAATAAAGATGCCAACGGGTACCCAGATACTCTGGTACCTGACCATTGATATTAATATAATGGTAATAAAGATGCCAACGGGTACCCGGATACTCAGGTACCTGCCCATTGATAATAATATAATGGTAATAAAGATGCCAACGGGTACCCGGATACTCAGGTACCCACCCATTGATAATAATATAATGGTAATAAAGATGCCAACCGGTACCCAGATACTCTGGTACCTGCCCATTGATAAATACCTGGGTAATAAAGATGCCATCGGAGTACCAGATACTCATGTATCCGCCTATTGATAATAACTGGGAAAATAAAATGAACAACTGGTACCTGTCTAAAAAATGCAGGAAACCAAGACATATTTTTGTCACGGCAAAGGCGACACAAAAAACTTGGTTACCGTAACATCTACGTCTTATTTAATGTTTGGAAAATATGAATGAAATGGACAACTATACAGAATTAAAATATCTAAATATAAGGGAATTTTTTTTATTTAAATATAATAAAATTGACCATGTGTAAATATGGTGTGTTTTACATTAAATTTACATGAAACAGTTTCAAGAGATCTGATGGGATTCTTGAATGTGAAACAATTTTTCATAGATTCATTCTATTTTGATACTACATACTTAGCTGACCAGTCAAAATTGAAAATAAATGGCACTAGATATCATAAAAAAAACCCATCTGAAATGGGCAGTATCACTGTGACTGTTGGATATTATTTGACTGAAAATGTTAGAGGAGAGGGATTTTGTTGCACTTAACTGTCGTTAAGGGACAAACCATGGTAGGTTGAGGAGACTACAACAGTCATCATTTGTGGACTTTTCGACTATTGGCAAAAGTTGCTATAGACATGTAGACTAGTTAAAATGAGAGTTTTTCATACATAATTTATCAATTTATTTAGTGTATATACTCTTGTATTATCTATTAAACCACAATTATTTAGCTAATTTGTGACAAAAATTTTAACTGCAGATCCAGTAAGTAGCAAAAATAAATGTACCTAAAATAAAATAAATATGTATGATTTTCATAGTTTTCTGGTTTTTTTGTAATTATGTGTGAACTTACAACAAAGCAATTCAGGCACACATTTAATACCTTTCCCTTTGATTGGGTACCCAGGTAACTGATCGTTAGGATTGATGGTAGAAATGTTGCAAAATTTTGACATCTATATAATAAATGCTTTCATTTTATAAAATTTCAAATTGTTTTTAATGAAAAAAACCTTGTTAGTGAAATTGTTTTAAAAAAATGTTCTGTATAAAAGTAAAATTTAGTAGGTGTGGTTGTATGTGTATATAAATAATCTGATTAAATTTTCATAGATTTACATTGATTTTTATAGATCTTATTAGATTTTTGTTGCAGTAATTTGTAGATTGTAAAAATCTGTTTTTTGAAAGCTTTTAACTTAGGTTATTAATTGAGACTGCAGTGGGGTAAATACAGATCTAGGTTACATCTTAGATATGTTTTATTGAGATTTCTAGGTAACATTGCTTGCATTTAATTCTGTGTGATATTTCTAGGTTCACATAGTTAGGATGGCAACAGCTTAATATATATTGATATACATTGTGACAAAATTGTATAATTTAGAACACGCTTAGAGCTCTAGCTTGTCAACTTCTTTTACTGTGTACACTTTTTCCATCTGTTTCTGATAATATTTGCAACTTTTTAGTCCATTTTTACTTTTTTTTCAGGTCCTACTCTCTTGTTCCCATGTCTTTCATAAGGTAAAGTGAAGTTTAAAGTTTTAGTTTAAGTTGAGGGTTCAACATATCATGTGCCTTGTAACCCAGGGACTACCAGAGTGCTGGATTGAAATTACATTATGCCTAATCTGGTAGACCAGTAGGTGGAAGGTCTGGGGTCCTTTTTGTTACCTTCTTGTAGCCCAGTAAGTCCTGGTCTCGGCTGTATATGATATAATATTAACCTTAGTGGTACAAGTACTTTAGTCAACACTTCTTTCAGTAACGAAAATCTGACATTGGAAAACAGATATCGGAATACTTAACACACATTATAGAATAAAATACTAATTCTGGATACATATTAAAAATAAAATGTGGCCGCTTGTGAGGGGTAAATTTTATATTTTTGTACTAAGTAAGGTATGGGTCGCGTTAGCAGGGTGACCTTTTGTGAGGGGTACTTTTGAACACAAACAGGTTGGTGGTAAAGCCATAAGGAGTGGGTGGCCACTGGTGGAGAGGTGTTCAAGAAGGGGACTACTGTAATGTCAAAATGGTGCTTTTCAAAATTTCAAAAAGTGATTTGATTGGCTGATGAGATGAGGTGATGTAATACATCATTAAGTTATTGAGATACATTCACATTTCATTTTCTCTGATTGACTTAGACATGCCTTTAGCAAATTATGTCCATTTATAAGGGATGTTGAATGATATCAATTTTAAGTTTTCATTTTTTTGTTTTAAATGATTGCAAAGTTTTACCAAAGCACTGCTAGTAAATAGAGAGTTGTGTGCAAGTTTACCAACCCTGGTATGGCGCAGATGTTGTGGAGCCACGCAAGAAGTCTTTTTGGAGAGACTAGTTTAGTCCTTCTATAGGAAAACTTGTAGAACTAGATATATATATTTATTTTGTTTGTAGTGGGGTTTTATATACACAGATAATTTCTGTAATCTTTGCATTTTCCTCTTGAACACACACTCTGACATCTTTTACCATAAATTTTACAGGCCTGCCTTCAAGCCTTTGAGAGATATTCTGGAAGAAAAACCTGTCCTATGTGCAGGAAAGAACAATACCAGACAAGAGTCATTCATGAAGGAGCCAAAACCTATAAACACAAGTGTGCAGTCAGGTTGGTCACTCTCTGTTTTTCAAGTAGATTGGAGTAAGGGGAGTACAGTTCACCAACAAAATTAAAGAAATGTATGCAGTTTAGCTGTGTGCAGACACTTAATGGAAGTAGAAGGCTTGGTTTGAGTCCAAGGGTTGGATGTATTTGTCTATATTCTAATCAAATATTTATGATCATTATTCTTTCATGGTCATTAGCTAAGTATATAAATTGTGTACAAAAGTGATGTTTTAGCTCAGGGCTATTCCATTGAAACATACCACTACCCCACTGATGGCAAAATAAAAAACTAACATGCATGGTCATCAATAAACAATTATCACTTCTGTGCCATGTCATATCAAAAGAAAAAAATGCTTCTATCAGTGGTGCCTATTTTGTTTTAATAATATGTTTCTGTCATGCCACCATTGTTTTTGTTTTCTCTTCTGTCCCAGCCTCCTTTTTAACAAAACACGTCATTGCAGATTACTCATTGTAATTCGCAGAATTTCAGGTAAAAAAAAAAACTCAATTGGCAATTTTCGATAAACTGCAATGTAAATACGGAAACAATTGGAACATGGATCTCCAGAAGACATATATATATATGCTACCAACTTGAAAGTCATAATTTTAATTTTTTGCTTTTGATCAGACATGGAATGTATGTTATCAAGATCCAAGATGACTGAAGTCCTCACATATAAATGAGGTGACAGGATCCTGAATAAGTGATGTCCTCACAATAAATGAGGTGACATGATCATGGATTATTTTTTTGTCCTCCCATTAAATGAGGTGATAGGATCCTTGATAAATGAGGTCTTCACATATAAATGAGATGATCATGTATCTAATTGGCTGATCTTGTTACCATTCGGGAAGTCTTAATTCTAGTTGAATTTTTTTAACTTGAAATATGGGCTTAGATCATTAAGAGATCTTGAATTAGCTTGATAATAATCCACTGATCTTAATTTGGTGATCTTGTTCAAGATTGGCTAAACTTGTTAATACTGGAAGCCATATGTTTGATAATTATATTATGTGCTGCATGTAACAAAAGTTTAGCACCATACATTCTTGGCATATACTTTTTATTTTCTTTGAAGTAAATTAAAAAAGTAATAAGAACTTATATAAATAATGGTAATAAGTTATTAATGACTGTAAGATGTCAGATTTTCAAAAACAATGAACAATTAGAGTTAATGAAAAATAGGATAAAGTATTTTAGTATATCAAGCCACGTATACTGTTATTTTCTATTGTTTGTGAGATACCAATTTTGTAACTTCCTTGTCTTTAGTGAGATAATGGTATGTCTCATCATACATTGTTTTTCAAATGTCATCAATGTGTCATCTTGCTGTATTTAGAGTGGCTCAGAATCCTGATGAATGCCCTTCCATTTGATATAGTGCCCAATTTTATGAGGCCCCTCATAACTTCACCTTATACCTGCCCCACTTTCAAGAGTACTTATTAATAGTGAAGTAGATCTAGCATTTGTAATGGTCGGCATGGTCAGTTGGTGAGTTACACCTTTTGTTCTGATGGCTATTTTATGATCGTTTGCCCTATTAAATTTTCTTTCAGCTGCAACACTGAGCTTGGCTTGCATCATCCATCAAACAAAAATTGTTTATTACTACTCTAGAGGCAATTATATCAGTCAGATTTGTTATGTAGGCATATGTTAACATGATCAAGAATAAGTTTAGATCTAATGGCCTACAGCCTCAACAACAGCCTCAGATGCGGGAGTTTGCTTGCTCAAACCCCAGGCAGAGTCATACCAAAGACATAAAACTGGCACTTGTAGCTGCCTTCCTTGGCGCTCAGCATTAAGAGGTTAGTGTTAGGACTGGTTGGCCTCGTTTTAGGATAATGTGACTGGATGAAACATCATTCTACTTGTTTGCAGCACAATGCCTCAGTGCTAGACATCACTATAAACTGCCACCCTGCAGACATCGTAGGGATATGACTGATAAACTGTTCAAGCTATAATAA
Organism: Potamilus streckersoni; assembly: GCA_016746295.1. Classification (NCBI taxonomy): domain Eukaryota; kingdom Metazoa; phylum Mollusca; class Bivalvia; order Unionida; family Unionidae; genus Potamilus; species Potamilus streckersoni. Next base: position 1,061,687 of record JAEAOA010001337.1, read on the forward strand.
AAATCCACAAGGTTAAGTTTAATTGTCTAATATTAGTCAAGTCAAATGATTGACTGAGCTTATTACTGTTCCATATTACTGACCCAATTTAGATCAGACTTTGGATATAGTCATTTCTAACCTTGTATGACTTTGACAATGATTGGAATCTAGATTTGATTTTCAGCATCTTTCAACTCAAGAGAGTGTATATCTGACTAGGTTTTGATTTTCAGCATTTTTCAACTCAAGAGTGTGTATATCTGACTAGGTTTTGATTTTCAGCATCCTACAATTCAAGAGTGTGTATATCTGACTAGGTTTTGATTTTCAGCATCTTACAATTGAAGAGTGTGTATATCTGACTAGGTTTTGATTTTCAGCATCTTACAATTCAAGAGTGTGTATATCTGACTAGGTTTTGATTTTCAGCATCTTTCAACTCAAGAGTGTGTATATCTGACTAGGTTTTAATTTTCAGCATCTTACAATTCAAGAGTGTGTATATCTGACTAGGTTTTGATTTTCAGCATCTTACAATTCAAGAGAGTGTGTATCTGACTAGGTTTTGATTTTCAGCATCTTACAACTCAAGAGTGTGTATATCTGACTAGGTTTTGATTTTCAGCATCTTACAACTCAAGAGTGTGTATATCTGACTAGGTTTTGATTTTCAGCATCTTACAATTCAAGAGTGTGTATATCTGACTAGGTTTTGATTTTCATCATCTTACAACTCAAGAGTGTGTATATCTGACTAGGTTTTGATTTTCAGCATCTTTCAACTCAAGAGTGTGTATATCTGACTAGATTTTTATCTAATTTGGGTGAATATCAATAACATGAAAGATAACATAAAGCTTATTAGGATTGAGATATATCCATGCTAATGAAGAGTTCTTGCAGCTGATTGGTGGAGCTTGTTACTACTCTAGAGACTATATATTTGATAGTGTAGAGTCTGGCCATGGGCTTGATGTGACTTGTGGGCCGTAAATTGCACATGCCAGTATATTACTCTATTCAGATAATGCTCTGTACAGGTAATTCACAATGCTCTGTACAGGTAATTCACAATGCTCTGTACAGGTAATTCACAAAGCTCTTTACAGGTAATTCACAATGCTCTGCACAGGTAATTCACAATGCTCTGTACAGGTAATTCACAAAGCACTTTACAGGTAATTCACAATGCTCTGCACAGGTAATTCACAATGCTCTGTACAGGTAATTCACAATGCTCTTTACCGGTAATTTATAACACTCTTTACCGGTAATTTATAACATGCTAGGTAATTCATTATTCTCTGTACAGGTAATTCATAATACTTAGTACAGGTGAATGATATATAACAATACTACTCATAATATAAAAACAAGTATCATGATTATAATGAGATATTAGATCAATGGCCATGTATCTTAGGGCTTGAGAAAATCAGTACTGGCTTTACCATGCTAGATGTTTATTTCCTTGGTTCCACTAAAAAAACAACTCAGTTTGTATCAGAAAATCTGACTGAAACATCCTTAGACAGAAGGTCATTATCTCCAAATATTAACTTATCATAATCGGAATCATTTTAACATCATGTAATCCCTACACTTTATTATGATATCTTCCAACTGTCTGTCTTGTCATAATCACATCTACTAAACTGCTGGGTGGAAAATCACCAAACTGTGTATAGGTTGCCCATGTGTTAGCAATCTGTGACAGGGATTTAATTGTTTGTACATCTTCCCTTGGATCCTGTGAACAGGTCAGAGGTAAAATGTACATAAATTATAGCTACAAAGACATTATTTGAATAACATTTCACCAGTCCCAGCATAATGAGACACATACTATAAGTGTGGCTTTTGGGGTTAATGATCCCTGGGTTAGAGATGCAGAAGGGGTGAGTGTGTGGGAGATATTTGCTAAAAAAGACATGGTGATTCTCCATGCTATTCCTCAGACTGCTTAAACTGTTCATTTGTATTTTTTCAGAATTCAGGCAGCATGGAGAGGCTATGTGGTTCGCTGCTGGTATAAAAAGTTAAGAGAAGCAAATCCACCAAAAGACCCAAAATTGCGGCAGAAATTTTATGAAGAAAAAGTGAGTATATGAATAATGAATTCAGACACCCATCCATGGTGGAATTTTTTAAAACATGTGATCACATTTTTGGAAACCCAAAATACAAGTGAACCTCATATTCACCCTGAGACCAATTGGACTCTGAGATGACACTGTATATATTATAAATGTAGATAAGTTTGATGTGATCATATTGTAACTACAGATTTAAAATTTTAAAACTTATACATTTTTTTTAAAATAACAAATTTGACAGAAAGTTTCCTACTTTATAAAAATGGCTGGCCTCTGATTTGGTATAAACATATGTGGCCTTATGAAAAGGTATTCTCTTGTTGTGTGCAAATAGTAATAATATGCTGTTTTGGTATCAGGCAATATGGCCTGCCTGGACTGTCTTCTTCTTCTTACATGCTTGACTCATTCTTATTAGAATAGCCTTGCAAGAAAAACAATTCAAACCTTTATTTCTGGAGAAAATTGAAGAGCATGAAGGCCCTCCACTCTGATGGCTTTAGAAGTGGTGTGTTTTCAGGGGCTGGTGCCATACCAACAACATCATCCCCCTGTGTTCCTAAATCCCTTAGCTGTCCATTGTTTTCTCTGGTTCTTTGAGGAGAAACAGTTGGCCTCAGTCTCTATCAAAAGCAACTGCATCATGATATTGGACACATTCCAGCATCATGGCAGACACGATTTTGGGCATGACATAGACCTATCTGATATTTTGGTCCATTTTGTAGTCAATTGCCTAAGATCCCTCACTGTTCCCAAATGTAACCAATCCAAGGTTTTAATATGGCTTGATTTGAATGTTTCCTGATAGCTTTAGCTGCATGCATTTTATGTTGACCCGAGTTCTCTTCAGTTTAGATTGAAAGGCTTGGTGGTTCTTTGGACATAACAGTCATTGTAGCCCAAAATCAGTTAAAATCTGTCAGTAACCAGAGAGTCATCACTTGCTCACCCTCTTCCACAGACATGTTGAGAACAGCAGCCATGAACATTCTGTTCTTGCTCTCAAACACTACTTGAAACACACAGAGACAAGTTATGGCATGTACAAATACTTCATCCTTCTGGAGTGAGCTGGAACACAGGATATCACCCATTTAGATCATGCTTCATGGCTGAAGTTGGTTGCCCTCAGTGTATTCTGACGTCTCATCAGATCAGAATAGCCTTATGAAGCGTACTGCTCAGAAGCTTCAAACCAACTCTGCAAACCTTGTGTTTGAATGCAACATTTTGATTGAGATGTAAAAGAAGCTGTTGGCTGACATAAGGAGGCAACTGTCTTAAGCCTTTATTTCAGAGATTTAGCATTGCAGAGGCAAACCTTGAATCTGGTAGCAGGACAGATGGCCACCAGACCCAACTGGATCAATCAACAAGTTAGCTTCATTGGATTTGCTGGTGAAATTTTGTAGGTAAAATTTTAATATTCATCTTCTTAACTGTATGTTTGGGTCACAGGCAAAGTGACTCCAGGCTGGTTTGCTTATGTAATTAGGTGAATGGCTTACCATTCACAAATGGAATCCAGCTATTCTTCCCTGGAAGGTCATCCTAGGCAGAGGTCACATGCTTGGGATCCCGTCCTTGTATTATTCTCCTATCAAAATGTGATTATCGAAAATATTCGAAGGAGAGAGCAAAGTTTTAGTAAATTGTTTCTCCAATAATATGTACCCTATTACATTGCTTAAAAACTCGCCCAACCACTCTACCAAGCAGACATCCACATTAGTATCTCACTCAGCTAAAAACTACTGACACCTGGCATGCCAAGGGTAGGTAATGAGCAAGAGTTATTGTCCTTTGTCTGTTGAAAGAGAAAAAGACAATTTTTCATCTTTTAGTAGGGCTGGATTTGAGAGGTAGTAGGCTAATATTCTTTACATAATATCATTGGGTAAGTATTCTTGGAGAAACACAATTTACTTAAAAATTTGCTTATATTATTGATTTTAATGACAGCCTTCTAAGACTTTATAATTCTATTAATATGCACCAAAAACTCAAAAATAAGTGCCAGTTTATGTTAACTATAATTTATGTTATGTCCATGCTTTAATATTGGAGATATGATGTCTAGTCACCTGTCTGTATGTATCTTTATCCTCTTATAAATCAATGACTTAAAATTCTCCAAACTTGATGAATAATTCAGTTGTGCATAAGGTAATCATCTGCAAGAGGAGTATTTTTGGGGGTTCTTTGGTAGTGGTGGGGTTTAAAACTAAAATATTTTTTTTTTATCATCTCCATTTCATTGGAAGGGGTAAGCTTAGATACACAAAAAATCCAAGTACAATTACATTTTCAGATACATTGTAGAAAGACTTGTATTTGCACTTCTAGAAGAAAGAGATTATAATGAGTTCTAATCCCTGGGTCACTGTATAGGGGCCTCAAAGTGAATTATGGTGGGTGGTTGGGTGGGTATAATATATAAAAAATAGCATGAAGATTTGGTATGGAAAGTCATGGAAATAGATCTAGTTTGACTTCTTGTTAGTATATGCTTACTTTTGATGTGTGCCACCAAAGACTTGTAAAAAGATATGGTACCAGTAGCTGTCTTGCTTGGTGCTCAGCAGTAAGAAGTTATTGTTAGGATTAGTCAGCCTGGTGTCAGGATAATGTGACTGTGTGGGTCATGATGCTACATGTCTGTGGCTTGATGATCCAATGCTAGATATCACTGTAAACTGCCACACTGCAGACATCGTAGTTATATTAATAAATTAATAATGTCCATTACAAGATTTAAAATAATTCTCAAAACTAAAATATATTTTTTTTATCATCTCCCATTTCATTGGAAGGGGTAAGCTTAGATACACAAAAAATCCAAGTACAATTACATTTTCAGATACATTGTAGAAAGATTTGTATTTGCACTTCTAGAAGAAAGAGATAATAATGTGTTCTGATCTGAATCACTGTATAGGGGTCTCAAAGTGAATTATGGTGGGTGGTTGGGTGGGTATAATATGTAAAGAATAGCAAGAAGATTTGTTATGGAAAGTCATGGAAATAGATCTAGTTTGACTTCTTGTTAGTATACGCTTACTTTTGATGTGTGCCACCAAAGACTTGTAAAAAGATATCAGTAGCTGCCTTGCTTGGTGCTCATCAGTAAGAGGTTATTGTTAGGACTAGTCAGCCTGGTGTCAGGATTATGTGGCTGGGTGTGACATGATGCTACATGTCTGTGGCTTGATGTCCCAGTGCTAGATATCACAGTAAACTGCCACACTGCCGACATCATAGTTATATGACTGACATTTTTTTTAAAGCTAGCTATGTTAAAAATCCAAAATCACATACACACACACACTTTGATGTATGGCTACTTTTTTAATATAAACATTTACAAGGTGTTCAGAAGGAACATGTTTATTTTGTTATTAATAAATTAATAATGTCCATTACAAAATTTAAAATAGTTCTCAAAATAAACATGTGTCTGTTTATCAAGGAAATAAGAATATTTTAACTTTATGTCAGCATGACTTTATAACTAGGCTTTTAGCTTATTTTAAACTTTATTACATTTCTTCCATGAATATGTTTGAACTTTGTTGGAATCTAAATACATTGAAACTTGTCTTTGCTGACAGCTTAATACAATAACAATTTTATTTTTCATATCCTGTTTATTAATTTGTTAAATTTATTTTATCTGTATGTAAAGAGCACCTGCTAAAAAGGACAAAATTGTGTGGCTATTTTAAGGATTGTTATAGTCAAGCTACTCTGCACGATATTTATGTAGCAGTCTAGGTATATGAGACCAACTACTTACCAACTTAACTGGTCCAGACCCCTTTTAGTCCGTTGGTATGTGTGCCTGAATGTGAAACAGACCAAGCGAGTTCAGTTCTCAACTGTGGTAGTTAGAATTTGTCTACCCTTCTGTTACATGTACATCAGTCTGGTCCAGCTGTAAATCAAATAGACATTGATCTTCTGTTATCAAATGCAGTGGCAGATTAGGGTCTATGCAGTTTGTTCTATTTATTAGCTCTAACAAATTGCATAGACCCAGATATGCCACTGCATTATGTGATGGTAGATCTGGATCTATGCAGTATGCAGTTTAACTCAACTTATGAGTGAGTATGTATAGTCTAGTAGCTTATTTTGTTAGTTGACTTACTTTAGAGGTTGCATTGATTTCCAGATTGGCCCTTTTTTGTTTTGATATTTTGGCATCATAGAACTAGAGTAAATTCAGTCTATTTTGTTTTAGTAATAACTCTGTGATAACAGAATCTAAGTTTATGCTTTAACTATAAATAATTTCAAATTCTCTTTCAGTTGAAATCCATTACTGACAGAATTGTAAGGTCATGTGATTTCCATGTAAATGATTTTCTTCGTGATATTGATCAGAGTTTGGCAGTCAGCCGAGATGTTTTCCGCCATTTTGATGCTATGTTTCATCAATTGAGTGAGGGGGAATGGGAAGAAATTCAGCTGAAGGTAATAAATTTCATGGATCCAGTATTTTTCTGATCTCCTGGGTCTTATTCCAACTTTTTTTTTCAATTTATTCCTTAGAAAAACTATGTATTTTTTAATATCCAGAATTTAAATGAATTCACATTCATCATCATTTCTGAGTCTTTTGCATAATTTTGGTTTGTGACTAAAGTGTTTACAGATGGCATGAAGTGTGCAGTTTTGTTTATGTTAGTTTGTTTTAGAGATAATTTGATCTTTATTTTGTAGACCATTATTTGTTTTGCTAATAATTTGCTTTAATAACTTATTGATAGTTATTCTTTTGTTACTAGTCAAAGTATTTTTAACTTTTTTAAAAAAAATAACCTTGGAATATATGCTTATATCATGAAGTTCTTGAATAAGTTTGATTAGCAATATCCATACATTCTAATAAAATGATCAAGTATCTGATTGAAATGTGTTACCAATCTGGAAGCCTTAATTCTATTTGGATTTTTATCAGACTTGGAATATTGGCTCATATCTAGACATCCTGCATTTAATTTCGGATGGTTTCGATCATGAGCAAGAGATTATGAGAATTAATTATGCCCTTAACTTGTGCAAGAATTTTAATTTAGGATATAGTAAAAAGTAGGTCAAATCAACATTATATGGTTGTTGACATAAATTGTGTTCTTATAATACTATGCAAACCAGCTTATGGTATGGTCATCTGTTCAGTTATATATATAAGTTGTGAGTAAATCATGAATCAATCGGGCCTCTTGTTTCATATTTGGATCTCACTTGATATGCCTTTGCTATTGTCATTTTCGTTTTCTTCATTTGGCATTCATCTGTTATAAGGATTAAGTTGTAGTTTTACTGATTTTCATTTACTGAGAGAGTGAGTGTGTGCAAAAATAAATGGGTGAAATAACCTGAAGAAGTGTTTGCCATGATGGTAAGACATGGCATCATAGTGAGTCATGTTAAAATTGTACGCATTCATAATGTATTTTTTTTTTCAGGCTGTAACAAGAGGAGACTCAGATTGCCCAATATGCCTAACACCCTTGGTTCTTCAAAGCTACATAGAGAAAAATTCCATTGATAAGGAGAGAACTAATACAAAAGAATTAAACACTAAACCCAGACAAAATGTATCGCATACACTGACAACAACATTAGCAAAGCATCAGTCCAGTGCTAAATTACGGGACAAGAGAAAGCAAACTGACTCTTCATCATTTCAAACAAGTGAGCATGCTTGTGAAAATACAAATGTGAACCAGTCTGCTGCAGAGAGCATAGAATCAAAAGAGACTAAAAATAGGCAGACAGTGTTAGTCTCTTGTTCCCATGTGTTTCATGCTACATGCTTGCAAATGTTTGAAGAATTAAATGTAGGTGAAAGCAAACATACATGTCCTGTGTGTAGGTCATTGTATCAAAAGAGAATTATTTTCATGTAATTGTCTAATTGCCATGTTTCACACACCTGCTGACAGTTGTTAGTCAGTTTTTAGCTTGAGAACATGACAATGACAACATGCAGATAGCAAATGGATAAACAGAAGATACAAATATAACTGTCAGTAACTCATTATCAGTGCCCAAAGAAAAAAGAAATGAGACAGACCCAGGCTGGTAACTTAAATAATCCCATAAACCCTGACTGAAATTCCACAGACTCAAGTTCCACATGCCCAAAATGTTCCCTTTTTTAATATTGTCAAACAATGTTGCAATAGCTACAATTTGAGTATAAGGTCAGTAGGATTCAAAGGGGTTTTAATATAATGCATGTGTCATTATTAGTGTTCATCACAACACTCACTAGGAACTGGATGGTCCTGGCATACAAATTTCTCTGCTGGAGTCTCTGAGTGAATCGTGGATAGAACCATGGTGACATATGTGGACATGTTTGCAGCATGTGCAAAGAATAGATCCCATCCTCCTTTATCTTTTTTTTTGCTGGCTTGCTTCATAAAGTAAAGTTCCATCAACCAAAAATTCTGAAATTTATTTTTGTTGAGCTTTGCTGATATTTAATTGCTTCCTAATTTGGCTTCAAGAATGAATCATGCTTAAACAATATTCTGACAAATGAAATGATCATACTTTGCATTCTCTAGATATATGCAGTAAATTCTCACCTAAGAGAAACATTGCCACTGTTCAAAAACTTATAAAAATTATAATACATGAACATTCTCATTCAAGGTAAAAATATGTAATAACTTTTGATCTTGTACATGTATCTAGTATCTCTTTGATTTACCTGTAATGAGTTGTTCCACTTCCTGATCCTACCTATGCAAATTAGCACAGAGGGCTCCCCACTGCAGTCTTCAAACACATATCACTAGCTATTTTCAGCCAATTAGGTAATAAGTAAAATGGTGGTTCATACTTGACCTCTTTTCCTTTAATTGCGGCTATTTAAATTTCCCAAGGGATAAATTCACATCAGCCCAAATCATAACTGTTTGCATGCTTCTGTAAATGAGCATAGACTGAAAGTGGTGGGTTTTTAAATTTTTTTTTAAGATTACTGAAAATTGTTTTTCTCAAAACATGACTGTGTCAGGAGGTTTGGGAGTACACAGTAGGACTGTGGTGATCTGATTTTAGATTGTGAAGTGTTTATGTCAGGTTTCAACATCTTGAAAATACATTTACACATTTATCAGTACGATCAATGTTTCCTCAGGCAAATTTGAATTTGTTTTACAAACCCAACGGGCACCTCACTTAGAACACAGGACAGGCTTGATCTAAAATAGAGGCCATCCAAAATTAAATGCAGGATGTCTAGATATGAGCCAATATTCCAAGTCTGATAAAAATCCAAATAGAATTAAGGGGTGTCAGGCTATTAGTTTTTTTGAGCACTGCATTATTCATTAGGTTTTATGTATTTGTTATTTATTTTTTATTTGTCTTCTATTTGCTTATTGTATTTTATAATTGCTGGGAGAATGTTTGAAAAAAACCCCATTCATAACCTGTTTTAGTATGCTTAGATTGTCAAGTATTTCAGTGACTTTGAAATGATCATATCCAGTAAATACAAAAAAAAATTCAACACCCTCCTAAAAAATTATACAAATTTGAAATAATTGTTTTTTTTTGTTAGTTTCTTAATCTTTCCAAATTTTGCCTTATTGTATTTGGTAAAATAGGTATTAGCATATGAAAGGTAAGCTACTATCTTGTTTTTTTTAGTTCACTGTGATGTTATATTTAATTCAGGAATTTTAGTTGACAGAAGATTGTGAAAGTGTGTTAATCTGCTGTGATATTTATATATTGATTCTTGTCAACTCCTCAAAAATGAAATAAATATTTCAAAGGAAGAGACTTTTACACTTATGTATCCTTACCCACCAATATAATATTTGGATCTGTACAGGTATTGGTATTAACATCAAGTTATCTTTCCTGTAGTTTTGTACAGGTATTGGTATTAACATCAAGTTATCTTTCCTGTAGTTTTGTACAGGTATTGGTATTAACATCAAGTTATCTTTCCTGTAGTTTTGTACAGGTATTGTTATTAACATCAAGTTATCTTTCCTGTAGTTTTGTACAGATATTGTTATTAACATCAAGTTATCTTTCCTGTAGTTTTATACAGGTATTGTTATTAACATCAAGTTATCTTTCCTGCAGTTTTGTACAGGTATTGTTATTAACATCAAGTTAACAATACAAGTTTAGTTTCTTTCATTTTCTTTTTATATAAGTGTATGTTTATAATTTTTGTTTTGAACTGTGAAAGGGAGGGTGTCACAAATTCAACACAAAATTAATTCCTTTCTTATTTATATGGAATAATGGAGCAAATATGATTGACGATATTGAGTAGTAATGACAAGCTTTTAATTTACGCGCGCACACAACTTGAAAAATAAAAACAAACTATGAAATTAACTGGTAAGAGCTTCATATTGCAGCAACTAAACACTGACAAAATGCTCAGCATTATTCTATCTCTCTCTCTCTTATGTGTAATCAAGTGTGTATTATATGCTGCAGTGTTACAAGCTGAAACCTAAAATTAAATATATTTTTGTTATAATATCTCTTGTAAACTAACCTTAGAAAAATGTATACATATTCTGTAGAATATTGTTATATTAATTAATATTGATAATTTGACAAAAAAGACATTTTTTAGCATAAAAATGTATATATATTTTAATTAGAGTGAGCAAAATATGCCAGTTTGTGTTTTCTCTCATATATATATATGTACTTTACGATGTATGATTATTTTCTTGGAAAGAATATCAAGGTAGTTTGTTTCAATTTATTTTTTTTTAAAAAAAAAACAAACTTATCTTGCATGTTATCTACTTGTTGTTTGAAGAAAAAGAACTTGTTCAAACTATTGTTAAGTTGGGCCAAATGTCTTTAGGCCAAATTGACTATAATCTGACATAAATGATAAAACTTTCCCATCTCTCACCCTATTCGATCCCACAGCTTGAATCCACTTTTTTGGTGGTAAAAATGGTCTTTTGTAAAAAGAAAGAACCCATTTACCACATCATCACTCTTGGTTATATCCACACAATGCACCATATTAGCTGTACAAAGGAAGATCATAAGATATATCATATAGACAATTATGTAGGGAAAAATTAACACTTGAATGGCTAGGTTGAATAGAAGGGATAAATGTACCTCATATCTGTTTTTGGCATGCAGAAACAACTGATTATTTATAGAGATTGTCAAATAATTTGTTCATGTAAAAAAGTGGATTTATAAGTCAAATTAAAATTTTTTATGGTGTGTGTACATAACAAATGTGTTTTGTTTATGACTATAATAATATCACACATTTGTACAATTTAGGTGGCCAGTGACCTTTAAATGGGATATTATTGTGCTGGTTGAGAGTTAACCTTTGTTGTGGTGATTTAAGAACTGAGTTTGGTCTTTCTAAATGAGGGTGAGTTTTATGTCCATACATGGAATGAAATTTTGTTTCTAAGTGTACAAGATTTGGTATTGGATAAATAGTAGGATAGTGTGGTTGTACACACTCCGATTTTGTTGATCTTTCTGAGAGGAAGTTCTAAATCCTCTGATTATATCAAAGCCTGCTATAATCGTCATACAGATCCAAGATAAGGTTGGAACTGCAGTTGCAACATCCAAAGGCACCACCTGGAGTCACATTATTATGTATAGCCTCCATTTTTGCTACCTAAAAAATAGCCATACTAAAAGTTTTGAACTTCACTGAAACCTTTAAAAAATTAATCTTTTCTGAGTCCCATCCACATGGAGAAAAATATGGAACTCCGAAACCTAGGACCTAAACTGAGCTGAGGATTTACCAAAGCAGTGTCCTCACATTGCTGATGTATGACTTAAAATGATGGAAGCTAACATCAAGGGTAGCACAAAAGTTAGCAGCCTTCCAAAAGAAGTGATGAGCAAGATTCTCTGCATCTTCTGGCCTAGGCTGATAAATCAGCCCTAACCCATGATGATGTTGATTTTTGGTGTAGTGTATGATATCACCTAGTCATTGAAAACTGCAATTATTCGCAGCCACTGTCTGCACACATCAGTGAACATTTTATACACGTACCGGCATTTCTCATGGTTGTGGAGCTGCAGTCGGCTGAAGGGTTCTTTTAGTTACATGCACATTATATTTCCGGACCAAATTCTATGTTTGACCCATTACCTTGTCCTCTGGCAGCTAGACTCAGGCCAGCTTTTTGTGGAAAATAACACGGTCACCTCAAGGTGTGTGATCACGTCTGTTTCAACCATAAACTGCAACAGTGCAATGGAAGCCCAGTTGTGGTTGTTCTTTGCAAACTGATGACCAACCCAGGTAAGTGATGTGATGTGATTATGATTTTTAATGTAGCTTTAAGAATGTTTCAGTCATATCACTATCGATGTTTGCAGTGTGGCAGTTTAAAGTGATGTTTAGCACTGGGGAATCATGCCACAGACATGTAGCATAATGTCCCACCCAGTCACATTATCCGTACATCAGGTCGACCAGTCCTAACACTAACCTCTTAATGCTGAGCGTCAAGCGAGGCAGCTGTTAGTACCATTTTTGTAAGTCTTTGGTATGACTCGACTGGGGATCGAACCCACAACCCAAACGAGGTAAGGAAAACTGGGTGACAGTCGAGAGCAAAGGCCCAAGAACATCTGTACAAATCACATGAGATCTTAAATGAGTGGTCCGTTAATAGGCTCTCGGGGAATTTCGTTACACGGTTGATCAAACCGTAACAAACTATAGGATAATACTTTTCCATGCCCAAATGTTGCCCGGGTAGCAGGTGGTCATTTCAAAATTCACAATGTTACAAACATTAATATTTAGTCTTTTAGGACTGTTCCAGAGTCATTGTGTCCAAACTCCACGCATGTCTGCTGGATGTCCTATAACATAGCCGCAGTGGAGTGGGGTTGGTAGCAGTAGCAGAGGACTCGCTAAAAACTTTAATAGACAACTCGCCGGGATTGTCTGTGAAATTTGCTGCAGGCCACAACAATCTCCAGGTGCTCCTCACGGATTCCTGAGGCTCGACCGTTGGTCAACCCCTTACTTCTTCACACGCTTGGGGTTTAATTCTCATCTGTCTCCGCCGCCAAATCGCCAAGAACCGAAACTACCATTGGCTTGTCTTCCGTAAACCTCTGATTTGCGACCCAGATATAGCTACCGTTGTACTCAAAACTGCACAACGCCACATGGTGCAAGTTTTTAATCAGGCGTGACATATGTGGGCGATGAACTTGACTATCTGCTCTCCTTAAACATTAGTTTCCACTGTTCTGGAAATGTCACCGCCAGTAATGCTATTCAAAATTACTGCATGCTTGAGAATTTTTTTCCAAACTGAGCACGTCCCTGATGGCTGCAACTGTCTGGTGTACTCAATTCTTCCATTCCGTTAGCTTTTGGCTAGCCTAAGGTCTTGTTGTCTAAGGGCATTTGCAAAGTGTTGTACCATGTGCTGCACATAACAGTACAGTTGCCATCCTTCAAAGAAACCAGGTTGTCAGGATCAGGCTGTTGAATGAGGTGAGGACGATCTCTACTGCCGTCAGCAGGCAACCATTTTTGTAGTGATTTTTGTCATACGATTAAGACGTCCAGACTTCGTATCACGTGAAAGCTGTACCACCTTAATGTTCTTGACTTTGCTCTGTCTTCCCTGGGTCATGTTTGTCGACTACCATTCCCTCATCTTTCTCACTCACATCGGGTTTCTCAATTTCAATAGCACACCAGTGACCAAATTCCTGCCCAACGGTCTCTGATGCTTTTCAATTCATCTCAAGCCGATTTACTGACCTTCAGCGGTCATGATTTTGCAGAACCTGCTGCAGAGCCGTGCGGCTTTCAACGTAATGCTTTGAACTCGCCGCACAGTATACGTACTGGTTGTGCATATGTCATCTTTAAGAATATTGCAGCAAAAGACTATTTTCTACAAGGGGTGCATGAGGACAGTTCTTGTAACTCAAGACCAAAATACGTTTCGCACATGAATTTAAATGTAGGAACAGTTTTGGTCTGCTCTATGAGCAATGCAAGACCAAATTATTTTGCATCAAAGAACAGGCATGCTATGGCCTTGTATTTGTTTTATTCTATGAAATCCCCCCCCCCAAAAAAAACAACAACAAAAAAAACAAACAACCCCCTTCCCCAAAAAACATAAATACAGTTCCTGAAACGTATTTTATATATCCTTACCAAAAAAGCACTAGTATATCTTGTGTACCCTCATAACCCTGGATATATAATTCATTAAAATTATATTTAAATAAAATGGATTACATATCTGTTATATGCTAACTTACGGTAAAGACAGACAAACTCTATCGCGAAACCTTACACAATATTTCATTAAGGTGAACCTCTTGTCTGACCTCTGGCATGCTCATTTTTTTTTCCCCCACGGCATTCTGTAGCCTGAAGATATATCAGTTGAATCTCTGTCTATGTGCTTTGTAAACCAATGGATTAAAATAACGATCACTCTTCATTCATGGTCAAAACTGACATTTTTATAAATCACGATTTCCTTCAGTTTGCCTTAATTGTCAAACAATGGCAAACGAAGTGGTTTAACTACTAATCCTACAAAGCACATGAAATGTACCAGATCGTATTATTATTATTATTATTATTATTATTATTATTATTATTATTATTATTATTATTATTATTATTATTATTATTATTATTATTTACGAGAAATAGGTGTGTTGTAATAATATGTAACCAAGACAAACTGTATTGTTCCTTGTTTATGGAACATAGACTCACTTTTGTACCGAGGATTTATAGTTTTATCGACAAGGGTGAAAGAAATAAAAGTAGATCTCTTGCAGGAGACTGGATATTATTCATTTTACCAGTGTTTTGAGAAAATTCACAAATACATATACCACCTTTTCTTTTTTTTTGTTTTAACAAGTTATGACAAACACAGAAATTTGTGTTAATGTGTTGGTTTATTTTATATAAAAAAACAAACCTCAAACCACCCAAAAATTTGACCGCCAAACGAAGAGAATTGCATAGTGACATATTCAGCTATGCAAATACACCGACAATTAAGGACATATTTGACACGTATGGGGCATTTAATGACACTCAAAAATATCCGACACTGTTTTGCACACACAGATACGATAATGCCAAGATAAATCCACATTGTCTTACTTTTTCAAAATCAGATTGAGTATTTTTTCCAATTTTGTAAAGATCTGTCATACTGTTATTTTCTTTATACTATTCGAGAATCATCACTACGTAGATCTCAACAGAGGTCTCAAAATTACCCACAAAGCGTTGTGTCCATTGTATCCAACTTTTATGATCTCCCTGTCTTTTATTCTAGCAAACTGTCAATAATTTGTATATGCTAACCCAAATTAATATGCTCTGAATAAAATTACTCTATAGTCAGATTTTCGTATAGAGATCTTCTATATGACTGCTGTAGACAGGTAGGCTTTATGAAGAGGTGTAACCATCTTGGAGGTAATAAAAGATAACACAGCAGTATGGTGAACAGGGATTATTGAAATAACATGGTTAAGTCAAATAAATTATGAAATTAAATTAATGTGAAAATAATTTTGTTAGAGCTGAAGGACTGTGTATCTCTTCACTTTAAAAGATATCATTTAGATTTAGATAACTTTCTGATATTTTGCTTTCATATTTATGACGATAAAGGTCTCAATTATATGACTCGCCTAATGCTAAAGAAAATGAGATCAAGCTATTTGAAGAAAGAATTCTTGGTATCCTGATGCTGTTCTTTTTGTGGTCGAGGACTTCGTTTGTAGAAATGCTAGTCTTAAAGATATTTTTGGAAAATGATGTACATGATTTTTATTTTGGAAAAAATGCTTTTTATAAGTCAGATGGAACGAAAATCGAAAGAGTGTGTCTGCCATGAATTCGTTATTTAACTGACTGACATGTAAAACATACTCTACAAATGTATATATCACAAATGACAAAATGCACAAAGATCAAGAGTGAAATTTCACATCTACTGCAAATGATATAATTGCTTCAACCAACCACTTTAAATGCTGTTCTGATTTCGAAATCCGTTTTATGAGTAAATCTGTACAATTCTTTATTATTGTGACTGTATGTCTTCACTTGTTGACCACATACACATGAACATATCGGAGGATAGGTAAACTAGTCAAATTTTGACAGACGCGAATAACGCATTTATATTTTCACATGATCGTGTATGGGGCCCCGAGTGGCCGAGTGGTCTAAAGCGCTGTCCGTTGCGGATCACTGCCATCTCACCTCTGTTTGCGTGGGTTCGAGTCTAGGATTCGGAGAATGTGGATATGTGAGAAAGCTTGCCAGTAGCTTCTCGTGGGTCGGTGGTTCTTTCCGGTGATTTGCCCGTTTCTTCCTCCACCATTAATACTGGCCGTCATGAATAGCCTATCGTGTGCTGAAAAATGGCATTAAGCCCAACAACAACAACAACATGATCGTGTAACTTATCTGGTATGGTAGAACTTCCTATAGGTGCGTATGATATTGCCTCAGTCAATCACGAGGCCCGATTTAGAATTTCATGTTGACTGGTAAAGACTCTAAAATTTTATACGTGAACGTGAGCCCACTGTCATCGCCGTCATCACAATTGAATCTCTGCAATTTCTTTTTTAACAGTGTAGAATCGTCGTTGAGAATATATCTTAATTTCCCCAAAGATCTTCCCAAAAATGTGTGTGTGTTTGTGTGTGTGTGTGTGTGTGTGTGTGTGTGTGTGTGTGTGTGTGTGTAGAATCTAAAGGGACTGCATATCATATCGCGTCTGACATTCTCAGAATTACCTCAACGACGGACATCAGTTTAACCTGTGACGTCATCAGTGGTAATTATGAAAACAGCTGAAACGACAGGCGAAGTAGTTCAGGATTTTATATATTGTTTGGGTCTTCACCAACTTTGGAGGCAGATGATTTGATATCACTCCTTCGGACCCATGTATCTTCCATGTAACAGCAATCAGCTGACACATCCATTTTACTTTTGTGGATCAAGTCGGGCACGTTATAGATCTTCATGGTGAAGCAATTTTGATACAGCTGTGCCTTAGAGATCAACATAGCATTTAAATATAACAAGTGACAGTCGTACATGGGCATGTGAAACCCGTAAGTGTTGTAAATGCGATTAAGCTTGTTTACGCAACATTTTATGGAACTGGCATTGATGCCATTGTTCATGGATTATTTACCAAAGTTGCTTTTGGGATTGTCTTCAGCGTTGCACCAATTGCTAAGGTGAAATGCAAGTCGAAAATAGGATTAAAAACATTGCTGTGGATCGGATGAAAAAAAAACAAACAACGGAGATTGCAAGCAGCTCAGTCACTTCTAAATCGACTACCGTGATTAATAACTCGAGCACCACCAAAAGCGGTAACTACCATCGACTTTGGGGAAGGGTGTCAGTGATTTGAAGGGCTCTCCGTTTGGATCACTGCCATCTCACTTCACTCTGCGTGGGTTCGAGTCTAAGGCTCGGCCAACATGGGTACGTGAGAAAGCCTGCCAGTAGTTTCTCGTGGGTTTTTTCAAGGTTCTTGTTCTTCCTCCGCCAGTTATAATGGCCGCCATATATAGCCTATCCTGTGCAGAAAAATGGCGCTAAACCCTACAACAATAACAAATACAACTACCTTGGACTGAAACAATGCCGGCTGCGGTTGGAAATATTATTAATGAATCCGCTCATCAACGACTCTCTGATTCGGTCATTGCAAATCTAGCAAAGAGAATTTGATGACGTGAGTAAAGTACAGTGGCAATGGAGGATTTTGCCTTTTATTGCTGTGCGTGACTGTGACTCTATCTGCTTGCTTGGACCACTTCACTTTCTTGAAATATTTAATGCTAATAGTCCACTGGTTGCATATGGTGTGTGGCTTTCCTGCTTGTGACCTAGAAAAATATTGTAGGTTCTGGATTGTTCATTTTACTCTTTTTCACTTCATTGTGTTAGATTTATGTTATATGGATCCCTACTTCATTTTAATATTGTTATGTGACTGTATTATTGTAGACCTGTGCCTACATTATCAGTATTGTCGTGTCACTGTATTATTATGGTATGTCTTTCATTACCAATAATGTTTCGAGTGGCCGAGTGGTGTAAAGCGCTCTCCGTTACGGATCACTGCCATCTCACCTCTGCGCGAGTTAAAGTCTAAGATTCTGCGAATGTGGATATGTGTGAAAGCTTGCCAGTAGCTTCTCGTAGGTCGGTGGTTCTTTCCGCGGATTTACAGGTTTATTCCTCCACCAGTAATACTGGCCGCCATTTATAGCCTATCGTGTGCTGAAAAATGGCGTTAAGCCCAACAACAACAACAACAACAACAACAACCAATAATGATATGTGACTGGTATTGTGAGCATGTAATCTATATTTCCAATATGCTTATGTAACTGGTATTTTTGTGGCCTATATTACTAATACGCTATTGTCATTGTCATGGGAAGGATTTTCCGAAATGGCATTCACTTAAACGAAATACAGCATTCCTACACTGTGAAATAAATAAGTTATTTAACGGGCGACAATCGCAAAATGGAATATAGGTTTTTCCTTCTCGAATTGATATATATTTTTATCTATCTCATTAAATACAAATAATAATGTTCAATCATATTTGTAAAATTTTCAAAGGTTAGGATGAAAATTAAATATATCGGTTGATTGGTTAGAGATTTTACTCGCAAGATAATTTAAAAAAATCAATCATAAAAGTAAAGTTAGTTATAACATTGTGTTACTCCTCACTAGCTCTTTACATACTACATATTTTGTAAATATAGTTTAATAAACACGATCTGCATGAGAAATAAATAAAGCCATATGTAAATGTATGTGCATTACTGTTTGATAGTTTTTATAGCGCTAAAAAAAATCTGCCTCATGTATACTGGCCTTCCTTCTCTTTATTTATTGCTTGCTAGCACTAACGGTAATATCTTGAAGAATTTATGGTTGCGCAGAAATGTTGCAATGCGACGCTTACGTTTCCTTAGCCGTAGGTGAACTTACCAAATCGGAACCTCCTCGAACAAACTGTTAGCGGCTGTCTGTATCACTTAAATACGCAATGGAAAATGGAACGCAATGGATATAAAAATGCAACAAATCTACAAATTGTATATTTACTCTGTTTCCCTATTATCTGAACTGAATTTTCCCCCTCTGGTGATAAATGAAAAATAGGATTTTTTTTCCCTACTTGGATTGATGAATATTTTTATCTCATAATATTTGTTAAGATGCTTCATTGAGTGGGTCACAAAATAAGATAGTTCCACTGCATTTGCCAATTTTTGCTGTATATGAAATATTTTGCAATTAAATTAATATTACAAAAATAATCAGTACAACATTTACCCACCATGTCGGCCAATTCTACGCGTCAGGTAATTCTGCGAAAGATATGTCATTTCTGGATCACGTGTTGGTTTTGGTAAAAAAAAATAATCCATTTTGTATCAAGAAAGAACGATCGTACTTTAAAAAGAAAAGTGATATTCATAAAGTGTACAAAAATATCCAACATTTCGACTTGAAAGGCATAGGAAAATGTGATTTCTAAATGCCAACATGAAGACCCACTCCATGATCTTCTTGAACCTGTAACCCAGAAAATCCTATTTAGCATGTATCTTTAAAAATCCTACAATAAATGCATTATATAAAAAATGGAAATGTATATCTTAAAAGATTCCTGCATCTTAATCAAAAGTTTCCAATGTTGCAAGAAATTGTCCCACGTGTACAAAATCGTCTGCTAGCCAACGTGTCAAGACAGGGATTCTCAAGAAATTTCTAGGAGTATAGTCTGTTTCTAAATTCTTTAAATTTCTTTTCCCCCATTAAATAAGACGTTGTAAACACATTACATCACATTCATTGTTGTTTCTCTTCCACACAAAAACTTATTTTGTTAAATAAAATGTCATACTTTAATACCTTTTTTTTTTTACAAGATCGGATTTGTTTCCTAAATATCTCTTGCCATTTATTGGGATTGCTACGTTGAATTTTGTAAAACTAGCTTTAAACCTGACCTAATTACTTGATTGAAATGCTGACGGAAACAGTTCAAAGTAATTTATTTCATTACTATAGCTCGATGGATAAACATAACATCTTTCCAAAGCTGTGCGAAGAATAGGCCGTCATATCGCGAGTAATGAAAATATGGGGGCGGTATCTCGTGTGTCCAAAATAATATATATTTTTTTAAACAGAATATTCTGGTGACAATTGCCTCTTTTCAAATTATAATCATTGCAATTTTTTATTGTCTTCAATCGGTTGAATTTGTATGCGTTTTGCTTCAATATTGGAGATGGAAACCTTGCGTGCGTAGAAATACCCAAGTGCATTGTATCCATATCGAGAAATAATGACCACTAAAAAAAAAAAACTTAAATTTTGAAATATATGTTGCGTGTAATGATTTTCATCGCGCAACATGTTGGTCACATTTAAATGAAAAATTATTTGAGTAAGTTTGCACTATTATTTAAAATAAGTATTCATTTTATATTTTGATGCTAATTTATCTCAAGTCAGTCCATTTTTCTATTGCGTGTTTTAGTGATATTCCAGGTCGTTTTCTGTCAATGGAAAAAAGACCGATTCTCTCCGATTGGTAACTAAACAAAAGTTGGGGTTAGGTCAGCTGCATTCTAACTGGGAATGCAGTTGTACTGATTTGTAACCTTTCGACTGTCATATCGTGTTTGTCCTGAATTTTGCTTCATATTTTGAACACAGACCAATATCCAGGGTAAGTGTATTTTAAACAAATTCCATTTGCTTATGGCATTTGGGCGTTTATCGGAATACTTGTTAATCTATTTTAGATTCAGTTTAAACTTTTAAAGGTAGGACTCACTAATTTGATGCTTTATACCTTTATAATGAAAATTGTTGAAGTATCGCATACCAGTATAAACCGTTTTTATGACAGTGCATTTTTGATCAGGTAGTTTTTGTCTGATAGGTACATGTATGACCTTTTACATGGTTACCATTTTTTTTAAAAACCTTTGCAGACAATATACTATACTATTTACTATTGTAAACATTGGAGCTCAGATAAGCCAAAAATTACATTAATTTTTGCAGGAATGACTCACAAGGATGTATCAAAGGTTGAAACAGCAAAGATCCAGAGAGAAGGAGGAGGATTTCTAGTGCGTCGTGTAATTGGTGGTGCAGTGCAGAGATGTGATCCTTTCTTAATGCTGGACCATTTAGGTGAGTTAAATCTTATAGTACAGTATATAAAGTTAAGTAGTCCCATTCTTTTCTCCATTCTAGGAAGAATATGGTGGAAAATAAAGAATGGCTGAAATTTAAGGTTGCTAGTAATATTTACAGAACCTTTGAAAAAAGTGACATCTCAAAGGTAAGTTAGAGTGGTAAAAACTTGAGACCAGAAAAAGTGATGGAGGAATTAAAAGTTTTACATGTAAATATTTTTATGTTGAAAACATGTAGCCATACTGGTACTTGCAGTGACATCTGATCCTTAATTTTTTTCTTCAGAGGCATGGTAATTGATATTTGAACTTTTTTATTGGATGAGACAGCGTAAAAAAGAATGGTAATCTTCTACATGTTCTGAATTAAAAGTTTCATGAAACTATTAAAAAATATTCAACAGAATTCTGATGTCATACACTCTTTATGTTCATGAATCTATTTGGTCATTGTTGGTCTTTAAGAATGCCCTGTTGACTTGGAAATATAAAACAGAATTGATGCACCTCGTTCATGGTAAGATAAGTGACCAATGGAGGCAGGAATCTCAGCTATTAACACGATGGGCTTGGGTTAAAGTTATATCATCACATCAGCCATGGTGGACTTCCATGGTGCATCCTTGGGCAAGGGATATTACTCTAGTTCCTTTCCTACTTTTGTATTTGTGAATTACAGCATGAAGCCAAACTTAAAATTTTTTCTCATAAATTGATAAAACTTGGTGGATAAGTTAACATCTGTGAGAGATATGAGATTTGACCCCTACCCAGATATCTCTGGCTTAAGTCCAGGGTCAAATGCAAAATATTGTTGTGACATGGTCATTTTTAAATATTTTTTAACCAAATTTAAAAAGAAGGATGACACATCACCCAAGACCAAAGTCTTGAGGACCATTTTGTTTTACTGACTAATGAATGAATTTTCTTGAAATAAAATAAATTAGGGACCAGCTAAACTGTTTTCAGTTTCAGAGGGATTTCACTATTCATATGTTATAATAGATTTTGGGCTATGACTTCTCAGCCATCGTCTTGACGGGACCATGGCATGTTTTCTTTAGGTTATGACTACTGAGAGATGGCTGAGAGCAGGATCAGGGGATCATGTTTAGGTTGTGACCCCTGGTTCATTGTCACGTGAGGTGGTGAGTGGATGACATGGGTTTGTGTAATAAAATGGATAGAGATTTATCATGGAATGACTGTATATACTTACATATAATCAGATCAAACTGGACATACCTAGACTTGCCATCATCTAATATACTGGCATAACTGGTTCTCTACAGTTTGATAGGATTAATCAGTAGAACGAACAACATAGACCCTGATCTGCTGGCAAATTATGTGACAGCAGATCAGGGTCGGTATTATTTGCAGTTGGAGTTTGCTTATAGGAAAGTATATATAGATTTTTCTTGTTCATTTTGTTTCACGAATTTTATAACTTCTGTTTTTAGTTATTAGCATTGCAAAATATAGATTGCATTTTCGCAGAATATTGTTTCTTTTTGAAGCTGTGTCCAGTATACAAGGACCTGGTAAATGGCATTGCAGATGCAGCCCCTCCCCAGAAAACCTTTGAATATTGCAAGAGCTACTACCTGTGATATTCAAGAAAGAAAGGATAGTAAAATAAACAGGTTTAATCCCAAATCCATTATGCTGTGTAAGATCAGGTGTATAGATTTAATTTTTATCTGCTGGGCGAATAGATTTGACTTTTTTGCTTGCCATTATGCAGTGAAAAATCAGATTGTTCATATTTGACCCTTATCGTGTGAAAGATCAGGGTGTATAGATTTGACCCTTATCTGCTAGCCTATTATTCTGTGAACAGTCAGGGTCTTTACTTTTCAAAGTTAAGTGCTGACATTTTTTTTTATATGAAAGTATGTTAATCAACACTTTTGTAAGATTTTGAATTTTGTTAAGGTCCCACAACATATGGTCCAGGTGAAGCAGTTGGTGCACCAGATCATCCACATCGAGGGTTTGAAACTGTGACCTATATTATTGATGGGGAAAACAAGCACCAGGATTCACAAGGGAACAGTGGTAAGCTGCACCTTTGTGTTTTGTCTTCAGGTTACCAGCATGTCAGAATGACCATAAAGGGCAGTACATTCACATTTCACTTTTAATGCATATGGAGAATCTACAAATATAAGTTAGAGCTAACAGAATTTGCTGAAATGTCATGTAATATTTTGTCAGATCATACAGATATGATGAATGTCCATCAGAAATTGGTGGTTGTCCAATTGGAACCCAAAATCTTCTTCTCCACCCCAATGGTCACTCATTGCAGGTATTTTAACCATTAAAGGTATGAATGACAAGTAATAAAAAATTATTTGTAGTCACCAGAAGCATGATGGACAAGTAATAAGAAGTTTATCTGTTGTGTCAAAGGTATGATAGACAAAGTAAAAAGGTATGATGGAGAGGTAAAAATACTTCACAAATCCTGACTACTTGGATGTTTGCATGTCAAAGTGTTTGAGGAATAGTAACATGATAACCAGAAGAAAACAAATGACCACTCTTTTATGTGATGGCACAGTGTTCTTACAGATGCCAAAGTACTTGTAGCATACTTTTCATTTTTGGAAAATTTCCAACAGCTGAGTCCTCAGTATTACATTTTTTTTTGCTGAAATTTCCATTTATTTTAATTCATGTATCATTTATGTAGTGTGTGAGCTCTCAAAGTTCCAGCAGTTTTAATGGGATCATGTCAATCAACATGGGTTAGATCTTGGGAGATTATATCACCTGTTAATAGATTGTGGCTAATGATCATTTGGAGCAAAGACTATACAATTTGATAAATCTTTTATAAACATTACTCAACACCATTTTAATTCATCCTCTCCCAATGTTTGGATCAGTTACATTTTAATGTAGACTTTATTTTGAAAAATAGAGCTAATATTTTGGGACTTGTTTTGTTTGTTGAAGGTTTACAAACTCACATGTTAGTTACCATAAAATCAGATGCATTTCAGTGCAATGTACAGTTATATTTTCCATGATTATTATGGTGACTTGATACAAGACTGCAATTGAGCATGATTCTTGCAATATTGATAAACAGAAGTTAGAAGATACATCTTGTTTTGATAAAGAAAACAGAATCCCAAAGAGATTGAGAAATTCATCGAATGAATAATGAAATAGAACATTCCCAGGGGCCGAAATTCAAGTAGGACATAACTTGCTTCATGCACATGATGTCATGACTGTGGAAAGTATAGTATAGTTGTAGCATCACAATTGCATTTATCATGGTTATCAACTGTCCTAAAATTTTTATATTTTTTATCTATAATACTAAATGTTTCACAGTGACAGTCACTCAAGTGTGAAATATTGAGACTTGTATTTTTTCATTCTTATACTTTCATACATGAAAATATAAGGTTTGCCATCATGCCATCAAATGCCTGATTGCTCACCCCAAAAGTGTACCAGCAGCATCAAAAACAAGTACTTTGCAAGCTAAAACAAATAAATAGAAACTGCACAATAGAGATGGAAAGTAATCATTGATAAAGAAATTTGAGGACTTGCAGTTCACATATCTCTGAAGGTATTTCCCCTTACTTCCTTATCAACAACAACAAACCCACTCTGATGCATAGCTGAATTGGACTTGCATTATTTTCAGATATGGTCATATAGTTCATAAAATGACAGAAATATAATTCACTGTGATGGATTAAGTCAACATAATCCCTCCACTTTCTTAAGTCATGTATATTTATATAATTAGGCTATGAAAGCAAGGTGAATTTACAAAAAGCCTATGGGGGTTAGTTTGTTGTGCTGAAGAGTGACTTTAATCTTCTAAACTTCATAGATGTATGTATTTATGGTGACAAAACAATACACACACAATATTCAGAATTGTTGCATGTAAAAAAGGTATTGCTAATTGGAATTCCTAGCTTTAAGGCTGGGACTGTGGATTTTTCCAAGTACACCAGATTGCAACTTAAAGATCTTTATGGAGAATCATGATAGTACCTAAGATCAATTCAAGGACTGTAAAGATGCATAGCCATAGCTTTATCACTACATTAGCTTGGCTATTAGAACATTTTGTTCATTTAATGCAAAAGAAATGAAGTAGTAATTTTAATTGTATGCAGGTATGCTGAAGGCAGGTTGGGTACAGTGGATGACAGCTGGTAGTGGAGTTATCCACTCGGAAATGCCATCTGATGAATTCATGAAGACAGGGGGCAAAGTGGAAGGTTTCCAATTATGGGTGAACCTCCCAGCAAAGGTGAGAAAACCAAGTGGTAATGTTCATGTTATGCTTATTTTATTGAGGCTACTGAAATATTTGTTAACTGGGCTTTGTCTTTGGAATAAGAACTGGGCATCTTTCTGATGAAAGCAGGGAATCATCTTTCTGGTGAGAAGGCACAGAGAGATGTGTACACTTACAGTATTGGCCATCAATATATAATAATATTAATACTAATAACAACTTGGGTGTAGCTAGGTAATTTTCAGATATCACAGTATCAGATAACTGCAGGATATCTTAATAATAATAATAATAATAATAATAATAATAATAATAATAATAATAATAATAATAATGATAATGACTTCATATAGTGGGGTTGATTCATTAAGTTTACTAAAGACTATTAAATGAGTATATATATATATATATATATATATATATATATATATATATATATATATATATATATATATATATATATATATATATATATATATATATTACAAATCATATGGCGAGTAACAGCCCTTTCAAGCAGCCCTTTTAATCGTACTGGATCCATCAAGGGATCACATGTGTCAGGAATTGATTAATTTACATGCAATAAACTGACAACAAACTGTTCAAAACTATTATCTAACTAGCCTGAGTGCTTTGACTCCTAATGAGTCCATGTCAAAAGCAAATGCAAAATATAGACAAGACAAACAAAAAAAAAAGGGGTCATGTTTGCAAAACTTTACATGACTATTTCTACAGGAATTAAGCCTTTTAACTCTTTACTTTCTGCTAATTCATATATTTGCACTAAAAATAGCTTTGTAGCCCAGGAGATGGCATATACAAGCTGCAAATCATACTAAGTCTGCCCAGGCTGGCTCATAAATGTGTTTCCGGCCAAGGGTTGGGAAACATCAGAGATACATATAAATGTTTGGATGAAATCACAAACATTCATTTTTTTAAAACAATATTTAAGTTATTACATGAAATTATGAAATCGTTCTATTAGTAGTTTTACAGCATGTAAGCAGGAATTTCCTTTGAAAATGAAATCAGTTGTCAAAGTGAAACAAAATGGCAACATTCATGCATTCCAACCATGATTCCAACAAAAATTTTGAAGGATTTGAATTTGAAATTTGATGACATTGCAAATGACATTGCCTTTAATGATCCGATTAAAGATAAAGGATCGGACATTAGTGTTGGTCCTATTTTGACAGGATATTCATGTCTATTAGAATCTAAGGATGAAAAGCAAAATGATCTTTTCTGGATGGAACATGTGGGACTGTTACATGTGAATGACTTTACAGTAGATTCAGGGCCAACATTTAATTTAGATGAAAATGCAAGGGAGATAGATTTCTTTTTACAGTTTTTTTGTGAAGAAATATTCCAGTTGTGCAGTGGTGAGAAAGTAGTCTAATATACATTACTAACAGAACAGATACCTTAAGGTATACTTTTTATTATGAATATGTGAATATAAACATTGATTCCTGAGGATTATATGTACCTGTTGGTGGAAATAAGTGGCACAAAACTTTAGTAAGTGTATAAAATATTTGTTTGCATTAATTTACATAGTTTGCATGTGACAAGATTGATATAGAAAATATGGACAGAATGTGCACTAACTCGAGAAGCTCTCACTCAGGCAGCCATTATGATGCTCTGGAGTTCAGTCTACAAACAGCAGCTAGAAGGCAGGCTGCTTATCAGGCTTAGCAGGCAGGGCAGTAAGTACTTGTAAAAGGTAAAGAGTTAAATTTATTATATTTCGACTAGTTTATTTCAACTTGTCTATAAATATAAAATATTTTCCAGCATCCACAAAATGTTTAAATAACCAAGTCAAAATATAATAAATTTAAAGGTGTAATACCTGTTGAAATAGTCATGTAAAATTTTGCAAACATAATGGTTTTTCTGTTTCATTTGTTTTTCTTGTCTATGTTTTGTATATGCCTTTTAAAAAGACTCATTAGGAATCAAAAGAGCTCAGGTTAGTTAGATACTAGTTTTGCACTGTTGATTGTCAGTTTATTGCATATATATATATATATATATATATATATATATATATATATATATATATATATATATATGTTTCTTTTTCTATTTTACTTCATCTGTTTCTCTGTGACATAAATAGTCACATGCATTCACACTCAATCAGGCAGCACATGTGTAGTAACATACATTCACACACAGACATGTAGCACAAACAGTTAGACTCATACATTCACATAGACATGTAGCACTAACACATATGGTCACATACATTCACACACAGACATGTAGCACATACATTTAGTCACATACATTCACATACAGACATGTAGCATACACATAGTCACATACATTCACATACAGACAGGTAACAACACAGTCACATACTTTCACCTACAGACATGTCCCATACACTTATAGTCCCATACATTCACATACATACATGTAGCACACACACATTATGAAGCACAAATTATAGATTGACATACATTAAATATATATAAATATATATATAATTTGAAGAATTTACATGAAAGATCCATATTTAAGACTACTTCACTAAAAGAGCTCACCTGTCATATGAGACCACAAATTGGATTCTATATTCTTTTGTAATGTTTTGTTTTGATACAAAGACTGTCAGACTAATAGATCTAGATAAGTCTAGCTGGGTGGTAAATGGCCTCACAAATGTCTCTCACTATACATTGATGTTCAACCTTAAATGTAGCTTTTATTCTTCTCTCCGAGAAAGCAAAATGTATCCTTACAGCACCATCAACTACTGAGTTGGATATACCCAACATGTAACAGGATCTGTGGCTCAGTTGTCTTTCAGCCAGTCATGCTTTGTTGTTGTTGTTGTTGTTTTGGGGCTTAATGCCATTATTCAGCACACGATAGGCTTTACATGGTGGCCATTATTATTCGTGGAGAAAGAAACCTGGGAAGTCTGCGGAAAGAACCACCAACCCACGAGAAGCAACTGGCAAGCTTTTTCACATATCTACATTTGCCAAATCTTAGACAGAAGTGAGATTGCAGTGATCCGTAACGGAGATCACTTTAGACCACTCAGCCACTCGTAGCCCTGCCAGTCATGCTTTGCCCTATGGCAGTTTAGATTTTATATGAACTGGAAATACTTGGACTGGCTTGGTTTAAGACAAAAATGTGATCTTGCCTGTCCTGATCTCCATCATCCTAGCAGTAATAAATTATCCACGACTAATGTCATACTTGACAAAAATGTGTGGGAGTGAGTGGGCAGGGAAATACACATCTCAGTAAGAGCCAGCCTGGATAGGAACCTGGCAGAATTCATCTCTACATATATCCATAAATACATGTATAGACACATACATACATACATACATACATACATACATACATACATACATACATACATACATACATACATACATACATACATACATACATACATACATACATACATACATACATACATACATACATACATACATACATACATACACACAACACACACACACACACACACACACACATACATACATACATACCTACCTACCTACATGCATGCATGCATGCAGAGGTCCTGCTACCATGCAGATGGGCTAAGTCACCAAATAATGTAAACTTTATTTTCTTCTGTGAGACAAAGTGAACAAAATGTGATCTTATGATTTTTTAGCTGTTCACTCAGTGATGATAGTAAATGACTTTGAGATGCTCTATAAATCAGTAGAGTAGCTACAGCTTGTATCTCCCAGGGAAAATGTATTAAAGCCTTCACAAAAGTTCATATCAGTCATTAACAGGTATGCTTATTAATGGTCAGTTGACCTTTGAAATGGTTCATTAACAGAAAGTACAGGTATTATCAATTGGAAATAATGATACACATCCAAAATATAGCCATATAAAGGTTATGTGTCCATCTTGGTTATTGTACTTATTATAAATGGCCATGGACATTCACACAGCATAAACTATACATTGTGATTAATTCCAACTGATGGTAATACCTCGATTACAATGTTGCAAGTTCTTAAAAAAATTGAAGTTGAGTTTACTTATCAGTAACATAGGTGGCCAGTTTAGTTTGAACAGATGCACACCATGTTGTGAAGACACCTTTGTATGTGATCTTATGTTCATTTATAGGAGCTTGCTCATTATAGTTTTGAAATGTTTTTAACTCTGTCATTTTCTGGTAACATTATTTGAGAAATATAAAGAAATTAAATTGCTTTTTTAAAGTGGCAGTTGATTAAATATTTTATCTGTTTTTATAATGACATTACTGTTATCTAGGTAGTCCTGTCAGTTCAAATTAAGTGCAGTTCAAATTAAGTACAGTGTGTAGTTCAAATTGAGTACAGTGTGTAGTTCAAATTAAGTACAGTGTGCAGTTTAAATTAAGTACAGTGTGTAGTTTCTGTTGTACTCATCATACTGACCATAAAGGGCACATTAGCTTTATGTGCGTTGTGATACTTCCAATGTCAATAGTGTCATAGTGATTACAAGCTTGAGATCATGTGATATTTCTATTTTTAGGACAAGATGATCCCCCCTCGATACCAGGATACTCCACCTGAAAAAATTCCCATTGTTGAAACTACTGATAAAAGAGTGAGGGTCAAGGTTATTGCTGGTGAATGTTTAGGTAATGTTTATATTCGTCAAGTGCCACTGCTGGACAGTGTCCAGCATTTGCTGTCACTTTAGCCACATACAGTGTCCACTATTTGCTGTGATTTTAACTATGGACATTGACCAGCATTTATTGTCAGTTGAGCCTGGGATAAAATTCATCAGATAAGACTTTAAAATTAGTTTTGAAAAATAGTTTTACCATACCTCTTATTCTCAGTAAATTGCAGAGGATGAAATTTATGTTCAACCTCAAAGTTGAAGAATTTTAAGGACTGTAACTTTGCTTACCATGGTTACTTGTTCATAAGACAAGTCTAACTAAAAGCTCCCTGACCTAACATTGAATTATGTGCCGGTAGATCTGAGTCTATATTATTTGTTCTACTGAATACTCCACTGTACTTCAAAGACACATTTGCTTATGCAGTATGTGGTAGCAGATCTGACTTTGTGCAGTTTGTTGATGGACATGGCTTATATTTGAGTATATAAGGTAAGTTCAAGTTCAAATTCAATGAATTTTAATTAATTTTAATTTTAATTATAATAAAGTTGAATAAAAATACTAGGATTTTAATAATTTTTATCCCTCTCTATGCCTGCGAAATTTCAGTAATGTGAATTTGAGTCTTGCAGAGGATTTTAAGGTTTTAATCTGAGTTTATCCTCAAAAAGTTTTGTAAATACATTAGTCAGGGCCACAAGCACACCAGCATTCATATTTTTGAAGCATTTTGAGCATTGTATGTCTTTATAGTTTTAAGCTCAAGCAGAGGTCTGTGATTTTGGCTTTGTTCTAATTAAAGTTACACTGAAGGATGTTCCAATAAGGTTGTCTCATACAGTACAACCGGTCTTGAAAGTCCACCCATTCTGCCAGAAAATTATGGTCTCTCAAGACTGGTGGTCTCTCATAACAGGTCACAGTGCTATATAATCATTAAGTTTGTGCATTTAGAATACAGTCTCTCAAGACAGGTGATCTCACATAGCAGTGGTCTTTCAAGACAGGTTTCACTGTAATAGTGCCATAAAATCACAAAACTGACTCACATTTTAAGTGAGTACATCTTACATTCAGGAATGTTCCATCAAGGCTTTGTAATAATATTGCAAAAAGATACAAAAGAGATTTATTTGATTGATGTGAAATTGTACTGCGATAGATTCTTATTAGTGAAAATAGAGTAAAAGGGTTAGCGAAGGAATAATGAAATTCAAACAATTTGAATATGAAATAATAATGAAATTCAAACAATTTGAATGTCCTCCATCTCACCCAAGATAAGCATAGATATGCTGATAAGCTTTATAGTGAAGGACTACTGTACATGTGATCCATGACTGTACATGCATTACAAAATAAGGGATACACTGACAGGCTTTATAGTGAAGGACTACTGTACATGTGATCCATGACTGTACATATATTACAAACTAAGGGATACACTGATATGCTTTATAGTGAAGGACTACTGTACATGTGATCCATGACTGTACATGCATTAAAAAATAAGGGAAACACTGACAGGTTTTATAGTGATGTACTACTGTACATGTGATCCATGACTACATCCATTATAAAAAAGCAGGGAAATACTGACAAGCTTAATAGTTAAGAATTACTGTACTGTCATGTGATCCATGACTGTATATACATTGCAAAATAAGCAGGGATATACTGACAAGCTTAATAATAAAGAATTATTTTACAATCATGTTATCTATGACTACAAACATTACAAGAAAAGCAGGGATATACTGACAAACTTTATAGTGAAGGACTATTGTACATGTGATCTGTGACTGTACATACATTCCAAGATAAGTAGGTATATATTGACAAACTTAAAATATTACTGTACAATCATGTGATTTATGACTACATACATTATAAAATAAGCATGGATATGCTGACAAGCTTTATAGTGAAGGATTACTGTACATATGATCCATGACTATATATATGTTACAAGTTGGACAGGGATATAATGACAAGCTTTATAGTGAAGGACTACTGTACATATGATCCATGACTATATATGTTACATGTTGGGCAGGGATATAATGACAAGCTTTATGGTGAAGGATTACTGTACATGTTATCCATGACTGTGTTCCATTATAAGATAAGCAGGTATACACTAAGAAGCTATATGTGGTCCATGACTGTACATACAAGATAAGCAGGTATACACTAACAAGCTATATGTGGCCCATGTCTGTACATACAAGATAAGGAGGGATACACTGACAAGCTATATGTGGTCCATGACTGTACATACAAGATAAGCAGGGATACACTAACAAGATATTTGTGGTCCATGACTGTACATACAAGATAAGCAGGGATACACTAACAAGCTATATGTGGTCCATGACTGTACATACAAGATAAGCAGGGATACACTGACAAGCTATATGTGGTCCATGACTATACATACAAGATAAGCAGGTATACACTAACAAGCTATATGTGGTCCATGTCTGTACATACAAGATAAGCAGGGATACACTGACAAGCTATATGTGGTCCATGACTGTACATACAAGATAAAAAGGGATATACTGAGAAGATAATATTGAAGGACTACTGTACATGTGGTCCATGACTGTACATGAGATAAGCAGGGATATACTGACAAGCTTAATAGTGAAAGACTACTGTACATGTGAACCCTGACTATATATTATTTGACTGTATATTATAAGATAGGAAGGGATATACAAACAGGCTTTATAGTGCAAGATAACTGTATTAATATAATAGAATATGTTTGGGAGCTGTCAGACATGTGTATAATAATTCCCATGCTATGTGTAACTTATCTTCATGAGAAATATCCATGCCAAAGCCACATGTTGAGATTTACAAATTTTTTGGGGGCAATTTTAGGTCAGCCAGCCACTATAGAAACTAGAATACCAATCCTGTACCTGGATATTCATTTGAAGCCTGGAGGATTCTTCACTCAGCCTTTACCAAACGATTACAATGGCTTTGCCTATGTCTGGAGGGGAGCAGGTGGGCATATATATATATTACATGTTTTTTGTGTGGAATCCTTCTTGCAAGTGCAGTCTATTTAGCTTATTTCAGACAATTATAAAGCTTTTATCATAAAATTGATGCCAATAGTCACAAATTATTAATTTATTTGTTTAGCTTTCAAGAATACAAAAGTAGCCCACTATGTTTTTCTCCTGAAACACTTCCAGACTTTAAGTACTATATTAATTAAAATATCATGATTTCCAGACTTTAAGTACTGTATTAATTAAGATATCATGACTTCCAGACGTTAAGTACTGTATTAATTAAGATATCATGACTTCCAGACTTTAAGTACTATATTAATTAAGATATCATGACTTCCAGACTTTAAGTACTATAATAACTAATATATATATATATATATATATATATATATATATATATATATATATATATATATATATATATATATATATATATATATATATATATATATATATTGTGCTAGGCTAATTAGATGTGTTTTTGTCTAATCTACAATTGGTCAGTTGACTAACCTAAAAAAATCAAGTAATTGGGTCAAGGGAGACAACTTTTAATGGTTGATAAGTGTAACAACACAAGAGAATATAGGTATATGGAAGGAATTCAAAAAACCTGATCATTACATTTTATAAATAATCAGAACAGAGTTTATCTACTAAATAAAGTGTCATGCAGATAATGGAATGATTCCATCAGTAAAAAATTACTTCCATTCTCATTGTAAAATGACATGACTTATCACAGTAAAGTTATTATGGAATCATATTTGGATTATTTTATGGGTTAATAGGAGTAAAAAAAAATTTGATTACAAATAAAATGGAAGAACATTGTTATATATATTACAAGAGAGCAGTTACCTTCAGGTCAGAGAAAAATTCCTACAGTCAAGACGTCAACAAGGACTGAAGTTACCAAGAAACATTGAGACATGTTACATGCGATACTAGTTCTATAGATGAATTACATTTGAGATTTTGTTGGATACTTATTTACTGCACCTGCCTGGTATTTCAGTTGTGATGATTCCTAAGTTTTATTCCACCTATTTTGCAGGATATTTAGGAAAAAGTGAAATTCCAGCAAAGATGGGACAAGTTGGGGTCCTATCAAAGTCTGGAGAACAATTTCAAATGAAAGCAGAGCAAAATCAAGGTATGTGTTAGCGTTAATGGTCTTACACTTGAAGTATTTCTTTGCAGTTAGAATTTCTTTAGAAGCTGAGTTCTCAATTTACACAATTTCCTTTTTTTGATTTTTTAAAAAAAAAATTCAAATTCATTACTTCTGAACTCACTTTGCAGCATAGGGTATCACAATTTTATATCTGCCACCATGACGCCAATAACCTGCATGATGATGGTATTGGTTGTGGACCTAAGTATTCAACTCCAGATGCAAAATGTTTGACCTACACCGAATAGTATTATAATTATAAAGTGATTGGGTAATGATGGTATTGGTTGTGGACCTAAGTATTCAACTCCAGATGCAAAATATTTGACCTACACTGAATAGTATTAAAATTATAAAGTGATTGAGTAATGATGGTATTGTTTGTGGACCTAAGTATTTAACTCCAGATGCAAAATATTTGACCTACACTGAATAGTATTATAATTATAAAGTGATTGGGTAATGATGGTATTGGTTGTGGACCTAAGAATTCAACTCCAGATGCAAAATATTTGACCTACACTAAATAGTATTATAATTATAAAGTGATTGGGTAATGATGGTATTGGTTGTGGACCCAAGAATTCAACTCCAGATGCAAAATATTTGACCTACACTGAATAGTATTATAATTATAAAGTGATTGGGTAATGATGGTATTGGTTGTGGACCCAAGTATTTAACTCCAGATGCAAAATGTTTGACCTACACTGAATAGTATTATAATTATAAAGTGATTGGGTAATGATGGTATTGGTTGTGGACCCAAGTATTTAACTCCAGATGCAAAATGTTTGACCTACACTGAATAGTATTATAATTATAAAGTGATTGAGTAATGATGGTATTGGTTGTGGATCCAAGAATTCAACTCCAGATGCAAAATATTTGACCTACACTGAATAGTATTAAAATTATAAAGTGATTGAGTAATGATGGTATTGGTTGTGGACCCAAGTATTTAACTCCAGATGCAAAATATTTGACCTACACTGAATAGTTTTATAATTATAAAGTGATTGGGTAATGATGGTATTGGTTGTGGACCTAAGTATTTAACTCCAGATGCAAAATATTTGACCTACACTGAATAGTATTATAATTATTAAGTAATGGCATCCATAAACCAGCAATTTCTTTGTGAATTTATTTTTTTTATTCTTTATGATCAATTGTAAATAAAAAATACTTCAATTTAACTGTATGTACTCACTTACAAGTCTGGTTCAAAAGCATGTAAGATAGACCCTGATGATAATAAAAATAATTATAATAATAATAATAATAATAATAATAATAATAATAATAATAATAATAATAATAATAATAATAATAAAAATTTAAATGAGGAATTTGTATAGCGCCTAATCTTTAGAAGCTCTAAGCACATTACAACATTAGACAATACCTAAAACAAAAAAAACAAACATATAATGATATGATTACAAAAACAAATACCATGTAATTAGAAAACATAAAATATGCTGAAAATATACAAGGTAGAAAAAATTATTAGGTCTTTACGTTTGTTCTTGTAGTTGAAATAGACGAGTTTTGAGAGTATACTTGAATGAGATCACTTTGTCTTTGTGTCTAAGTTCAGTGGGCGATTCGTTCCACATTGCTAGGCCCAGGTATGCAAAAGAATGTTGTCCATATAACTTCACTTTCATAGTGGGAATAATTAGAATATGAGTGTCAAAAGAGGAGCATAAGTATCTTGCTAGTGTGTATACATGGGTGAGGTTGGATAGGTATATTGGACTGGAGACTGTCAGTGATACGTAGCACAGAGAACAAATTTTGTGTTTAATTCAGGATCATATGGATAGCCAGTGTAGGGTACATAGCAGTGAAGAGGCATGCTCTGATCGTGGTACTCTAAGGATGATCCAAGCAGCTCTGTTTCAAAGTTTTTGTAGTATTTGGAGTAGATATTGAGATGAACCAGACAGAATTGAGTTACAAGCATCCATTTTTGAAAGTACTGAGGAACACACGTGTTTTAGTGGTATCAACTGAAAAATATTTGTGAATGGAGCTGATGTGTGTCAGCACAAGATATACAGCCTTACAGATGTTCATGACATGTTGGTGCAATGCAAGAGTACTATCAAGAATACCCTCCATTCAACCGTTGCATAATCGGGCAATAGATTTTCTAATTTTTTAGTATGGTGGTAGATTAGGCAGCTTTAATTTGATGAGTCACTATGAGAGTCTTGAGTTCTTAAGTTGTGACATCGTAACAAGTCTTATGGTCCCTGATTGTTGGTCCTCCTGAATTTAGTTTTATCATTGCAATTTTATTGATAATTGATAGATTTCATCCAAATTTGGCAGGCAGTGTTATTTTGATGAGTCCTTGAAAGATTCTGATTTCCCACAGTGCATCCTCATTACAGGAGTTATGGACCCTGATTGCTCATTCTCCATTACTTGGATTTCTGCAGCATAATTTTTCCAAGATTTGTTGAATATTGACCAAATGTGATATACTACTTTATATTGATAATACTGAGAGAATTTGATTTCCAGCTTTTCTGTTACATCATATACAGGAATCATGCCCATACTTATCTGTCCTAATGACTTTGGTTTCTACAGCATTTGTTTGTCGGATTTAAACCAAATTTGACATGCATGTTTATGCAAGTTTATATTGATGAGACTGAATGGATTGATATCCAGTATTCAATGATATTTAGTAGAGTTATGGCCCCTGAAGGTCCATCCTCATGATGGTTTATGCAGCATTTGTTTGTCTGATTTAAACCAAATTTGACATGCATGTTTATGCTAGTTTGTATTGATGAGACTTCAAATGGATTAGATATCCAGTGTTCAACAACATTTAATAGAGTTATGGCCCCTGAACGTCCATCATCATAAAGGTTTATGCAGCATTGTCTTATCAAGGATCATTGGATTTTCACCATACCTTTATATTGCTGAGACCATTAAGTTCCACCATTCCATGGGATCCTTAAAAGAAATATAGATTCTGATTTTGTCTAATTTTTTTCAATTTTATTGTCATGGTTGTAAATTGTAGAGATTATCTTTAGTTAAAATTGTGTATGTGCATTGGGTTAATTTTAAGTTGTTAAAGAGTGTAAAACTCCATAGGAATAGATACTTACAATCATGTTGACAATTAATAATATTAAACTATTAGTAAATATGTTTTATGAGATTCTACTTTTATCCATTTGACAGATTTATCAAGTGGTATCTTAGAAGAATCAAGTTAGTTATTTTTGGATGAGTTAGGTTACATGACTAGAGATTTTCTAATATTAAATTGAGTATGATCAATCTCATGGGATATATTGCAACATGGAGTCATAATAGATATTAAAGGTGAATATAAGGAGAGAACTGAGCAATCTAATTTATTTCTATTTTGGATTTCTTCTTATATCCTGTATAGCAAGAGTGCAGACATGTTTTATGATGTACTTTGATATTATTTGGGAGGAAAAATATTTGTATGTTTCTAAAGTAAGGGGATGGAAAGTCTGTCTTCAACTTCTCTTCCTGAACAGGTGTGTCAGTTTTGATCAACTTGCTTAAAATTTTTGACCAGATAATTATGTTATACTGTACCAGAATTATGTCTGGGATTCTTCTTTGAGCAACCATCATTATGAATTCTAATATACTATTTTATGCCTAGTTTTGTTTCAGACTGTCACATTATATTTATAAATGTGTCCCATTTTATTCCAGACTGTCACATTCTATTTATAAATGTCTTGTTTTACTTCAGATTGTTTAATTCTATTTATAAATACATCCACTTTTATTTCAGACTGTCACATTCTGTTGATAGCAGGACATTTAAGATTTTATATGTAAATTGTTCTATTTCAAACTGTGACATTCTTTTAAACCCATTGTACTGTATGTCTGCTTTGTTGTGAACATGGACAAGTAAGCCAGACAAGCTGAAATGGTATCAGACTGTCACATTCTGTTGATGTATATGCCTTTTTTGTTTCAGACTGTCACATTCTGTAGATGTATATGCCTTTTTTGTTTCAGACTGTCACATTCTGTTGATATATATGCCTTTTTTTGTTTCAGACTGTCACATTCTGTTGATATATATGCCTTTTTTGTTTCAGACATCACATTCTGTTGATATATATGCCTTTTTTGTTTCAGACTGTCACATTCTGTTGATATATATGCCTTTTTTGTTTCAGACTGTCACATTCTGTTGATATATATGCCTTTTTTGTTTCAGACTGTCACATTCTGTTGATATATATGCCTTTTTTGTTTCAGACTGTCACATTCTGTTGATATATATGCCTTTTTTGTTTCAGACATCACATTCTGTTGATATATATGCCTTTTTTGTTTCAGACTGTCACATTCTGTTGATATATATGCCTTTTTTGTTTCAGACTGTCACATTCTGTTGATATATATGCCTTTTTTGTTTCAGACTGTCACATTCTGTTGATATATATGCCATATGCCTTTTTGTTTCAGACTGTCACATTCTGTTGATATATATGCCTTTTTTGTTTCAGACTGTCACATTCTGTTGATATATATGCCTTTTTTGTTTCAGACTGTCACATTCTGTTGATATATATGCCTTTTTTGTTTCAGACATCACATTCTGTTGATATATATGCCTTATTTTTTGTTTCAGACTGTCACATTCTGTTGATATATATGCCTTTTTTTTGTTTCAGACATCACATTCAGTTGATATATATGTCATATTTTTTGTTTCAGACTGTCACATTCTGTTGATATATATGCCTTATTTTTTTGTTTCAGACTGTCACATTCTGTTGATATATATGCCTTTTATGTTTCAGACTGTCACATTATATTGATATATATGCCATATTTTTTGTTTCAGACTGTCACATTCTGTTGATATATATGCCTTATTTTTTGTTTCAGACTGTCACATTCTGTTGATATATATGCCTTTTTTGTTTCAGACTGTCACATTATGTTGATATATATGCCTTTTTTGTTTCAGACATCACATTCTGTTGATATATATGCCTTTTTTGTTTCAGACTGTCACATTCTGTTGATATATATGCCTTATTTGTTTCAGACTGTCACATTATGTTGATATATATGCCTTACTTGTTTCAGACTGTCACATTCTGTTGATATATATGCCTTTTTTGTTTCAGACTGTCACATTATGTTGATATATATGCCTTTTTTGTTTCAGACTGTAACATTATGTTGATATATATGCCTTTTTTGTTTCAGACTGTCACATTCTGTTGATATATATGCCTTATTTTTTGTTTCAGACTCACATTCTGTTGATATATATGCCTTATTTTTTGTTTCAGACTGCCACATTCTGTTGATATATATGCCTTTTTTTTGTTTCAGACATCACATTCAGTTGATATATGTCATATTTTTTGTTTCAAATTGTCACATTCTGTTGATATATATGCCTTATTTTTTGTTTCAGACTGTCACATTATGTTGATATATATGCCTTTTTTGTTTCAGACTGTCACATTTTGTTGATATATATGCCTTATTTTTTGTTTCAGACTGTCACATTCTGTTGATATATATGCCTTATTTTTTGTTTCAGACTGTCACATTCTGTTGATATATATGCCTTTTTTTTGTTTCAGACATCACATTCAGTTGATATATATGTCATATTTTTTGTTTCAGACTGTCACATTCTGTTGATATATATGCCTTATTTTTTGTTTCAGACATCACATTCTGTTGATATATATGCCTTTTTTGTTTGACTGTCACATTATGTTGATATATATGCCTTATTTTTTGTTTCAGACTGTCACATTTTGTTGATATATATGCCTTATTTTTTGTTTCAGACTGTCACATACTGTTGATATATATGCCTTTTTTTGTTTCAGACTGTCACATTCTGTTGATATATATGCCTTATGTTTTGTTTCAGACTGTCACATACTGTTGATATATATGCCTTTTTTTGTTTGACTGTCACATTCTGTTGATATATATGCCTTTTTTTGTTTCAGACATCACATTCAGTTGATATATATGTCATATTTTTTGTTTCAGACTGTCACATTCTGTTGATATATATGTCATATTTTTTGTTTCAGACTGTCACATTATGTTGATATATATGCCTTTTTTGTTTCAGACTGTCACATTATGTTGATATATATGCCATATTTTTTGTTTCAGACTGTCACATTATGTTGATATATATGCCTTATTTTTTTGTTTCAGACTGTCACATTATGTTGATATATATGTCATATTTTTTGTTTCAGACTGTCACATTCTGTTGATATATATGCCTTATTTTTTGTTTCAGACTGTCACATTCTGTTGATATATATGCCTTATTTTGTTTTAGACTGTCACATTATGTTGATATATATGTCATATTTTTTGTTTCAGACTGTCACATTCTGTTGATATATATGCCTTATTTTTTGTTTCAGACTGTCACATTCTGTTGATATATATGCCTTTTTTGTTTCAGACTGTCACATTATGTTGATATATATGCCTTTTTTGTTTCAGACTGTAACATTATGTTGATATATATGCCTTTTTTGTTTCAGACTGTCACATTCTGTTGATATATATGCCTTATTTTTTGTTTCAGACTCACATTCTGTTGATATATATGCCTTATTTTTTGTTTCAGACTGCCACATTCTGTTGATATATATGCCTTTTTTTGTTTCAGACATCACATTCAGTTGATATATGTCATATTTTTTGTTTCAAATTGTCACATTCTGTTGATATATATGCCTTATTTTTTGTTTCAGACTGTCACATTATGTTGATATATATGCCTTTTTTGTTTCAGACTGTCACATTTTGTTGATATATATGCCTTATTTTTTGTTTCAGACTGTCACATTCTGTTGATATATATGCCTTATTTTTTGTTTCAGACTGTCACATTCTGTTGATATATATGCCTTTTTTTTGTTTCAGACATCACATTCAGTTGATATATATGTCATAATTTTTGTTTCAGACTGTCACATTCTGTTGATATATATGCCTTATTTTTTGTTTCAGACATCACATTCTGTTGATATATATGCCTTTTTTGTTTGACTGTCACATTATGTTGATATATATGCCTTATTTTTTGTTTCAGACTGTCACATTTTGTTGATATATATGTCATATTTTTTGTTTCAGACTGTCACATTCTGTTGATATATATGCCTTATTTTTTGTTTCAGACTGTCACATACTGTTGATATATATGCCTTTTTTTGTTTCAGACTGTCACATTCTGTTGATATATATGCCTTATTTTTTGTTTCAGACTGTCACATACTGTTGATATATATGCCTTTTTTTGTTTGACTGTCACATTCTGTTGATATATATGCCTTTTTTGTTTCAGACATCACATTCAGTTGATATATATGTCATATTTTTTGTTTCAGACTGTGACATTCTGTTGATATATATGTCATATTTTTTGTTTCAGACTGTCACATTATGTTGATATATATGCCTTTTTTTGTTTCAGACTGTCACATTATGTTGATATATATGCCTTATTTTTTGTTTCAGACTGTCACATTATGTTGATATATATGCCTTATTTTTTTGTTTCAGACTGTCACATTCTGTTGATATATATGCCTTATTTTTGTTTCAGACTGTTACATTATGTTGATATATATGCCTTTTTTGTTTCAGACTGTCACATTATGTTGATATATATGTCATATTTTTTTGTTTCAGACTGTCACATTATGTTGATATATATACCTTTTTTTGTTTCAGACTGTCACATTATGTTGATATATATGCCTTTTTTTTGTTTCAGACTTACATTATGTTGATATATATGCCTTTTTTGTTTCAGTCTGTCACATTCTGTTGATATATATGCCATATTTTTTGTTTCAGACTGTCACATTCTGTTGATATATATGCCATATTTTTTGTTTCAGACTGTCACATTCTGTTGATATATATACCTTTTTTTGTTTCAGACATCACATTCTGTTGATATATATGCCATATTTTTTGTTTCAGACTGTCACATTCTGTTGATAGCAGGGCGCCCAATAGGTGAACCCGTTGTACAGTATGGTCCCTTTGTCATGAACACACAGGAGCAAATCCAACAGGTTAGAATTGTCATGTTTGTAGCTCAAATGTTAATGTTAATGATGGGTAAAATTGTAAAATACGTTCAAATTTGGGAATCAGATGGAAGTCACATTAAACTCGAAAAATGTTTTTTTTAACTATCAGAGACACCATGAATTTAAGTCACGATGATGATGGATGAGGAAAAAATTGGTCACATCCATAGTTACCACCCAGTTGATTGCGTCTTCCTTTTTGTCTCTACCAGGCTATTGAGGACTACCATGCTGGCAGACTGGGGGAAATACCAGGTAAAGAGGAGAGATACAAGCAGACCGACAATGCTCGTGCGAAACAGAAACAAACAGGAAAGTGGTAGTTCTAGAAATCATAACTATACTTTACCCGAGTGCACAGTTACTTTTGTCATTTAAGTGTACAGAACATGGTTTTGAACTGCAAAACATGCAAAATATTTTCATTTGTGTGCCATAGAAAGATAAAGTAGCTGAAGGTAATGCTGCACCCTTTGTTTGTTGAAATGTTCAGACTTGGACTTCTTTTATTATAAATGACCTCATTATGTTTTCAATAGGATGCCTTATATTTTTAGTTTATGTTCCAGGACATATATATTTCTTTATGAACAATATTTGTATCTCTGAATTGACAAGATATTGACACAGTAAAAATATACTTTTTTGTATTTGATTATTGTTTTTGAGATAATATTGTTTATTCATTATGAATTCAGTTTGAATATTGGTTGTTTTCTAGCAGAAAACTATAAATTAAATGCTCACAGTTTTGGTGCATCTTCTTCCTAAACTAATTGTATTAGTACATTCACAAAGTGTACTTTGGATTTGAGTTGAAAATTTGTCATATCTGATTTTATCACATAGTTGATATGCTTTACATATTGTTAGTGTTGTGTAATATTTTGATATGCCAACCAGTTAACATGTCACTTTATGTGAATATAATTGAACCAAATAAGCCCATAAAATTCTTGTGCAATATTCTGATTACTGATTGGCTGAGACTGTGATAGTTTTCCTTGCTCTTCAATCAAACCTTTTCTTTAGTATCATGATCAACAATTTAGTGGCCATCTTTCCAATCCATTGCCCAAAGGGCAATGGTAATAAAGGTTATTTCTGTCTGAATATTGCTAATTGAATGCAATAGTACTCATTGCAAATAAAATTAAGAGCTTACTAGTTACATGACTGGATTGAAACCTACAACATTTATTTGTAGGCATGGAATAATTTTATTATTGTAAAATATAGTCCATCACTTTCACAACTTTATATTGTTCAGTCCCCCATAATTTGATGATGAGGTCTCATAGAAAACTGAAGACTGGATCATATGCATTCATAGTCTTTAAGTGCATAATTTTGTGTGTGTGTATGTGTGTGTGTGTGAGAAATACAGTGGATTTACTATCTAAAACATACACTCTTAGCATGTTGTCATTTTCAAAGTAGGACTTTTATCATATACTTTAGGTATTCTAAGACAAATTCTATGTATAAATAATATTTTTATGTTTTCATTTACAATATATTTATACAC
The DNA here is from genome assembly GCA_016746295.1 of Potamilus streckersoni. Classification (NCBI taxonomy): domain Eukaryota; kingdom Metazoa; phylum Mollusca; class Bivalvia; order Unionida; family Unionidae; genus Potamilus; species Potamilus streckersoni. The sequence goes on from JAEAOA010001337.1 coordinate 1,105,899, forward strand.
TATAAGCACTTTTAGACACCTTTCATGCTTTATAGTGTCATTTGTTATTGACATAGTTTTGTATATTATTCATTATAAACTTTTGTGTTAATATTATTCTTTTCCAATAATAAACTGTGAAATGGAAATAATTTTATTCTCTTTTTATCGACTATGTTGTATTAATGCACTGATAAGGTGTACTTTGGAGTTGTTTTGAAGATTTCTTATATATAGTGTGACCCAGCTATAGCACGCTCCATTATAACATAAATTCAGATAACAGTCGTGACACGATTTCAGTTATATGTATTTTCTTGTTTTATGTATCAGCTGGTTCAAAGTAACCCATAAAAAGAATGACTACAACAAGCTTTGTAAATTTTACCAAAAATAATTTATTTCTCTAGGAAACACGGAGAAAAGGTAAATATATGAAACAAGACTTACGACTTTTGAAGACGATCCAAAAATTTGTTCTAAAGTTGTGAAAACACACAAGTTCTTTGAATAAACAGTCCTAAATTGATTCATTCTGAATCTCAGTTCTGTTCCAAGATGGCGGATGGTGACGTCAGGCGAAGGTTAACACAAAATGTCCAGAATTTTCACTGAATCATAATTTGTATTGTTCTGTTCCAATTTAGAAATAATTTCAGCTAATGTCTTTGTCCAAAACTAGTAATGTTGTTCTCAAGGAAAAAAAAATTATTTAGAAAGTAGATGAAGTACAGCTACCACCAGTAAAACAATACACATGTTGTTCCTCATACGTACGAACGAACAACTCTTTCCAGCACAGAAATACCCTTTAAGGTATTAGAGACTATAATATGTTATGATGTGACTCTATTTATGACCACGACTGACTATTTCTTACAGGTAACTGAGCATTTAAAGCAAGCTAATACGTCACTCCATATACACATGCACGTAGGACACGTGTGATTTCGAAAAACCATCTATCCCCATTTGCTCCACACATTCTTATATTTCGACGTTAAGAAAAAAAAATACACGGTATGGTTTTCAGGACTTTTACAAATATTTACGAACGTCTTATAATATCTTCGTTTACAGAAAATTCGCTGTAGTAGCACTTTCCATGAAATATATATATACTTAGCATATTGCCCCCACAGGGGTTTGTTAGGTCATGTTTTACAATATCATCATAAGAAAAATGGCGTAAAATTACCAGACAAGAACAACAAAAAGAACTAAAACTAAGGATATAGTTTATTTGATAGCGGGTGGCGGATATATATATATATATATATATATATATATATATATATATATATATATATATATATATATATATATATATATATATATAATTCACCGTATATACAAGGCGTGGTTTAAATGTTAACTTAAAGAAGTAACTAAACTCACCTCTGTTCACAGAAAAATCTGGACATAAATGGGTCTCCTAACTGACAGAATTTTTTTAGACAGCATCCTTACTTAGTTTATATGGGATGTAAATCCAACACGAAAAAAAAAATATGTTGACGTCTTCTGTACAGTCTGTTGTACCAAATCAAATACTGCAAATATCCGGTCACAAATGCATTGCAGTAAATGTGGGGAAATTTTGCATTCAGTAATCCTATTTCACATGAAAATCGCAACAATGTAACGTTACGTTTAGTTCTGAAAGTGACATTTTAAGGTAAACATGTACTCTACTGTAGGCCTTGGCTCGCAAAAGCTGGACATTATTCAACGAGTTTCATAAATTTAATATTAAATCGTTACCCATTTGAGATTCTTTTTATCACATAGTTTTTTATTTCAGTGGAAATTATTTAGATCGACAGTAGAATATATGTTGACCCTAAAATGTGTGTTTAAAAACGGTACATTGTTGCGATTTTCATGTGAAATGGATTGCCGGATGCAAAAAGTACATTTACTGCAATGCATTTGTGACCTGATATTTATAGTGCTTGATTTGAAAAACAGACTACAAAAAAGACGTCAACAAATTTATTTTTGTATTGGATTGACATCCCATATTAGTCCGAGTTTCCTCTAACCCTTGACACCCCAGTTTTTGATATTTGTTTTTATGTTGGGGTGTACATAATAAAGTCAAGTGTCAGAGGAAACTCGGACTAATCCCATATATGCTACGTAAAGATGATGTGGTTGGATAAAGATGTCAGGAGATCCATTCATGTCCAGATTATTCTCCGAACAGAGATTAGTTTGTTTACTTCGTTAATTTAACATTTAAACCATGCTGGTATATACAGTGGATTATATATCTATGTTACTGATATACGCACCCCACCCACCCACTCCACTATGCCTTAGTTTTATTCGTTATTGTCGTTCTTGTCTTGTAGTTTTATGCCATTTTTCTTATGATGGTATTGTTAAACATGACATAATGAACCCCTGTGGAAGTAGCATATCCATATTGAGATAACCGATATATTTCCTCAATTTCCATTTGCGAGTCGAGTTATAAAAAATGGCCGCCAAAAAATGTTGATTCACATCAGAACATTCCTGTAGGCGGGGTTAAAAAAGTGTTTTCCACGGTCGCAGCCAATCATGAAAGACACTAATGCACAATAAGTTCATGATCTCATCTGGACCAATCAGAATCACATAAAGTGATATGTTCACACGTATAATATCAAAAATATAAACCTGCACGCTCTGTAGGAAAACAACACCGACTATGTGATAAAATAGAATAGAATAGAGTCAATAGAGACTAGACAGCTCAGTACTCAGTTGGTTTTATAATTGTTGATGATAATGAAAACTTTGCAAATATACTATTTTTATTCTTCTTTGGGACCTGCTTGTGGACCCCCTTGGCAACATGCGACGGACCCCAAAGGGCCCGCGGACCCACAGCTTGAAAATCGCTGCTCTATATATCCGTTTAAATTGATTGCAAGTTCGGTATATACCATAAATCGATATCCGTCCTTCGTACATCAAAGACACTCTGTTTTGTCTTAAAACGCACAACAACAGCCACCTGTTTGTTCCCACCATTCAACCTGCGGCTTTCTATCTCTAACCAATGATAGTGTTTTAACTGCAATGATTGTATTAGTTCGAAAACCTCGAAACTGTATAATGATAAATTGCAGCATTACGTAAATATAATTTCATTTGAAATTACCTGGAAATTAACAATTTTATAAAAAAATATGTTTGATGTTGCAAAATAAAGGCCATGGAGTCTAAACAAAATAAAGCAAATGAAAAACTTGTCCAGAAAACGTATTGTTATATTTATCGAAAGCATTTCAACCTTCGTGATTCTTGGGATAGGAAACTTTTCTTCGAAATGACAATGTCATTCATCTTCGCTTTAAGAGGGTTTTTTTGTTTGTTTGTTTTTTTTTTTTTTTAAAATGGCGTGGGAATCTTGGTTTCATAGCGGTATTACAAAGACCCGTTTACCAGCCTGGGGTGTGGGGGTTGAGTATGAAAGGGGAGAGATGAAGTATACACGAATTCGCCATCGGCAGTAAGATCCTCCTATAGAATTAATATGATGTTGTGTTAAAACAAAACCCAACTCACTGTTGTAATGATTTTGATGTTTTGTTCCACATAACGTCACTGCTGTAATCATTTTGCCATTGTGTTACACTGTACTGCTATAAGTAATATTGAAGTACAATGTGTTTATTATGGATTAAAAATAATGACAAAGCAAGACAAATTCGATTTTTCATATAAAATGACGCCATTACAGTTTAATTATTAATTCAGCATACTTCATGAGAAAAGGACTATGGTCTATTTATGTGTGTGTATTTCTATATCTATTTATAAATAGCTTCATGTTTGTATTTTCTTTCTACTGCTGAAAAGGAAAAGGGCATAAACTGAGAACCAGTCTGGTTTCTTGCCAATATTTGCTTTCATAATGTCAAGTACGCCGTACCAGGAACACATTCGCTACCGGTATGGCCGTACTGGAAGAAATTAGGTGTGGTGTAGTACCGTATGTCTTAAAAATATACTTGCATAACTGGAAGAAATTATATATGTTTAATACAAACAACACTATCATACAGGTTAGAGAAATTAAATTCGTACTCTACCGAGTTTCGAAGCCAGGTCCGCGAGTAATTGGCACCCATCGCCTTGCCTGCACGCACCAACCCATATACCGTCACGACTAAGCACGCATCACCAAAAAAATGATGGCACTGAATCGGTGTTATTTAAGCTCGTGCGTAGCAGACCCACTCGCATGACGACCTAGTAATAATTTCTCATAAATATATATATATATATATATATATATATATATATATATATATATATATATATATATATATATATATATATATATATGTATATATATATATATGTATATATATATATATATATATATATATATATACATATATATATATATATATATATATATATATATATATATATATATATATATATATATATATATATATATATATATATATATATATATATATACAGCCGTTCCAGATTCCTATGACAGAAATCAAGGTATATAGCATTTTTGTATTACCAATAATTATAAATATATACCAGACAGAACAGACTGTGCTATCCCTGGATTCTGTAGTAGACTCTTGATAATAGTGGGCAGAAATAATAGTTTAATACAAACAATTATGTCTGGTATATATTTATAATCATTTGTAATACAAAAATCCTATATACCTTGATCAATTTCTGTTGAAATTAAGATAACACAGAGGTAGATGACACTAAAGCCAAATCACAACCTGTTAAGCCCCGGTGAACTTGACATTAATACGCTTTGGTGGGCGACAATAGGGGTTTCCCAATTAAGGTCAGATGATACTTTTTTTAAAAGTACACAAGGATATATCATTAAGATACTTGTAAGCTTTGTATTATTAGGCTGAATAACAAATCTATGATACAGTTCACGCTACGTCAGGCGTTATTAACATTTAATTGATGTCCATTCAAGTTATTGTTTAATCTAGGTTACCCTATATGTCAATGATGATTAATCTTATTGTAACTGATACAACCAAATTTATCGAAATATTTAAAAGCTTTATAGAAATGAAGAAATATATATCAGACTTAACAAAGAAATGTATCTTATTCTTAAATCACAGTCCTATTAGAATGAAAGGAAAGCAATACAGGAAAATTTCTAGGAAAATGCAGTACTATAAGGGCAACTTATAATTATATAGGTGTTCGTATCTTTATATTTTAAGGGGGCACTAGAGCGACAAAAGAAAGTTTATATTAGGTCCCCAATTTTAGGATATTGAGGGACAATGGTAATTATAGATTAGATCTCAAATTCGTTATTTTTTTTAAAAAAAACATACTTACAAGGGAAAAATGAGATTCTGTCAAACACAGACTTTTGATTAATATATATATATATATATATATATATATATATATATATATATATATATATATATATATATATATATATATATATATATATATATATATATAATATACGTTTAGCTACTATTAAACACTGTGTGTAATGACCACCACTTAGTCTACTATCCAATAACAAACACTATACTATCCAACACACTGTAGGTAGTAACTAAAACGTCCACACCTGCTATCCAACGAAAAGGGTAGAAGTGTTTACACACATCGTACTACCAAACAATAATTATTTTATTTCGTCAGATTTTGACAGCCTAGAATCTGAGAAATACAACACATACATATATATTATTGTAAAGAGGTATTAAGAGGAAAAGATTTTAAGAAAATAAAATGGTACATTGTATACACATTATCACACATTATACACTATGCTCTGAAGCATACAATCGCACACAAGAGGCTTGCTTTAAGTGTTAGCTTGGTCATGAACAGGCACATATACACAAACATAAAACAATTATATTTTGGGCAGTTTCTCCACAAACCTCTCGCAGATTTCGCTATCTCCATATAGCTGATTCTGTGTACCTTGTAATGCCATATAGAAGGAATTCCTTTTTTAGACAGTATATAATAACTAATGATCGATGAGTCCAGTTTTACAAGGTACCCACAATTGCAATTTCTTTGTATACCCTAATTGTAAAACATGTGCATGATCTAAGCACATAGCTACCAAATGGTTGCTCTCATAAGCTCTAATAATTTGGACAAACTAGTCTAAAGTACACTCTTTTTTAGCTATTGTTAAAATAGAGAAAACGATTTTTTTTCTTGAGGGACTAGACCATACCTTCAGCTGAACTTGCAATGAAATTATTACATACTTTATTTAAAAAGATAAAGTCTCTGCTCGTTTGTTTGTTTACTTTTCTGAGTTTGTTTTGCCATTTGCCTTTGAAAATCAAGAAGTCAAAACGATTAAGCGCAACTATATTTTTTTTTACATATAAATGCACATCTGCTGTATAACTGTGTAACACATCCTACACCCATCAATGATACGACAAAAGAAGAGAATTAAAAGTTTTTGAACAATACCTAAGATATACAAGATCTTTTTTCCTAAACAACCAGAGTGAGGAAAACCTGACAAATTATATTAATAAACCCTTTGCATAATACGAAACTGTAAAGCGCCACTGGATAGTCAAGGACAAAATATAAATTAATTTTAATGCTCCAACAATCGGAATGCGTGCACCGTAATTTGGTGAAGGCGTGTTGTCTCCCTTTTAGTACATACATACATACATACATACATACATACATACATACATACATACATACATACATACATACATACATACATACATACATACATACATACATACATACATACATACATACATACACACATACATACATAGTGAAAGTGTTCTGATAGAGGGAATAGAGGGTGGATATGTTAATGACTCTTTAAAATTTTTAATTTCCCAACTGACAGTTTCGGGACTATTAGTTTCGGGACCAATGACAATACCATCTATGACTTCTTTGTATATGCAAGGAATTCATTTCTTACAAGGGAATGACCTAGCTGGGGATAAGGTATTCTTTAAACAATTTTAAACTGGCAAGCCTTGTATGGATCTAAGGGTTGATCCTATTGAAATTGAAATCCCTGTTTTTTTTAATAGCTTGTGCCGTTACTAGAACTTTAGAAAAAAGCTTTTGAAAATGATTTGGAGCATGGTGTATTCTTTTAGACCTATTGATCACAATGGTACTCTTTTACCTGTTCCTGCTTCTACTTTTAACCAGAATAATGAAAGACAGTCACCAGTTCTCTCAGATTATCCTGGGTATTCATGTTTGTTTCAGAGTTATTAGAACTAATGCCACACAAGTACTAACTTTTTATTTTGTGAAAAATGGTGCCCTTATTAATTTATCCCATCAAACGTAGTTGTCTGGTTATTTAGAGTTCAGTAGGACATATCACAAGATCTTAAATTGTTCTTATGGGCCGAAATGAAAAGCGATGTTTCTACATATTTCAGATCTTGTCATACTTGTCAAATGGTACGAAAACCGAGTCAGAAGATTCCCAAGGCTCATCTGCGCGGTCAAGTTAAGCTTGTAGTTTTAAGGGCGAGAGTTTCTCAGCGTTCTCGGTGCTTATCATATCTTTCAGCTTTATATTTTAGTCATTCATTTAAAGTGTTTGTTAACGGACGTTCACGTGTATCGAAGTACTATATTGCATTATTTCTACATAAATGATATATCATTCAGGAAATATATTCCTTTGCAAAAAAAGTATATGTATGTTTGACTAATATGTTAAGAGAAAGTTGTATTATTACATATATTACATAACTCTTTCCTTCTCTTTTCTAGGAACGGTGTTTATATATATATATATATATATATATATATATATATATATATATATATATATATATATATATATATATATATATATATATATATATATATATTGTAAGGGTAATTTAGCTAATGAGATTTTTAATGCTAATGTCATATCAATGTGTTTGTACTGTAAGATGAACTAATATGGCGGGTAAATTGTTTCATTCATTGTTTTCAAGGTTGAATCCAATTATAAGAACAATTAAACATGGCTTTATCCGATAATAACCTGAGTTTTAATGTGAGACGCCAAGCTGGCATAGTTCCCCTATTGGTTGGTGTTATAAAAGATTATCTGCTTAGTGATAAGAGTGAATTTGAAATTCCTGTTGATCCATCCAGAGCATGATATTATATTATCGGTATTGCGCGTTATCATTCTATACAAAAAATTAATTTAAATAATTAGGCTTTCTCAATCGTACTATTCATCTTGGAAGCGTTTTATAGAGATGATTCATTCATTTATTTATTAAAATAATCATTCGTTTGAATTACACTGCTCAAACATTCATTTGAATAGTATTTACATATATACTACTTTACGGAATTACTGTGACACATTCAAAGGCATTTTGATTTATAACTGTATTGGAATTACTGTTAATTCATCTGAAGCCATTTCAGAATTATATCATGGTAATTAATACTGTCCTGTTCACACATCAGTACATAACTATCATTCGAAATACCGTTGGAACTCATTCAGATTACATGAAACAATTGGCATTGGCGGTAAAGTTAGGATTCAGGAGTTCACTCACCATTTTGTACATATATTTTATTTTTTCCTTTGTATTTCAGAGAAATTAACCAATAATTGTTTGTTTTGCTTATTTTCTTTTGGTTGCTTATTTTAAGACTAAAGAATAACAACAGCATAAAGATCATTATAAATAAATATTGAGTACATTTCATATAAACATATTACATTTTATATAAAATAATTACATTGTATACTAATTAAGTAATACCAAGCCATGTTTTCCTTCAGAAAAGGTGAATGAATCCATTAAAAAATACACTTTTATCGTTGGTTATGGTTAAATTGTTAGTATCTTAAAAGCATGAACATCCAAAGACTGATATCGCTTGGTGAAAGGTCACAAATCTTAACCTTTATTTACTTCAATGTAGTATATTATTCCAGGCCAGGTGATGGGAATCAAGGGGGATAATGTGAACATCCATCCACATATTCCTCTCATAATTGGGTACATTTTGCTACAAAACAAATAAATGATTACTATCATAACAAAACCTCACCCACACCCACCCTCCCGAAATTAAACTTCCGCAGAAAAATCTTTGATC